>JAZGTH010000091.1:1925000-2440000 GCA_036877525.1 Chromobotia macracanthus
TATCTTGGTCAGATGTGACAGTTCCTAACCATGATCCTTTCCTAGACCAATATACACACACATCATCAGGATAGAGGAATGGGAAGGTCAAATAAAGTGTCCTTTGTGTTACAAGCCCTGTCACTGTGATTGTACAGGAATTCACTCTGTGTGGAAGCCTGACTTTCCAGTTATATGCTTGGTGTTTGTTCATTAGGACTACAAAAGTACATGTATCTCGATATATTTCACATTTTTCAGGGGGTCATTGATTACGTTTAATATAATGATATACTACCACACAACACACTTTTTTGCAAGTATGCATATTCCTGTACGTGTGGAATAGCCAGATGACTTGCTACATTTGACAAAATGGGCAGTATATAGCTAGAAGTACACTGCCTAGAATACCCCATCCTGCAGCACGTTATGAAGCCACCTGTTGCTGTGGTCGTGACATCAGTGTAATATACTAATTTTGCAATATTTATCACTTCATAATGAATTGAAATAATTGTAATAATGTTTAATTTTGTTTTTGAACAGCATGCTGTATTTCACATATACTGCAGTTTGGTAGCATTCCATACACAGCCACTGGAACATCATATGTGGAGCAGTCCTGGTTAGTGCATTTCTAATATAATGAATGGAAGATTGTTCCCAGGCATTGTATTAGTACCATGCGTACCTGCTGTGCACAATTTTCCATGCCTGGCACTCATCAGAGCGTCACAGCCTGTTTATTGGCCTCTAAACCATTCTGAAAGACTGCTTTGCTTACATATTTAACTTGACAAACTATTGTCTATGCTGCTGAGATATTGCAATTTCTCACAACTGTGACCCAAGTTAACAGTGCTGAAAAATAATCCTGTTTAACAACAATCTCTCACTTTTTAAATTATTCACAGTGCTGTTGTATTAACAGCTATAAATAAATCATTTTTCTTAAACACGAAACATATTTTCTTAATCCTTTTCACACATTTCATATTATATCTACATTTTACTAGTGAACCAAGTAGTCAGCTTTAAATAAACAGGCCTAAACATTAAATACAAACATATACAAATACACTGAATGACCTGTAGGCCACACACCATTATTGTTCAAATTGAAGCTCACTCATCCTGCACTAATTATGGCTTTAAACATTTTGATCAACACATACTGAAATAATTACATTTACAAAGTCTTATTTAACATTACAAGTAATTAAACTGTATTTTTGTTGAAGATGGGGGGGAGAGATGATTAACTAGATAGTAAAGATAATAGAAGTAAAAATTGTATAATGGTTTGAAATACTCCAGGTCTGACATTCTGTACCACATTCTCTGATGATCCACAGACTCGATTCATTAGATAAAGATGACTTCACCTGAACTACATCCCAAATGAAGCATTCTAAAAAACACTACGTAAAACATGAGTTTTTTTCTTAATAAACATACAGACATTTCTAAAATTGTTTTTATTTTGTCATTATGGGGTACTGAGTGTATTGAGAGGAAAATGAATTTTAACAATTGTATCAGGCTGCATCATAAAACTGTCCAAAAATGAAGGGGGGATGAATACTTTTTGAATGCACTGTACACAGACACACACACACACACACACAGACACTTGTTTGAAGTAGTTGTTATGTTTGACAATTCCAAAAGTCCCCTAAAACTGCTCAGTTACGGAGTTGCTTTCAATAATTTGTTACAACAAAGTGGATTAAATGTTCAAGAAAACATTTTATTTACAAAATAACCATAAATGAGAAAACTGCTAGCTGCAAGAGCTACAAACAAGAGTAATTCTAAAGATTCAATAAAAAAGACAAATGAAGGATGAATATGGGTGGTCTTCACAGCACCCTGTGGGGCTAAAACTTGAACTCCTTGTACTTCTTTGCTCCAGCACGCGTGTCCTGCGGCTGTGCCTTGCGTTTCTTTTGCTGTGAGGGTTATAGTGAAGGAAGAGATAAGAAATATTTCAGGCATTGAAAACAGTCCAACAACTTTGACTTCATAAAACCATTCATATTTTCCAGCACATTTTAGTGTGAATCGAGCTAAACGTAAATTCATTGATATTGTTTTTGGAATGTTATTGAGGTGTAATTTTGACTTTTAAAAAAGCTTCTACTTTTTTAGGAAAAGTATTTTAGGAAAAAGTAAAAACTAAACACAGTATTATATGTTGGTCTAGTATATCAGTGCTGTCGTGTCCATTAGAGTAACACTAATTTCTGATTAGCTGAAGCATTTGAGATCCTCCAATCAAAAAGCAGAAGACTCGGCTCACCTTTTGTTTAGCTGCATGTTCGGCCACCATATCGCTGAAATCTTCCTTCTCTACTTGGGCCTGCTGCTCTCTGACGTGTTCCTCATACTTCTGGGTCATGGCCATGGGGTCCAACTCCAGCTCCTCTGGGGCTAGAGCCACTTCCACACCCTGGGAGTCTCCACCCAGCCCTGTGGTTGCGCTCACCTTACGCGCTGCTGCCGCCGCCTGGGTGAGAAAAAGAAAAAGGTTGAGCAAGTAGAAAAGACTGTAAAAGAGCAAACATTAGCATGTTGTAGTTACTATTGTAGAGTTAGTGGCATTTATTTCACTGTCACTCATTTATCTTCACAGGCATTTTAAATGCGGATGAGTCTCATGTAGATGGAGTCAAATTACACATGCAGGCTTTGAGTGATGAGAGACAGATGGTGATAAGAAAGGAAAACATGATTTTGGGTCAGATTTGGACATTTTTTTCCATTCATATCTCAGTTTGGTGCAATATAATTTAAAATGCATTTAAAGCGCTAAATTCATGCTTATTTTTTAATCCATGGCCACAGGAAGCACTTTAGGAAGGAAATTTATCCCATAGTGATGTTTGATTTGGTTTATAGTTGCTTGTTGTGCTGCGCCCTCTTGTGGGCTTAGAGGGCAATACAGTACGTTTTCCTCAAAGTAGGAAACACTCTTTAAAATTCAAATATAATAATTTGAAAACAAAAGCACGACACAAACTCATGAATAGTTACATCCCATTAAAAACACCAGCATCTCTCTCACACACACAAACACAGGCGTACACACCGCAGACATGTCGTAGATATGTGTGGAGGCCATCATGGCAGCTCCCACTGGTCCGGTTCTCCTCTCTGGCAGCACTGTGTACAGCTGAGGCGTCTCATTTCTGATGATACAAACAACAGATGCATTAACAAAAAAGTCAACCTTCAACCTTTCAGTTAGCAGAACGTTAACTTC
Source organism: Chromobotia macracanthus (assembly GCA_036877525.1). Taxonomy (NCBI): domain Eukaryota; kingdom Metazoa; phylum Chordata; class Actinopteri; order Cypriniformes; family Botiidae; genus Chromobotia; species Chromobotia macracanthus. Next base: position 1,928,248 of record JAZGTH010000091.1, read on the forward strand.
CAACTACCTCCATATTTCTGACATGGCAGGAACAATTTCAGTGAATAACTTTTTGTGAGGAACAAAATTAATAACTATTCTATGGCTTCACAAGACTTGTATGAAGGGCTACTATGACCCTTATTTTGCTTTGTTTTTTTTGGACCCTGGTCACTATATACTTTCAGTGTAAAGCAGAAAACACCATGATCATTTCACTTCTACTTATGTATTTCCTTTAGTTAAACCTCAACTCCATATAGAACAAACTGATCAAATGTACATATGCACACAGACAAACAGAAAAATACTGACGTGCTTACACAGTCACAGACATCTTTAATAAAGGCACACTCACCCATCCATGGCCTCTTCGATCTTCTTTTTCCTGAGCTCTATCAGCTCTGGAGTTTCCATGCCAGCAGGAACAGAGGAGAATCCACTGGGAGTGATAAACCCACTGCCAGAAAAAATACCTCTGTAAGCGTCCTCATTCTGAACGTACTATTAATAACAGGCTAAAGAAAATCAGTGCTACAATGTTTTATTCAACATGGGTAAAACATCTTGTGCTGAGATGTTCTCCTCATACAGCAGGCAGTGAGCTCAGATGAATCAGTACCTGTCTGCAGGTGTAAAGAAACCCGTTTCATCTGGTTTCTCTTCATCACTCTCCGCCTCCTCTTCCTCCTCAGATGATTCTTCGTCAGATGGCTCTAACTCACCCCATGGGGTACGATCCACTTCCTCCTCCTCACCTTTGGCCTGCCAACAGATACAACAAGTTACTTTCTTCTATTCTTCTATATTATTTATGATGTGAAGTTATTGTATGCTAAAATTTACTTGGTTTAAGATTCTGATTAGGCCTGCACCATACTGAACAAAACTGATATTGAGATAGTTACTGCATAATTCACTGTATACTACAATAATGCTTCACATTTGTTAAATCAATTTAAATGATAGCAAAATACTTAAAAACTAAAACTTTTATTGCCAACATGTTTTACATTCCCTCTGGAAAAAGAAAAGATTACTACAACTTCTGATAGTAGTCTCCCATCTGCATCGACCCAAATAACTTAATTAATAATAATAACTACAGTATATTACGCAGTTCTAATACCAAGTGATCAACGTAGCATGTTAGTTGTGCAGAAACAATGTATCCTCACCTGGAAGTCCACTGCGTTGGTTCCAAACACATCTCCATACAGAGGTTTTCCTGTCTCATCCACAGGAGGTTTGCCCCAGCCGCCCGCATGATACCCAAACGAACAGCCCTGACAGACAAGTCTCAGTATCTTAATATGACCATTACAATCATACAGCCCAAAGTTTTTGTAACAGCAGTGATAGCAACATTAAAACTGTAACTCATTAAGGTCCGAGCACAGAGGTGTGAGGAATTGTAACTGCCGTTGTAATTGCTCCATTTTAAGGGCCTAAGCACTAAAAGTGCGAAACTTTAAACCATGCTGTCAAACATTAAAACCACATTCAGGTGTATTTGAGGTGCTTAACATGCTTGAAATAGCATGAAGCTTGGCACACATATCATATCTCTGTAGCACCTCCTTTTGACTAAAGTTATGGGGTAAGTTTAACCTTCGGTCACCAAACTTGGTACATGTATTGTTCTCATCAAGCTGGACAACTTCAAAATTACACTCATTAGCTCCACCCTACAGGAAGTCAGACATTTTGGATTGTATGTGGATTTTTTGGTCAATTCCAGGGTCTGAATTTTTGTAAATACTTAATGAGATTGCCACCAGATGGTGGCGGCGATGGTATGAGGGCCCGATCAACACAGCTTTCAGCTTTTATTTTAACTATTGTTTTCTCAACATTGGTTAAGATGTGTGGGTGTCTAACCTCAGGGATGGGGGCATTAAGGCCAGGGATCTTCAGGTTGGGGTAGGAGGGTGGTGGTCCGTATCTCTGCATGGCAATGAGCCATGGTGGAGGAACTTTATGAGAGTTCTGTGGAATGAGACAAATAGTAATTTAATAGCACTGTTGAAATGACAGTGCTGAACACAGTAACTTTACAGTTTATTAAGTATTACTATTGCAATTTAACAGAACAAAAGAAAAGTGGCCTTGCAAATTTGTAATATTATAATATGGGGCACTCACGGGTCCTGTGGGCATCCCCAGAGCAATTCTGAGCTCATCTGAAAGATCACCAGGTTTCTTCTCCTTCAGCCGTGTCTCAAACTCTTTACCCTGCACACAACAACAAGTGAAGTTACATGACCACAGCCAGAAGAGGTGGCAATATAACACGACTCTAATGAAAACAAGGTTATGAGGAATAGCACAAGTGCAATAAAATGCCATGTTTTTTATTCAAGACCATATTTATGAAGTTGATCTGGTGCTCAGTGCTTACCTCGTAATACAGGTCACCGTGTATGGTGAGCTTTGGTTTGATCTGCCACTTGAAGAAGGCATCATGTAGCTTCTGGTAGTCAATGTCAATCTTTCCCATCTTGGGCCGAACTTTCTCCCTCATTTTGGTCTTCATGGTTTTTGCATCTTCCTACAAGAGAAGAAAACGTCAGAAAACCTGACAGAAGCAGGAGAAATTTCACCCCAAAACATCCCGGTTTTAAATGACTCATTCCAGTGTGGCCTCATGTAATAACTGACACGAGATTATGGTCAGATTAATTATGGTACAGATAAATGAGGGTTTTATTTGCCATATAAATTAGAAGCCACTACTGTGATCACAACAGCTAGGTAGATTTATAAACTCTTTTCCTGTACAAATGCCCTCAGTAAAGACCATTTTTGTTCTTCAAATGTCCTAGTACCTTCTCCTGCAGGGCCTCTCTCATCTCCTGGATACCAGTTCGTTTTATAAACTCGGGCAGTTCAAATGGCGGTTTCTCTATGCCTCTCTTGCCCTGCAGATACTTCCGCTTGAAGCACCAGTGACGTGGCACAGGCACTGTGTTCCTGGTGGCCTTCAGGTGAACCAGCAGTTTGGGTTCCTGTGCCGTCACATCGTGCATCTCCACCACATCAGGACGGGCCACCAACTGACAAGAAAAAAGAGGTCAAAGATAATGAGGGTGATGTGGGCTTCAGTAGTCTTACAATACATGTTATTAAGCTTTTTCATTACTTTTACAAGGCAGGACTATACTGATATTACTTTTTTAAGGAAATGTTAAGCAATTTTTACTCAAATCAATATGCAGACTCCAAGATCTAGCTTTTAAAATTTTATTCATAATTTCTCAAGTTAAGATAAAAGTTTGTGAATCTTCCACTGACTTAAATTTAAATGGCGCACCATCTGAGTTCTGCCGATAACACTGAAATTACTGTAATGAATCCTGACAGCTGCACTGAGACAGCACTTTTACAGAACCAAAGCCTAAACTCTGCCTACAATTCAACACTATTCTTTGGCACTGGTATTTCTAAAAAGAGGCTGTAAGTCAACCACTATTAACTGGCTTGACTTTACTAGTATAACAACACTTGCTGGGGAAATCGGAGTCTGTTGGCGGTATCACCTGTTTGAGCTCAGCCACAGTCAGTCTGTTCATTCTCCTGAGCTTCTTCTTGGACAATCTGGGAATGTCCTTCTTGGTTTCCTGTCAAGGAAGGGTTAAACGAGATTGTCATTATGAGAAGACAATAAGAGCTTCTTAAGCTTTGACATGGGCTTCAGCTTACTTCATCACTATCATCGCTATCTTTCTTCTCCAGCTCAAATCCCTTCTTTTTAAAGGAAATGATTTCAGGCTTTTCAGGCTTCTCTGGCTCCTTTTCTTTCTCCTTTTTCACATCATCTGTCAGCTGTGATTGAAAGCAACATAAATGAAAGTCAATCAGACCGTATCCATCATATCATGAGACAGCCATCATAAAATGTATGTATTGGTGGATGAAACAGCTGGATGTTTGAACAGGGATGGATGGGTATGGATTATGCATCTGATTACGCACGCACGCACGCAGATTTTATATATATAAATCCAACAACAAAACAAGCCTTGTTATTAGCTTCCCTTTTTCTCTCCACTCTGTATGTTCTATCTTTCTTCCCAAGGGGATGTATTTCACAAATTACTGGTGAAAAACTGAAAGCTTTCCAAAACATACTTTCTCTAACATACATCACTTCTTTCATCTCGTTTTCCACCTTAGATTTATTTTTGCACCCTCGTGCAAACTCGTTGCAGTGCATTAATAATGTTTATGAATGCCTAAAAATGCTACCTATGCAAGTAGCTCACTATGTTTTTTTTAAATTCTATTTTCCATGTTAGAAGGTCTGATATGAAATAAGCTGGACGTTCTTGTTAGCCCACTGTATCCACTAATAAGCTTCTGACCTTGAACGCCTCAAAGATCCTCTTGAAGAAAATGTAGTTTGGGTCATAGATCTCGAGGTCCTCAGTGACATAATCAATCTCCACCTCCGGCTCCTTCTCTTGGCTCTCTTCCTTCTTGTCTCCCTCCAGTTTCTTTTCCTGCGCTCGCTTCTTCTTGTTCTTCTTTCTGTTCCTGCGCTTGCGATTCTTTTGCAGGAACCGAGAAGATATTTAGCAGAAGTGTTCAAAAATATGAGCATAAACAAGAAGCAGAACCCAGCAAACAAAACACCTCTGTTATAAAGGTAACAGAACATGTGATTCTGTTCAGAACTGAACAATTGAGTACGTTTACATCTGGGCTGTAATATTTTGTATGATTGACTTTCAGCTACAACACAGAAGTTTAACAGACACACCTGTTACTTTACATTCCCTGCAATTAAAGGTAAATGTTTGTACCATCACTGTAACAAACAGAAAAGGTAGTGACGAATTTAACACTCTGTTAGATTCTGGAGAATAACTCTGGACAATGCAAGCATTACTCATAACAAACATATGGGGTACTTGAGGGTACTTGTTTCCCATCAAGGAAAGCAGCTTACACTGAATTTCTAAAATTACACATAACATGCTAATGCAAACACTAATTGTGGGATGAGGCTTACATCTTTTTTAGAAAGAGCTTTCAGTTCATCCTCATCGGAGTATGCATGGGCAGAGAGAATTCTTCATGTCTCTCTCGTCATCATCGTCATCCTCTGATAGAGGAAAAAAAAAATTGTTAAAAAAAATTGTACTATAAAAGTAACAAACTATATGATAATTCCTGATAAATAACTTGTGGTTAACATGATTTCCACTGCATGCTGCCGCAGAATGATGGACAATGTACTTATTGCAAGCCTGTAACCTAGAAAAATGCACTATTCCTTATCCACAGCACACAAAATTAATGATAGTCTCCTATTTGGAGTGTACATCAGCTTATAAGTGTCCACTTGGGCACTCTATAACAGATGAATGCAAATTGCTGTTACATTAGTCCTAAAACTCAGCACTAATGTAGGTTTGCATGTAAAAACATTCAAGTTAATGCAAGGACAATAACTTGAAGCTTGTTTAGTGAATATTGTGTAATAACTTCTGCAAATTCGAATGTCTCAGCAATAAATAAGACACCCTGTTCCCTACATATCGTTATAGACCATTAAAAACCCATATCATTCGAGCACTACACAAACTGCGGACAAACTAATACAGTCAATATTGTTGTGTTGCGTTTCCTCAGTGACATTAATGTGTGCTTATCTCATGAATGATCACTCAAACGTGACTTGAAGGCCTCATCTAAGACCAATATAAAATGCAGATCAATAAGCAATCAGTTTCTCATTAGGACCTGTAGGAGCAGTGATGAGCTGTTCCTGTCTCATTTCCCTCAGCTGCAGAATCTTCTCCAGAACCTGAGGGATCTTTGGCCCGATTCCAAGATCTTCACCCTGCCACACCTAAACACATACACAAATAATAAAACCACCAAACACACATCAATCTCTGTTGAGCAAGGGTTTGTAGATCCAATATAATGTGTCGAGTCTTTGAGGGTTCATACCTCCCTGGCGTCCTCTCCTGGGGGAGGTGGGACTTTCTGCCTCTGACTGCTTGACTGAGATGCCACTGACACACCAGGAGGGGGAGGGCCACTCTGTGAACCAACTATAGGAAGAGCAAAAACAAGCTTAAATACAGTAACAATATAACTGATCAAGCAAAAAAAACAATGACTGCTTGTACTAAAGAACACACAGACAATCAGGTTCATCAGCTTGACTAACCAGTTTCTGAGAAAGCACCAGTGCGTCTTTGAGGCAAATCTTTCTTATCTTTTTCTGTCTTAGGTGATGAACACCAACTAAAGCCCGGGACACTCTAAGCACCGGTCAGCCATTGGGCAATGTCAGGTGGCTTTTGAGCATTGGTGGGCTTTAGTTTTGTCTGCCATCAGCTGTTTCTGACCAATTCTACACAGCGAATGGGTGGCGGAGCTTGACGGTGATAAAGAGAACTCCAACTGGCTGTTCAGCTTAGCGAATAAGCAAAACAAAAAAAAAAAACTGACGAAAGCAAACCAACAGTAAAGAGTAACAGTAAAGAGGGAATGCACAGACACTTGTCACTCTTGTCACAGGGCTGACAATGCCATTCACAACTTAGCAGACCTCAGTGAGAAAGCTACATGAATCTGTCAGTATGAACGGGGCTGGTGTAAACAATGGTTGTGCTGCTTGCTTTCTATGGTATGTTTCCCATTTGAATGCCAAATACAGACTACAGCCACCCGCTGGTGTGGGAGAGTTATGTTATTTTCACACCAGAGCAGAGCTTTTTTTAGTTGCGATGTGAGGCACTAGTTCTTTGGTGTCAGTTTGGTGTGTCCCTACCCTAAAGGATGAATGCTGGGGAGTATCTTACCTCTGAGAGGGGGAAGTGGAGGCAGGATGTTGGGTCGGGGACCCAGTTCAGGCCCTCTGGTACCAGGTGGTCCCCCCTGCTGGATTTTAGCAAGTTCCTGCTGTCTTTCATGCTCCAGCAGAACCGCAGCCTGAAAGAAGAAACATGATGTACAACCCAACCAAAAGGTGTTTTACATAATTAGCAAAAGGGTACCATTATATCATGACTAGGACTGTGTAATGTATATCAGATAAATGCGCAAGATGGAGATATTTTAATAGCATCTGATTTAAACTCCAGGAGCAGAAATGCAGTGCTAGGAGCTTTGGTTCCTTTCAACAAGCTGGAACATTTTTAGACTGACATCCCAGCATGAGTTTTTAAGGCAACCGTTATTATACAACGTATAACATTTCAATGACCATGAAAATGCGTAAAACACTTGACGTGACACTTTGCAGCCACGGTAGTAATTTACTTGTATGTATAAATGAACTTGGTTGTTTTTAACTCAATAGTTTTATAATGTCAGATTATTGTTATCACAGGTCATGGGTACTGCCAGTTTGTTCAGGAGTTAGACCAGTTTTCAACTTCATCAAACATAAGTTTACAGCATTAAGGATTCTGTTGTGGTGCCCCCATGGGAAAAATAGGAGTGTCCTCACGTCTACACATAAGTTTAATTAAGCTTGGACTTCAGAAGATAATGGCCAACATTAAAACATTGTATCTAATTTTTACTACAATAATAAAAAGAACAATCACACAGCTTTTATTGAGTAAACACAGTCAACTTCAAAACACAAACAGGCGTTAATTAACAGCACTAATAAAATGTAAGAATTACATGATCTTACCCGTTTCTGCTGCTCTAGGAGCTCCTGTTCCTTCATCTGCTCATTCATCACTCGTGAATCACCCTAGAACCCACATCAGTTTCAATAAACCATAAACTGATCAGTGTCTTCCCAGCCCAACACCTACAATCATCCTCTTCCTCTCCTGTTACAATATAACTGAATTATTTCTACTGTTTCTGGGCTGAGGCTGTTTGTCCAGCTCACAGTAAAGTTAACTGGTAAATCTTTTTTCTTTGAAACTGTTGGCTCATTCTGTGTCAAATCAACCAGGGGTTAATATTTTTACAGAAGCAAGACCAACATAAGTAGTGATGAAAGGCAAAATATTAAATGCCATTGATGAATAGTTACAGAGTAATAGTAATTTGTGGGGGGGTGGGATCTAAATGACAATTTTCACCTGAAATTTGGAGCCATAATAGAGGGGATGAAAAATGACTTGAGAAAGATGCCAGCGTCATCATTTTATTTTTATCCCAGAGATGTTTTAGAGATCTGTCAATGTCCTGTTAGGTTGTCACTCTTTTCTGGCATTATTGCATGGTTCAGTCTCAGATACTCACCTGAGCAGCTCGGTCATCATGCTGCATCATGCCCATGTGCATGGGTGGAGGGCCGCCAATCATGTTCATGGATTGCATCATGTTCATCCCTGGAGGGAGGGGCAGGGAGGGCATCGGGGGCATGGGCGGCAGACCCGGCATCTAAGACACCCAGAACACAGCAAAATGTAAAGAAGTGAATTCAGTTTTTCATCGGAAGAAACAAAGGAACCAGACTAAGAGATGTTATAAAGGTTTGCTTGATGTTATTTAAAAATAAACCTTCAAAAACAAAAATATGGCAGTACCGTAGTCATTCCGTTGTCATCCCCTTCTGTCATGCTTTGTTTTGTCAAGACCATCCCAGACTGCAGGCGAAATAATGAAGTTACGTTCAGAAAGAAAGCAAAGATGTTACAAGACTTACAGCTGAACCATCAGAGTAACTTACCTGTGCATAAGCTTTCAGTTTGTCTATGAGCTCCTCTCTAGGGCCTGAAGGAACAGAGAACATACACATTTAAATGACACCAATAATTGAACATAGATGAACGTAAAACTCAACCAAAAATAAACACTCGAGCAGAAAACACACACTCGGCACATTAGCAATGGTTTAAATGAATTAAGCAAGACTCTAACAATGCTTTCATTTGAGGACTGCCATTTTTAGGGCCCAAAACCCCTATTGTATTCGTTAGTTTTCATTTTCATTTTTATTATTATTACTATTAGTTTTCTTCTTCCTCCACCATGAAAGTCTATGGCAGGCCACAGATTAGCACCCAGAAAAGAAGAGCCGGCGATACAGAAAAACAAATCCTGATTTTCTTCACAACGCTTGACTTTCACTAGCCGAAAAAAACATCGATTTAAAATGTTTTACTAGCCAACATAAAACATAAGTACAAGATCGAGGGTCAATATTAGTGAATGACTGGAGTCTTTTTGCCGGGAGATCAATGTAAACACGCATCAGATACGAGCCGTAAGTGTAAAGAGGGCCAGAAAACCGGATCTGGACTTAAGATCAGATCTGAGCAATAAGACCTGCAGTGTAAACTCAGCCTTATTCACAGAGTCAAATACAAGTGGTTTCAGAGAGGCTCCTTCGGCCCGTCATTTATTTCCCTTTGTGCTTTTGCCCCGGAATTGCTGCTTGCAGGTATATTTATCACCATAGTTTTCTATATCGCGGTTAATCTACGGTTATTGCAGCGAGATTATTGCGGCTTTATTGTAAGTCTTATAGTTACACTATGGTTATGGTAGTAAAAGCATGGTTAATTTCGTATGGGACGAGCGATGTTATTTGCACATAACCGCAAATTTAGAAAGCTTGCTGCCATAAATGAATTTATTTTCGCAACAGTACAATAATTAAAATATATTTTGCCCATGCACCATGCTTATATATCAAAACAAACATTATAGCAGATTGTTGCACGGAAGGCCCAGCACACGGAGCGCTAAAGGACAAGCTAACCGGCTAACGCTAGCTAGCAGGAGAAAGGCTGACAAAACTCTGAGCTCTTATTCCTGCAATTACATCTCACCCATATTAGGGGCACCAAACTCCGCCAGTTTGTCCTGTAGCTCGCCGTGAGTCCATGTGTTGAAATCAGGCTGAGATTCAGCACCCGACGCTCCGTCGCTCGCCATGTTACCTGCAGCACAAACGCGTTCAGACGCAGAGAACCACGCGTCCACTGATGATGACGTCAGCCAGAGCTTCTATTTATACAGGAAGACAGCAAACCGCAAGAGACCACAATGAAACGCGAGGTGCGCTGTGATCTACTGTGATCTGCTGTGATCTGCTGTGATCTACTGTGATCTACTGTGTTTCTGCTGTGATCTACTGTGATCTACTGTGTTTCTGCTGTGACCTGCTGTGACCTGCTGTGTTTCTGCTGTGATCTGCTGTGAGCTACTGTGTTTCTGCTGTGTTTCTGCTGTGAGCTGCTGTGACCTGCTGTGATCTACTGTGTTTCTGCTGTGATCTGCTGTGACCTGCTGTGATCTACTGTGTTTCTACTGTGTTTCTGCTGTGTTTCTGCTGTGACCTGCTGTGATCTACTGTGTTTCTGCTGTGATCTGCTGTGTTTCTGCTGTGTTTCTGCTGTGAGCTGCTGTGACCTGCTGTGATCTACTGTGTTTCTGCTGTGATCTGCTGTGACCTGCTGTGATCTACTGTGTTTCTACTGTGTTTCTGCTGTGTTTCTGCTGTGACCTGCTGTGATCTACTGTGTTTCTGCTGTGATCTGCTGTGTTTCTGCTGTGTTTCTGCTGTGAGCTGCTGTGACCTGCTGTGTTTCTGCTGTGATCTGCTGTGATCTGCTGTGAGCTACTGTGTTTCTGCTGTGTTTCTGCTGTGAGCTGCTGTGACCTGCTGTGATCTACTGTGTTTCTGCTGTGATCTGCTGTGACCTGCTGTGATTCTACTGTGTTTCTGCTGTGTTTCTGCTGTGAGCTGCTGTGACCTGCTGTGATCTACTGTGTTTCTGCTGTGATCTGCTGTGACCTGCTGTGATTCTACTGTGTTTCTGCTGTGTTTCTGCTGTGAGCTGCTGTGACCTGCTGTGATCTACTGTGTTTCTGCTGTGATCTGCTGTGTTTCTGCTGTGTTTCTGCTGTGAGCTGCTGTGACCTGCTGTGATCTACTGTGTTTCTGCTGTGATCTGCTGTGTTTCTGCTGTGATCTACTGTGATCTACTGTGTTTCTGCTGTGAGCTGCTGTGTTTCTGCGGTGACCTGCTGTGACCTGCTGTGACCTGCTGTGATCTACTGTGTTTCTGCTGTGTTTCTGCTGTGATCTGCTGTGAGCTGCTGTGATCTGCTGTGTTTCTGCTGTGATCTGCTGTGACCTGCTGTGAGCTGCTGTGATCTACTGTGATCTGCTGTGATCTGCTGTGACCTGCTGTGACCGGCTGTGAGCTGCTGTGATCTACTGTGATCTACTGTGATCTACTGTGAGCTGTTGTGTTTCTGCTGTGATCTACTGTGAGCTGCTGTGTTTCTGCTGTGATCTACTGTGTTTCTACTGTGTTTCTACTGTGTTTCTGCTGTGATCTGCTGTGTTTCTGCTGTGATCTGCTGTGTTTCTGCTGTGACCTGCTGTTACCTGCTGTGATCTGCTGTGTTTCTGCTGTGACCTGCTGTGATCTGCTGTGTTTCTGCTGTGATCTGCTGTGTTTCTGCTGTGACCTGCTGTGATCTGCTGTGTTTCTGCTGTGATCTGCTGTGACCTGCTGTGACCTGCTGTGTTTCTGCTGTGATCTGCTGTGACCTGCTGTGTTTCTGCTGTGATCTGCTGTGTTTCTGCTGTGACCTGCTGTGACCTGCTGTGACCTGCTGTGTTTCTGCTGTGATCTGCTGTGATCTGCTGTGTTTCTGCTGTGATCTGCTGTGTTTCTGCTGTGTTTCTGCTGTGACCTGCTGTGATCTGCTGTGTTTCTGCTGTGATCTACTGTGTGTCTGCTGTGTTTCTGCTGTGACCTGCTGTGATCTGCTGTGTTTCTGCTTGTTTGGAACAAAGTTAATAGAGGTGTTAGCAACATCAGTTATATGTTATTTTAATCAGGCTACTTGTCTATTAAGAAGAAAACTAAAAAAGCCTCCTTGATTTGCCCCTTCCAAAAAATCCATTTGTCCCAGATAAGTGTGTCGATCCCCAGTAAGCCTACGTGCGAGGGCTCAGCCCCGGATGGCCTCAGCCCAAATTAACCTCTGGTTTAGGCAAACTGTTTAGTGTTGCTTGTGTAGTCTACACACACACACACACACACACACACACACACACACATATATATAGCATAAATATCGTGAAAAAATATCAAGAACATAATTTTATTGGGTGTTATATTTCTGATACTTTACAAATACGGAAATACAGAAATGTTTATTAGCATAGCCAAACTATAAAGACATGAAAATAAACATGAAATATTTGAAGTTGCAGAGTTGCTCTTCAGTTGATTGTTCTGGTTACTCGTTCTCTACTGCAGGAGCCACACCATCCAGATAAAAACTCCTGCATCAGGACAAGACATACCAGAACTGTTCATTAGATTTTAATGAGAAGCCCAACAAGCTGAGAGGAGCATTATTTTTATATGAGTAACAGTGAAAATCTATTTCCTTAAACTCTTCTAGTCATATAGTTCACAAATCACCAGTGTTTGTTATTCTAAATAAAAATATTTGCCTTTGTAACCTTTTATCAGAATGTAATAACTTGCCTTATCTCTGAAAGTATTTATTTTCAGTCCATTTATTAACAAATAGTTAACCACATAACTAACAAATTCAAGCAATATAAGTAATCATAACAACAGTAAGTACAGTTAGTAGGGGCAGTTGTGGCTCCTAATGTGTGTACACTACTTCAAATTCCACATATGGGTCACCATACTTAACAAGCACATCACTTCACATAGCAACAGGGTACCGTTTAAACCATGTATGCTAGCAGTAGTATACCACAAATCATTTCAAACACTTGACAGGGACATGAATGATAAGGAAAGCCTGCATACAACCTTTCTTCACATCACAAGGCAGCATTTCAAATATATGTAATTGTAAAAACATTTTTATACCCAGTGTCGGCTTTATAGTTGAACCTGTGATCACGGCTGCTGATGATGTTGTAGCTATTGATGTAGCTGTAGTTACAGCTGGCAATGTGCTCTGTCCTAGTGTAACTGCAAGTACATTTCACTTTGATCATTGTCTGCAATGGAAATGTAAGTAAATACAGCTACAACTTCTAAATATATAGTGAGAGAGAAAGAGAGCAAGAATATATTCATACCCAGTGTTGCTGGTGTGGCTGAACCAGTACTCATGGCAGCTGGCACTGGTGCAGATGTTGTCATAGAGGTGGTTACACCTGTGAGTGTGGACCCTCCTAATGTAGTTGAAATGGTGCCTGCAGCAGTTGTGGTGCTTGAGGTACCATGAATCCCATTGAAGATCAGAAGAACTGTTAGCACAAGGCTCAAATGCTCCATCTGGAAATAGTAGAATGGGCAAATAATTCACAGAAAAATATCCTGGAATTATCTGAATTGTGTGCATCGGTTTGTAATGGGATTTCTGAACATTACATTAACGTGTAATCTGCACCAAAATGCTTTATTCAGTGGGAATTGAATAACAAAAATGATTGACATCACACTCAATCCACTTAACTTAATCCAGTTTACTTCTGTTAATTTCTAGCTAATGCATTAACTTTTAAATTTCCTTTTAATGTTTGATGTTAGCAGCAGTGACAGAAAGTTATAATTTTGTTAATAAATCAAGCATTCCAAAAATATGTTCCAGTCCATCGAAACTTACCACCTGTCACAACAGTAACCCCTTTACAACAATCCTTCATTACTGAAAACATTAACATAACATTTAATATCCTTGAATCTTGCTCAAAAATGCTTATAATTACTTTAACTCTCTCCAACCAGTCAAATGTAAATATGCTGGGAACTATACATTTCCTCCCGGGATTTAGAAATGCTGTTATTGCGTAAATGTATTGCTGCGTTATTATATGCTGCGTAAAATATATCAATTATACTTTAATTATACGATGCTTTGAGTATTTATAAATAATACATGGAAAATGAACCAAAATGATTTTCTGTATAATTACAACACAACTAAATACTATATAATATACTGTATAATATGCACAAAAACTAATAACACTTACATAGCATTACATAGAATATTATTTTATTATGTAGTTATTTGAAAAGATTAATGAAACATTATTAATATTAAATTATTTACTATTAATATTAAAAATCATTCAATATTGGTAATATGTTAAAAATGTTAATATATAAATATTATATAGTCCCTATGTAACATACAGCAAAACACCATGTATTAAGCATTGTAACAAGTTGCATTGTGTTTTGATTAATTATTTGCAGAATACCATGTATCTGATGTCTTGTTGTCTTCTGAATAAACGATTCTAGAAAAGAATTCCAGCATTAGACTTTTACAGGACAGCCGCTTCTGTCCCAAGATATTTTATTTATTGTAACTGAAGTAGTTTGTATAAGGTTCATTATAGGAACAATATAAATACATAAATGCATTATGTATTACAATCAAATTATACTGACTATTAGGTTAAATATAGAAATAAAATACATTTTATTAAATAATATGTAAGTAAATTACCTGAAGTGTCTGTTTCAGGATTTTATACTCCTTTAATCGAGTTAAATTGCGTGAAATATTGCTAAGAATAATCAAAGTTCATAAAAGTTCAGTTCTCATGTCCCGTGATAGCTGTGTATGTGTCTTTGGTAAATGATAGCTGCTGCACAGGAAAGGCTATTTAAGCAGAAGGGTTAGTGGTAAGAACTGTGATCACTGTGGCAACCCTCTGAAGTCAATATTACCTGCACATATTGACCAATAACTGTTTAACTATGTTTTGGGTGGTGAATGGGATTAAGTTTCAGCCCTTTTTGTAATATGTCATTGTTTGCAAGACACTATGATTTTAGCACCACAGCAACAAGAGCTGTCAACAATGAACACTTTCTCTTATACATTATATATTTTAATCTTGATTACAATCTTGAATAATGTCTAATCCTCTGTTGAGTCTGTATATGTTTTACACTTTCATTCTCTAAAATATAAGGAAATATGGCCTGGTTTCAGAGACAAGGCTTAAGCCTAGTCCCAGACTAAAATGCCTGTTTAAGATGCCTTAACTCAAAGTGACTTGCACGTCATATTTTAAAATAGACTAAGTTTTAGCCTTTCTGAATTTAACAAAGCTGATTGCAAGAGAAAGGAATACAGTAAGACTAAACTGAATCTTAAATTAATCCTCCAAAGAAGGATTTGGAGTTTAACTCCAGTTTAACTCCTGCTTGTACTGTTTGTAAGGGAGCATAAACTATTCAGAATATTTAAATGAGCACCAACATGCACACCAGAGGCGATCCAGATGAATACTTGTGGATTGGAGTAATATTTTATAGTGTGCTTTATTTCTGACAGGACAACATATTGGACTACTACTTGGTGACAGTAGATATGCTCAAATAAATAAAACTGTAGGGCAGAAAAGATACAACAGAACTCATATTTGTATGAGAGGATGGTTGAGCATCAGCATTTATTGACTGAGCATGTTATGGTTGAGCATAACATTTACTGAGGTGTGAGTGAGTGAGCGCTGGCTATGAGAAATACCAGAAATGTGAAGTCTGCCAACAACTGACATTTAACAGCATCATCCCTGACTTTAAGTTGTTAGTGTTTTAGTTGTTGTATCACGTTTATAACACATTGTAAGAAAAGTGAAGTTGTGTATAGCAAATTTCTTATAGCAAATATATATGTTAGGAGATGAATAATGAAACAAGCTCTGTAAACTGGCCCATGATTTACATGAATTTAGTGACACATTTTGGAGACGCACTTTATGAATGAATCTTTTGTCAGGCATTTACCTAATTATTTGCCTGGACATTTATGCTGCATTGCAGATTTTTACATAAGATTTGATCGGCCTCTCTAGTAATATCAGATTGTTTTCTCCACGTCTCATCATTTGAGAACACCTGAGCCCATCAGACCCGACTCCATCTTTGTGCCACCTAATGATAACCACAGCTGTAGCCTGTCAACCAGAACGTGGAGGGAATCTGCTATGATCACAAACTGCACTGGCAGGTATTGGCAGATCTTACACCTGTCTGGCCCTCATGGCTGAACCTGGTTTTTCCCAAGGTTTTCCTTCCCACTGTCACCTTTGGCCTGCTCACTGGAAGACTGTTTACATACATACATAATATATATATATATATTATACTTTCTTAATGTTGCTGTTTGATTTCAATCCTACTTATTTTTACAGTTAGTGATGTAAATTTTACATTCTGTACTTCTATAATTTTCCTGCTTTTAAACTCGAATTGAATTTTGCCCTCTAAAGAACATGTTAATATTCTGTTATCTAACAATATTTAACATTATCTAACATTCTGTCATTCTGAGTAATGACTTGTTATATTTGCATATATTGTTTATATATTTATATTGATATATATTTTTAACTTGTGACAATGTGATTTACTAAATGAACATATTTAATATTGTATGACATTTGTTCTCAAGGTATTTACTACATGTAGTTTTGTTGTTTTCAAACTATAAAACAACTTAAAATGCTGCAAGTAGAAAAAGTGGTTAAATAAATATAACCCTCCTGACTTCTGGTGAATAGAATGTTTTTATAGAACCACTGAGGTTCTATACAGCACTTTTAAAAACAAGGTTCTTTAGAGAACTTTGCTAGTGTTACATGCTGATTCCCACAATGATCCCAACCTGAAAATTCAGTTGGAATGAAAAAATAAAAGCAACATTCCAGATACATCAGATGAGATAAAATGACACAGAAAACTGCAAATTGGAGAATCTCTATGGACATGGTCCTGCACAGATCCAATGCTTACAGCAAACTAACATACAACTCATTATGTATTTTTCAGGGTGGCCTTTTGCTGAACATGATTGTAAGGATGCATTTGTGGTTGTAAAAACAGCTTCTACACTGTTATTGGTGTGTTAACAGTTGTTTAAAAATGTTGCAAACACTTGGCCCTTGCAATCATTTTATTGTTTTGTTGGCTTTATAGATAAAATTGCTCTAGTACAGAGGTTGTAAAACTGATTTATATATTTTGATTTTTTAAACAATACCTTCTGTAACTTTTTAATATCAGGGGTTTGTTGATTCATTAGGTTAAATACTACACAGCTGTACCTTGTTGGCAGCGAGGGGGTGGGTTAGTGAGCACATTGGTCATTACCATTCTTTAAAAGAGTTTAAAATTGTGCTTCAGAAAGTTAAAGCACGCTACACACGCACACTCATGTTCAGACATGTTACAATGTGTTTCCATGCCTATATACACACGTCACAGTTCCTATTCATAGTCTGTGTACAAGTCTCTATGGTTTAGCATTAAGTGTCACCATGGCTTTACTTACACTCCAAGGCAGAGCTATTACACTCACATTACTCCAGATCTGAAGATGGCTGTTCAGAAAGGCAGATCACTGTGAACATATTCCACCAGAGTAATGCAGGGGTTACACAAACGTTCTGTGGTGGTACCATGTTACAATGACTGTGACAGATAACAGCAATGCCATGTATTATGGTGCATTAAATCATTGTAACATGGTAGTGTGACATTTTTCTCTTACTGGTGTATAATATTAAACACACCATTCATATCCAACACAAATAAAAGAAATATAATTTAAATGAAATGTGAAAAAAAAATATGACCAAAAGGTTACATAAACAGGACCAACTGGAGAGTGTCCCACAGTACTACAATCTAATGGTTAGGGTGCGAGAAAGAGTCTGTTTGCCTCCCTAGTTCCCAAACATAAAACCAAGGAAGCAGTGATGGGACATCCTCTGTAAAGGTCCATAGAGAAGTGATGGAGCAGTAATGCATGTCTTTCAATACAAATACATCCGAAAGATTCATTACTAGAAACCCTTCACATCAGCTCGACGAGGACCTCTGCTGGTGAAAGAGAGGAAAATGTTTCTCACCAGACCAACGCGCATTAATGCAGAAGCAGAAATGAATGAATGATAAATAATACGTGAAAATTATCAACTGAATTAAAAGGCAGGCTTTGACCCTGGCTGTTGACTCTGAGGATCATGACATGACGGGCTGAGATGTATTGTTTCATTCCGCTGACCATTAATGATGCCATACGACAGAATAAACATGTAACTATGTTGACATGAACGTGAATTAAAACAAACTGCTGATCACATCGATCACAGTTCATTTCAGACATGAAGCAGTCCAGGGTCCGTATAACTGCATAATAACGAGTGTGACTGAAGTCATAAATATTAGACTTCACAACAGACATATGAACAGTCCTATTGGGCAAAAACATCAACATGTTCCCACAGTTCACAACATTCTCTCTTCGCAACGGGATGCAGGACAAAGTCTCAACTCTGCAACGATAAACAATGAATAATAAACGATAAATAATAAACGATAAATAATAAACAATGAATAATAAACGATAAATAATAAACGATAAATAATAAACAATGAATAATAAACGATAAATAATAAACTCTCCCTATACGACACACAGGACGAGCTCATGAGTCGCGCGTCCCGCCTTTAAACCTTCATATCGGAGTACAGGCGGTCACGTGGTCACACGGCGCCGCTGACGTCACTGGTCACGTGACGTCGATGGACCGATGATTTGTCTCGTCGATACGAGACGCTTCATCGAGGATCGTTTCGTTTTCTGTTTACACGCGCGGCGGCGCGACCAACGCGGATGAGAGGACGCGACGCGACGCGACGCGACTGAGCTGAGGACGCGTTAAAGGATTAACGGAGTCTCACCGGCCCGCAGACGGGCGTGTAGAAGTCGCGCACGTTTCACCTCACCGTCGGTTTGTTCGGTGCAGAAGATCGCGCCGCGGTCTCGCGCCGCGGTCTCGCGTCGTATCGCGGGCGCGTGAAGGTGAACGCAGCGGCCGTCGGAGTCTTACGCGTCGGCGGGGACGCGCGCGCCGCGGCCTTGTGTACCCTGAGAACAGCGCGTCTCGAGCGGCGGCGTGTCGGCGGCGGTCACCGCTGACAGTGAAGGACTCGCCGCGGGGATGCGCGCAGCCGCAGCAGCCGGGCGTCAACACCGCGACCCCCTCACCGCGACCCTCTCACCGCTTCATGCGCTTTACTTCGTCGCTGTGGGTGATGTCTGGATGTGTTACAGTGTGTTAGCATCATTAAAGGGCGGTGTGTTGTTATTACACTGAGAATCGTAGGACTGACTGCACATCCTCACTCAGCATCAGTGCTGTTTAGTGCTCTGGGATCTTTGTCAGGTTAGCCGACCGGTTACAAACATTGAACTCCAAAGATAATCGTGAAATTCATACGTGTATGTTTGTATGTACCTCTGAGAGCGTGTAGAAACTGAGACTCTCACACTGGGTGCTCATGTGGACATCTCAGGTGTGTTTATTTAATGGGATGATCATGTTGATGATGAGGAGGATGACCACTGTGATGTCTCAAATAAAGCCCTGACCCCTGTAGTGGTGAACGGATAAAACCCAACTCAAACAGAGGAAGAGATACCGCTGACCCTCTGACCGACTGCAGTCATGAGCTTTCGACACCCGGCCTCCACGCTGGACAGGTGAGTTTCTCAAGCATGTGCTGGAACCGTATTGTTGTCATTTTTCTTACTAGAGGTTCAAAACCTAATTGTAATTGTTGGGATTTTTAGCACAAAGTGAATCTGGAAAGCTATAACAGCATTTATAAATATTAAAAATGCTATATTTCTATGGTAAATGACCAGAATTACTATTTTGTCTCTTATGTATAGGCTGCTCTCCTGTATTTTGTTCACTAGAGCGATTTATGACAATAAGTTATTTTAAAATATTTAATACATGTTTCACAATGACAACACATCCTCCTGTAATCTCAAAGCAGCTTGTAGGATGCAGCAGTCACTTTATCTTATCTGCACTGCAGAATTAGGCTAATCCCAATTCTCTGTACTGTGAAACGTGTCTGCTGTAGTTGGATTAAAATACGACTGAAACATCTATTTCAGGTCCTCTGGGAGTTTCACTGTAGTCTTTTGTTTGTGTGTTTATGTGTATTAATCTGTGCTGCTTTCTTTATATATTACACATTCAGTTTCTCTGGCAGTTTGTTTTTGTCTCAGTGTCTTAATCTGTCTTTGTTCACTTGTTTTTCCTTTTCGTCTTCTTCCTGTCTGTGTCATGTGACAGCAGGGCAGCTGTTAAGAAACACACTCACCTGTCCAGGTATGCCGACTTAAAGCGACAAAACCAAATTCACAAACATCAAGCGTCTGTCAGTCCTCAACTAAAGATTTTAGTGGCTAACTGACAGGGTTAGTGAGATTTTAGTGGCTAACTGACAGTGAGTAATGTTTATTACTGAAGCTCTCGGGAGGCCTGCCGGTCTTTGTCTAAGCACAGACATCATGTTGCTGAGCTTATGAGGAGGACATGGAATGTAAACATCTGACAACAAGACATTTGACGCGCTGTCTTCTCAGAGCTGTATCAGAACTGTAAAATTCTTTATATAATATCTATAATGCTGTCAGGGTATGGGAATAGAGTATATAGAAAATAGATAAGATAAACAAAGATTTGGTAAAATATGACAAAGTGGCATACAATGGAAATGAATTTAGATACCAAATATGGGTAGCAGTAATAAATTGCTGTGGTACTGCTTTCAGTCTTTTTGTTTGTCTTTTTATGGTGTCTGTCCCATGTTGTGTGGTTTGTATTTCTTACTCTTTGTTCTTATTTTTGTGTCTTTCTCACTGACATACTGTCTTTCTTTTGACTCTTCCTTGTAGTCCTTTTGCTGCTTGGTGAGTTTTGTCATATCATTTTTTCTGTGTTTTGTTGTAAGTGAAAATGAAAGTACACCCTCTCTGAATGCTGTGATTTTGCATGGCAGGACATAATGAACAATCATCTGGTCCTTAGCAGATCAACCTCAGATGAACAACACAACATATTACACTGTGCTATTGTTTATTTAACATAATCAAGGCCAAAATAGAGATGTGAGTGAGAAATGTAGTGCACCCCATGATTCAGTAGCTTGTACAGGCAACTTGAGCAGCAATATCTTGAGTATCTTGAATATCTTGACACAACAAACCACCAGCAACAACACAACAACCCTCTTCAGCTCATGTGTCACAGACACATGCTGCAAGGTATCATGGAGAAGAGAGGAGTCAGTGTCACACCATATGACCACTGGGTATCTGTTCTTGCCCTTCTCTTCAAACAACGTTAATCACTCTATAAGACATTTACATATTCTGTGAAGACCATCATAGCCTTTAAGAAACAACCTCTGTTTTGCAGACACCTGACTAATCCCTAATGCTTGGATGCTTAACCTGGTTTAATGTTGTTTATAAAAAAGGCTTGTCTTTTTTACTGTTCATCCTGTCCCTACCATAATAACTATTACTACTTGTATACATCGCTTTGTAGGCTAGGCTTGTTGGCTCTTAGGGCGCAATGTTAAATGCTCTGTTTGTTAGTCGCTTTGAATAAGTGCTTCTGCTAAATTAATAAATGTAAGGTGCCGCTCATTTACTGAACGAGGGTTCTGGGTGGGATGTAAATATGTCAGAGCCATTCACAACCACCAGTTTACTGGTATGAGCCAATGACAAAATCAGGTTTAAGAAAACTACAGTTGGTAATGGGAGGTGATTCCTGTCCTTGAGTGGAATCTGACATTAGGACTGTTAAGAATTGAGGAGTTGGCTCTTTTGGAGTTGACTCCCCATAATTTGGCCCACTCTTTTTACAGTGTTGCTTTACTTCATGAAGGTTTGCAGGCATTTGTTTATGCACAGTTCTCTCAAGGTTCCGCTACAGCATTTTAGTCAGTTTGAGGTCTGGACTTTCATTGGGACATTGCAAAACCTTGATTCTTGTTGTCTTCAGCCATTCTGTTGTTGATTTGCTGGTGTGCTTGAGATCGTTGTCCTGTTGCGTGACCCCACAGATAAAGCAGCCAAGCTTTATCTGTCAAACCGATGGCCTCACATTTGACTCTTGGATACTTTGGTATACAGAGAAGTGCATGGTCAACTCAATGACTGCAAGGTGCCCTGGTCCTTTGGCTGCAAAACAAGCCCAAATCATCACCCTTCCACCACTGTTATGAAGTGTTTGTGCTGATATGCTGTGTTTGGTTTTTATACCAAAACTGTGTACTATGGCCAAACATCTTCACTTTTTTTCTGTCTAAAGGACCGAAAAAACCACGGTTCCTTGTGGTTTGTTTAGATGCAACTACACAAACCAAAGCTTTGCTGCCAAGTTCTTTTAGAGAGAAGGGGCAGTCCTCCACACAAGTCATACATATTAGTCTTCTTATTAATGGGAAACTCTCAGTTATTCTGTTCAATGCACTTTCCCTAATTCTTATGATGTTCTTGCTTTTTCTACTTATCCTCTGTTCCTCTCTCCTGCCCCTTGTCTCATTATTGTCTCATTATTGTCTCATTACTCATTATTGTCTCATTATTGTCTCATTATTGTCTCATTATTGTCTCATTATTGTCTCATTATTGTCTCATTACATTTGTTTTGATGTCATTGTTCTTTTCTTGCCAAGGTTAAGCAGTTTGACGTTGGGAGATTCAGAACGCCGGTCTTCGCTAGGCCAGCAGAAAGGAACGCTGTCTGATTTTTCCTCAGAAAAAACAGGTAATGATAATTTATCAGATATGAATGACATGTTTTTATTTTGGTTCTGAAATATTATAACATCATTTCTGTTGTGTGTGTAATGTCAGAGACAGGTCTGGTCCAAAGATGTGTGGTGGTGCAGCGGGACAATCTTGGGTTTGGCTTCACTGTGTGTGGGGAGAAAATTAAACTAGTGCAGACTGTTCGGCCAGGTAACTCCACTCACGTAGACTATTTTAAAAAATTAATTAACAATTACTGTCGTGGTGGCCAATATGACCAAAATGTTATTTTGTACTATGAATAATTTTGTATCACAATAACATTATGTATCACAATATAGTTGTTATTGCTGGACATAATGTCACAAATCTGAGAATTTCACAATACCAGTGTTGCAGGAAAACGCAGGAAAACAAATACAGTTTAAACAAATTTCTTTAATAATATTGTTTTAAATTAATTATTAAAGAGTTAAAACTTTTAAAGAGTTATTAAAGATAAGAATAATTAAAGAGGTAAATAGTAAAGAACGAACTCATTACTAACAATAGCACACATTACAATATTAAAAAGATACATTTACTATTAGGTGTATATCAGGTAGACCTTTCAGATAGATCTAATAACACTGTCAAACAATTATTCAGAAAAGATTCAAGAAAAGATTTAAATTAAATCGTTGCATTCGGACTGACCATAAAACCATTATAAAAGTTATGAAACATAACTTTCATCGTGATTCTTTTTTTTTTTTTTTTACGTTTAGTGTTTCATAATTTTGACTGGATTTATTATTATTGCAGCTCCCTGTTAAGTGCTGTGCTGTTTTCCCTTTGTGTTGGGATTAGAATAAGATGACTGTGAAAATAAGCTGCATGCTTTAATTAAATGCATTTGTGGTTAATTTACTACAGTTTCGTGTCAATCTGTATTGATTTTAAACACAAACCCTGCGTTATCACTTCAGTTCAGCGTTCAGTTAAGTGTAACATCTTTCTGTCTTGTCTCAGGTGGAGCAGCAGTGAAGGCTGGGGTTCAGGAGGGGGACAGAATCATTAAGGTATTCTCATTTTCTACTTTAAAGCTGTTTGTTATAACTTCACCACAGTTCAATTTTAAAAAGCAACAATGTATGCTACATAATAATAACTCATCAATACAGTTTTATATGCACCAAAATCAGGATAAATTAATTAATTTGCAAAAAAGAGGCTATTAACTCACCCATAATTTCTTCACTGTGATGGCCCTATTTGCCTGCATGACATCTTTTGTCTGTTCCTTTGGTTTTTCTCTTATTCATAGAATTGCCTTTAAAAAGCAGCTCTTTCACCAAACAAATCAATGTTTTACTTGTCAGACAGACTCCACTGCACCAAAACTCTGGTGTAAATACAGTCCAGTATTTTCTGCTGCTGCCAGAAGTTTAAACTTTCAATCTTTTTGTTTTTTGCCTCTAAGGTTAATGGCTCGTTGGTATCATCCATGTCTCATCAGGAAGTGGTGAAAATGATCAAATGTTAGTACATTTTGAATACAATGTTTCTAACTTTTGTAAGAACGGAGTGTATCAGAAAGTTCATACATTTTCTCTTTCCCTGATAGCTGGGACATACGTAGCGCTGACTCTGCAGGGCCCGTCGCCCTCCTCTGTGTCTGTCCCACTTCAGCCCCTTTCTACGGACCTCTTGCACAATCACAACACAGCATTGGGAAGTGACTGCCTGTCTCCCCCACATCCACCAGCACCACCTGCAGGAAGCAGTACCCCCATCCCAAGAATTACAGGGCCTAAACCACTACAGGTATATGTCTTTTAAAGGATTTTGAAGGATAGTGTTTCAGGTTTTTTATGCTATCTCTCATCTTACTGACCTTAAACATCCCGTTAACACTGCAGTATGTAACAAGGTGTTGGAGCTACTGGCTGTTTTAACTTGAAATGTTGCCCTTCATGAATTTTGGGTCCCTGTCATGTGCAAGAGCTTATTTTGACCCCCAATCTACACAAAGCTTATAGAATTAGGAACCAAAGTACAGCTGCAACATAAATAATCGTCATTAATAACAATAACAAAATCACATGTCATTTTAAGCATGTTTGTCTTTCATTTATAGGACCCTGAGGTGCAGAAGCATGCAATAGAAATCCTCAGAAAGATGTTAGAGCAGGAGGAGGCAGAACTACAGGTATCAGCTCAATAATTCACTTTTCAGTATGAGTCACAACAGCTCTGTTTCTTCTAGCTTATCTAAAGAACAAACAAGGAAGTAGCTCAGTAGGGTTTAAAACTGAGCCAATTTCTTTACCTGATAACAAATGACTTGCTACAACTTCTGCAGAACCTGTTGGAGGAACAGTCTCGAAACCCCTCCACTTCTCTTGAGGAACGAATAGAAAATGCCAGACGAAGAGCTAATCAAGTCAGACTAAAGATTCAGCAGGATATGGTATGGCGTTTCTTTGATTTGTTGCATGCTTTTTGTGCATAATTTCCTATTTCTAGCATTTGTCTTAAATGATTCTGATTATTTCTCAGGATGGAACACAGTCAGAAGTTATTGCCACTTATCTCATGGCTGGTGAGGGTCAGTGGGTGATTTTTTTTTTTTTTACACTGATATCAAACATTAAGACCAAGCCTTAAAGTTTATAATGCCCTGATAAAAATGACTCATTTCTATTTTTCTCATTGTATTGATTTTTGCATGTGTACTCAATGACAGGTCACTTATCAGTGGACTCCAGTGAAGGAGACATTGAGGTTTGTTGTAATTCTATTCTGTGCGAAACTGAGCTTGCATAAGTAGAATTGCTTGTATTCATTCATGTGAGTATGTTGCAGGCTTTAAGAAAAGTAAAAAGAAAACAACCACAGACGGGGTCTTTAAACCCTGATTCTGATAGTCTTCTATAATCACAGGGAGGAAAGGCCCAGATCATTGGACCAGAGGAAGAAGAAGAGGATGATGGGTACACAATAAATGAGGTGAGGAAGCTTGCATTGCTTACATTGTAAAGTACATCATGCCTTTTATATCTCTCTTATAACTTTTTTTCTTTATAAGATTGATGGGCCGTTTCAGGACATAGAGCTTCTGAAAAGTCATCCGGCACACATGACAGTGTTTATGAGATATGTGTTTAGTCAGCTTCTGGACCCCAACCCACTGGTCAGTACTTAATAGGCTTTAGTTTAACTGCTTTTCTTTCATTTCTGTGTGGTTAGGTTGGGTTTACGCTTAAGGCTTTATTTATAATTCCCTGTCTAACATATTGTAAGCCCTTCCCTAAAATGTAACTTCCCATTGTGTCTAGCACATTATCTGTGATTTATTTAATATAATGTGCATAAAATACAGAGTTCATGCTAAATTGATGGTGGCTTCTGGGGTTATATTTTAAAAACAATGACAAGTTATCTCACTGTACCTCTAATTCCCCTAAATGTGCTAAAATTGAGGTAAAACTTGACTTAATATTGCTATTAACTATGTGTATTAGCTGGTTTTCCATGTTTCTATGTTGATGCTCCTCTAGCTGTTTTACTTGTCTGTGGAGGCATATCTGGGTTCCAGCCCAAAAGAGGCCCGCTCCCTCGCCCCTCAGATCTGCTCCCATTTCCTGGAACATGATGCTGTAAGTGTCTCCTTTTTTAAAGTGTCATTAACCCCCCTATTTCAGCAGTGTTTTCACATCTCCAATTTGAATGAATTGAGTGCATAAAAAGAGCTGTTACATTAAGTGCTTTAGGGCTACTTTGCACAGATAGCAATGCTGAGAGCAGCCGTTGCAGTAGCAGCGCTGGGAGCAGTGTGGAATTGTCGGCCGCCTCTCTAAGACTGTTAATAACTTGACTGAAACTGTTTACTGTTGTTTTCTGATTTATTTCAGCCTCTGAAGATTAAAGTCAGAGAGGAGTTTCTTACAGATATAGGTAAAATTTTGTACAGTGTTTAATGTGTGGGATTCTCTGTGCAAACTCACAGTGAAGACTAGGTAGTCTGGCGGCCAAAGGAAAAGCTGGTTTTATTGAAATGGGCTTTTATTTTGCCTCTCCAGAAAGTTGTCTTCATGCTCAAGAGGACATTCGAGGGCCTCTCTCTGAACTAAAACAGCAGGTGCTTCCAGATATTCAAGAGCAGCTTCAAGACTACAGGTACTTCATGTAGTTTATCTCATTCTTATTCTGTAATACTTACAGCCTTAACTATTACAGGAAGTTTCACAGTATTTTAGCTTTAAGATGTATGTGAAAATATTCATTAAATCAATATTTTACCCTATTTTAAGTTAATGTATGTAAATGCTTGACTTACAGTTAATAAAAAGTATATGATGCGTTTTAAAGGGCAGGAAGATGCAGAAGTTACTGAGTCGTCTCATGTGAAATGTTGTGCTTCTGTATTAAAATGTGTTGTAAACATTATAGATACATCATGTGTTGTTATGCAGGAATAAGCAGACAATGGGTTTGGGATCTCTGTTTGGAGAGTGTGACCTGCAGCAGTTAGATGGAGACCCTGTGAAAGAGAGACAGGTGGTGGACAAACAAGTTGTTGCACTCTGGGAAATCCTGTGAGTTTCTTGTTTTTTCATGATTTTAAGTTGAAGTTCTTCATTTTATCATCGAGACCTCAAAGAGCAGGATGAAAAAATGCCAAGTGTTCGATTTTGCAAATTCCAGGCAAAGAGTGACTATACTGAAGATGCTAAAATATAACAGTTCATTTATTTTGGATGCTTGTAATCACAACATAATTCCTACAGTATAATAACCGTGCTATTCCATGATGGGTTTAGTTTTATTCTAAAATGTGGAAAAACATAAATAAAGAATAAGTTAGTGATCCTAAACTTTTGACCGGTAGTGTAAGTGATTTGACTGTTAATCGGTCTTATCATCAATATGACAAATGTAACTATACTTAAAAAAAAC
This sequence comes from Chromobotia macracanthus, assembly GCA_036877525.1. NCBI lineage: Eukaryota > Metazoa > Chordata > Actinopteri > Cypriniformes > Botiidae > Chromobotia > Chromobotia macracanthus. Next base: position 1,955,710 of record JAZGTH010000091.1, read on the forward strand.
TGTGGCAGAGATTTCAGACAAGCCCACACCAATTTAACACATTTACAGGAAAAATGATTTCTGAGCAACCAAACCCACAACAACAATTTGGTTGATAAGGAAATATAATTAAAATGCACTATAAAGAGTTACAAAGGTCTGGTTTTTAAGTCACAATCATGACACACCTCAGTGTGACCTGCTCACGTGACCCAGTGCAATAGGTCACATGACGGCTGTAGACGCAGCACGAGGTGTCACAGGACCCTCACAGCACTTCATAACAATTATCTGGAAGACGTGCAGATGTGCTGTTTTCAGACACTGTGACTGAGTGTTGAGGTGTATGTAAATCCAGTAATGGAAATTTACTTTTGTTTCATATTATCACAGATCCAAACACGAAGAGGACAGAAGGTAGTAAAATCTCAGTTCTGTTTGAATTCTTGTGTTTTATATGAAACAATCATTTAAGTGTGTGTATATATAAATGCAAGTGTGTGTGTATATATAAAACATAATTATTACATTTTTATTTTACCGTTGTTGCTTTCTGTCTCTCAGTTCTCCGCTGGAATCTGCTGTTCACTTGTATCTCAGACACTCGGGCATTAAGCTCAGAGAATCGAAAGTGTTTCCCGGTGTGGTTTTAGAGAAGGAGAAGTGGCTTCCATTCTTTCCCAAAGCTAAAAAGGTCAGGAAGGATTGTGGTGCTGACCTAATGGATCTGGTTTAGCATGTCTATTATAATATTTATTTCAGTAATTCACTTTTTCTATTGTGAAGTACTGTAATTGCACTAAACTTTTTACTGTATTTAAATGTATGAGATTTGTTTGATGAATTTGATATTTTTGCATGTTCTCGCAAAAACTTCTGTTGTTTTTCCTATGCTTAAGAGATTTTATTAATAGAGATTTTATAGCGTTCACACTTTTGACTAAGTCTAGTATAAAGCCACTTGGAACGGCATATCTGTGTGCTATGTACTATGTTCCTGTGGTATTTTATGTAATATTTTACCAGATTGCAGTTATGACAGTAATGTTTTTCTTTGATTTATTTCCATCATTATTTTTCCTCCTCATAGCTGAGCAGCACAAAAAGGGAGAAAGATGAAGAAGATAAGAAAAGAAATCCCATTTTGAAGTACATTGGGAAGCCCAGGAGTACATCTCAATCGAGTAAACACACACACCCAAACACAGCTGTTTCAGAGTTCACTGTCAGGCCCAGTGTTGTTTAACCATCAGTCAGTCAGTGTATTTATTTTCACCACTTGTGTCATTTTGGTTTAAAATGTTGTTATTTATGTCTGAGATTTGTTTTATCTCATATTTTTGTCAATATTATTTCTACAGCATTCCATGTTCCGTTGTCCCCCACTGAAGGTACACACACCTGTCATTTTCACATTTTCATTTAAGTTTGTTGTTCAAAGACCTCATGAAATCAGAATTTAAGTTTTGGCTTTTAGTCCAGAGTCAGGCTTGTACCTGGAAGGTTGCCAGTTCAGTTCCCAATGCCAGCAGTGCCATGAAGTGCTTTCTATATCATGCATTCTATATGAGGTTAATCAGATATCCTAGATACACAATATAAACCTAATATTACGTGTGCCTCTATCTGCACAAAATGCGAGTAAACTTGATTCAAGTTACGTGCTAGCCAGATGTATCTCCTGTTGTGGATTCGCAGCATGTGCTCTCCTTTATAAAGCGCTCTTCTCATAACAGCATGCTTTTAAACATGAGAAACCTTTAAAGCTGTATTCTCTCAGCATTCACTGCGGATGCATTGGAGCACAAACGATGGTGACTATATCACACAAACATGTATGCACCTGTATGAAACTTGGTACGTGTATCGGTCATGTTGACCCGAACAACTTTTTTGCTGACACTTCTTAGTTTCACCCAACAGGAAGTCGGCCATTTGGTATTTTATGAAAAGCGCATGCCGTGAATTTAAATACTGCTCCTAGGGATTTCATGTGATTGTTACAAAATTTGGTGAGCATCGTTCAAAGATTCAAAACTGACTCATTATGGAAACGTCATTACCTTTATTCATAATATAAGCTGTCATGGTTTTTTTGCTGAGCTGTGCATAAACTAAAATTTTGGCTGCTGAATAACAAGTGAGAGAGATCATTTAGATATGTCTAATCTTTTCACAGGGTTTTAAAAGTAGTAAGTAGAATATTGTGTGTAGAGTGTCATTTATACTGATGTAATATTGTTCGCTTTGTCGTAGTTCGTCCAGGCAGTGTGCGAAACATCATTCAGCAGTTTGAGAATCATTCAGACTCTGTTGAAGATGGTGAAACTGATAGGCAGAGGTTGTCCTCCAGCAGCTTTGGAGAGGACAGCATGGAAAGGTTTGTGTTTTTAATGTAGAATATTTATCATAATCAAGATTGTAGGTTTAGTGCCATATAAATAAAAACTAAGTGTATATTTTAGAGCCTGTAACTGGTCACCATTTCTTTAAAGGTGTTTTTGTCTTAACTGCTGTATTTCAGTGGAGGTATGTACAGTACAGTTTATATGTGCTCTCTCTTTCTCAGTCCAACTGTATCGGTACGTTTGGCTCGTAGCAAATCATTGAAAGCTCAAGGGGAGGGGAGGCGACGGGGAGGAACAGGGACAGAGTCCGTTTCCCGTTCCCGTAGTGATGTGGATATGGAGGACTGTGAAGAGAAGGAAGGTCCAGAGCTGAGGCTGTTACATCCCAGTGGCTCGTCCTCAGCGGCCAGCAGCTCAGCACGGTACAAAACACATGCACACACAAAAGTTTAAAGAGACAGTACACACAACACAAGCAGAAACAACTGCATTACAGCTCGATGTTTAATAGCTTCTGCTCTGAAATGGCTTTAAAGGATGATTTACAGCCTTGTAGTGTAATTTCATGTATTTTCAAAATAATACAATAAATATTACTAATACAAGTAATATGATGAATAAATATATTTATTTATATATAAATAATAATATATGATAATATAAATAAAAATATAATGCAATAAGCAATATACAAGTAGTTTGTTGAATATGTTGAAGTATGTTTTCTACACTGTTACGATTCTTACGTATTGCACAGGTAGTTTTTATGAAGTAAACACATGGATGGATATTTAATCATTTGTCACAGGTGACACTGCAGCACACGATCGGGACAGTATCCGCTGATTGATCCATTTTTCACCCTCATTGTCTTACATCTGTCCCTGTATCTGTAGGAGCGGGGAAACTCCAGTGGCTCTGTTACCTGACACTTCTGCCCTTGACGAGGACGTGATCGACTCGAACTGGCAAGAGACGGTGGAGCCGCACATACTGATATCTCTCACTTCACGAGAAATCGACAGACAGGCTGTCATCTACGGTACGGTACTGGAGTTCACGTCCACATGCTCATGGCTTCACACAAAAATATACAGTCAGTAGGGATACGCATTTTTACAGTATGCTTAATGTCAACAATTACCTGGTCTTTCTGTGCACAATCCTTTATAATCTTTCATTAAAATGTAAAAACTTTGTGTTTATGTTAAACTACAAGCGTTCATTGTTTGTTCATTTCACTGCACCATATTGTGATGTTTGTTACTATGATTGTGCAGCCCTTTTATAAGGCACCCCAACAATGTAAATTGTTGCCAGTGTTAACACTGTAAAAAAGAATTTAACAAATCTGTGAATGGCCTTCATAGTCAACAGTGTGTGTCCTCCGGCAGATTTGTAAAAAAAAATCTTACCAACATTCCAGGACGTGTGTCATGAAACTCTTTTGGTATATTTTGTTTGCCTCCTATTTAGAATTGGTAGTGGTGCAGAAATATTACACTTCTGTGCATAAGTGATTATGTAGTTATACTGACTGAATGTTTGATTTCTCTGTGTGTGGCAGAGCTGTTCACCACTGAGGTGTCTCATCTGAGGACTCTGCGGGTTTTAGATCAGGTGTTCTTCCAGAAGATGCAGAGTGTCCTCAGTAAAGAGGAGCTCTCCTGTATCTTCCTGAACCTGCATCAGGTATATGGACTACATGGTGAGTGCAAGACCACATCTGGACTCTGGACATGATTCATGTGGTTGAGTAATGTATTGATGAACTGCTGGCATTTCTGTCTCAGCCAGCTTGTGTGAGTCAATGAAGGAGCGCAGGGAATCAGCACTCGTGCAGGGCATTGGAGACATCATGTTGGCCCAAGTAAGCTCATCATTATCATGTCAATTTCTCAGTGTGAAATCAAGAGTCACTGCCTATTTCTCTGGCTTATGTGACGAATTGCTTTGACAGATGTAAAATGCACACTCACTGTGTAGATGATCAGGAGCTCAAGATGAGGGTTTTTTTTTCAATATGAGACTGCTCCGTTCATTTGTAATGGTGTGTGTGTGTGTGTCTCTGTGTGTGTGTGTGTGTGTCTCTGTGTGTGTGTGTGTGTGTGTGTGTGTGTCTCTGTGTGTGTGTGTGTGTGTGTCTCTGTGTGTGTGTGTGTGTCTCTGTGTGTGTGTGTCTCTGTGTGTGTGTGTCTCTGTCTCTGTGTGTGTCTCTGTCTCTGTGTGTGTCTCTGTCTCTGTGTGTGTGTGTGTGTCTCTGTCTCTGTGTGTGTGTGTGTGTCTCTGTCTCTGTGTGTGTGTGTGTCTCTGTCTCTGTGTGTGTGTCTCTGTCTCTGTGTGTGTGTGTGTGTCTCTGTGTGTGTGTGTGTGTGTGAGATAGTTTGAGGGGGAAGCAGGGGATCAGTTTCAAAAGCAGGTGTCACATCTGTGCAGTCAGCAGAGTCAAGCACTGAAACTCATCAAAAACAAACAGCGCAAAGACCCCAAATTTGCCCACCTAATACAGGTAACACATTTCACAATCATACATTGATGATAACTTGTTTAACTGTTAGTCACAAACATACCCCAGGGATGGGAATCTAACACACCACCTGAATCTCATGCTGACTCTTGACACATCTCAAATTACTGGCAATAGCTTACGGTAGTGAATGTTTTGTTAAAGTAACCATTTAAGGCATGCTCAAATATATCTGATCTGACCAGCTATTAGAAATGGATTGTGTAATACAGAGGCAGCTTTTTAGCTTTTGTTATGTTTAAATTAAATGCTACATCAGAGCTTAAACATTCTTGTTTTTAGGAGTATGATGGGTTGTATATCAGTACAGGATTGTTTAAGAAGTGTTGAATTCATTTTTCACACCCCAACATACCCACTGTATGACATGATGTTTTCTGTATCAGATGGAGGTGGATTTCTGTAACAGTGCTCTGATACAATAGAAATAAGCTTTAAACACATTCAATTCATTGCTTATACATGCACAAAAACCTCATGTTGTGATCGGTTACAGGAGTGTGAGGCCAGTCCACACTGCCGCAGGTTACAGCTGAAAGACCTTCTGGTGTCTGAAATGCAGAGATTGACTAAATATCCACTGCTGTTAGATAAAATCATCAAACACACAGAGGGTGAGTGTATCATTCAAATCACACGCACCAGACGCTAGCCAACTTTCCATCAAAATATATACAAAACATACCAAAATGCTAAGCCAAGCTAACTGTAAGCAGTCTCCCAGTAAGCATAAGCCAACAGAGTGACAGTGGCAAGAAATTAAAACTCCAATGATGTACAGACAAAAAACCTTGGAAAAAAACAGGCTCAACCGGGAGGGCCAGTTTTCCTTTGGCACATTAAAGCTGTAACTTTCTTGGATAAAAATGTAAAGCTGATTTAAAAACAGTATAATCACAGCATCTGGAATGTTGTTTTGGTCATTCTGCCTTAGACAAGGTCTGTTGTCAAAGTGTTTTAGTATAATTACTAAATCTTCCCAGAACTTACACAACTGCATTCCCAACAAGCAGGCATCCACCTCTGAAAGCAGGATAACATGACCTAATTTATTGAGTTTTGTCTTTGTGCCCTGAGGTGCAAGTATTTTATTTGAGTATTTGACTTTCAGTAGCCTCTCCTTTGCAGCAACTTCTGTTGGTCTTGGGGACTGTTCACACCGTACACTTTCAGTCTGCACTGTTATTTGTTAGTTACTGTTATATGTCTTCATCTGGAAGTGACCCCTGGATTGTCTTGCTGACCATTTCTTTTTGTCAGTGCCACCTTCTGCTGTGGATGTACTTTTAAACTATTTTTTATGCAGATTGGGGGCGGCTCAGAGCTTTTATCTTCAGTGTATCTTAATGTGCATTTACAGAGGGTGCACCTGATCTGCAGCTGCTGCAGAGAGCTCAGTCCTGCTGTCGTGGTATACTGCAGGCTGTGAATGAGGTTGTGCGGGAGACCGAGCACAAGCACCGTCTCAGCCAATACCAGCACAGGCTGGACCTTACACCTCTGGAAAGACAAGCCAATCCTGTTGCAGCACAGTTCAAGGTATGAACTCATTCCTCATTGAAGACAGTTAAATCATTGTACATATTGTCTTTTCCGGTAATCTCTTTCTCAACCCCCTGTAGAACCTTGACCTCACCACGAAGAGATTGATCCATGAGGGTCCTCTCACATGGAAAGTCAGCAAAGACAAAGCAATCGGTAAAAAACAACACAGCCAGCCATGAGCTTCAGAATTGCACATTTCATGTGCTAATGCGTTAAGTTTGTGCTTTCTGATCTCCTAACATGTGTAATCAAATTTCAGTCATTGTTTGGTAATTAATTAGTTGCTGGCTGTTTGATGAATTATAGCTGACTGCAGGCTGGATTTTAGTGGTTGTTTACATCCCTCTACAGACACAATGATACTTGAGTTGCCCTTGGCTAGTATTTTTTATCTTTTTCGCAAGACTTTATACACGAACAATGTAACTGAAAACATAATATACATAATTCATAATATGCATGATACATAAAATACATGTATAAATTTATCCAAAACATAAAAGGAGATTAGTCACACAACAAAGTTGTCCTGGCTGTTAACATGCAATAACTTTTGGGAAGTGAATGGTTATAAACAAAGGGTTTTGGACTAATCACTGGTTCAATAGATTTAATTGTAAAAGGCAATTAACTGATAATAGTTAAACTAATAAAAAAAAGTTGTTGCTGGTGTTTACACGTGTATAATGTATGCAGTGTTTTTTTTAGTTGTTGTAAACTTGTATTGGGAATGTTTTTATGTGAGCGTTACTGCGCACCCTTAGAAAAATAACATTTTTATCAAAATAACTGTAATCTACAGGATCCATTGCCACTGTATTTAATTTACAAAAAAAAATTGTAAAATTGTCTGAAGGAAATGTTCATTTATGAAAATGATGAAAATGTTAAAGTATGTGTGCTTGTATGGTTCTGTTTGTTTTCTTGTGTGTTACAGAATGTGGCTTTAACAACTATTGTTTTTGTTCATTTGTGTGGAACTGTCAGAGATCCAGGCACTGTTACTCTGTGACCTGTTGGTGCTGCTTCAGAGGGGTCCGGATGACCGTCTCATCCTGCGCTGTCCATCACGATTGCTGGGTGGGGTTGGGGGCGGCGCTACAGACCTTAAAACTTCATTCTGTCCTGTCATCCGTCTCGACTCCTCCCTTGTCCGATCAGTCGCGACAGGTAGGAGTTAATAAATTATGCATTTATTTAGTGACACTTTTGAGGTGATTATATTACATTGTATTATTTCCTTTGTATCTTTGAGAAACTTTAATGGAGTTTTTAATATTTTTGCGGATATTTTGTGTTTGTTTAAAATCTTGAATGCTTCTGCTGGTGACTGTAAATGATCCAGTGGTTGATGTGCAGACATTAAATTTAGTTAGCCATGCTAAATGCTGCTAACTGTGCCTAATTACACAAAGCAAACCAATGACATTTGCATTTCTATGATGCCTTTACCCAAATGTTGTTAAACATGTTACAGAAGATCCAGGCAAACTTGCATATAGTTTATTAACTTTTCGATGTCTGCAGACAATAAGGCTCTCTATGTGATTAGCACATCGGAGAGACAGATCTACGAGCTGGTGGCAGGGACTTCCTCAGAGAAGAACATGTGAGTCAGTCTGATCAGGCCCCTGATAAGACAGATAATTAAAAAGTCTATTTTTAAACAAGTTGCCAAAATATAATAAAATAAAAAGCCAGAATTATTTGATAATGTTAAATTCTCTTTACTTTGTGTCACAGTTGGAAAGATTTGCTTGAAAAGACAATTGCTTTGGCCACTCAAGAAGCAAGCACAACCAAACAGGAATCATCAACACCGTAAGTCACCAGAATCAGGACGTGGTATAGAAAGATCATGCGTGTCATATTCCATCTGATGAAACTGTTCATCCTTCTGCTCTGTTGTAGGTCCTCAGGTGTGCCTTCATCTGCCAAACAATTAGGTAATCAATTATTGTGATATGTCAGTTGTTTATGGGTTTTTATTGACGAGTACAGATTTATTGTCAAAATAAAGAAAAGACACGTTTTGGTTCTTGAATAAATGTAGTTGGTCATGATTTATCAGTGCAAATTGTTCTGAACAAAGTAATCTCTGATCAGAAATAATTAATTCCAAACATTTTCTGCCTCTATAACAAATGAGGCTGCATGGACCGGGAAAAGTAATATTACACCCGATGTCAACCTAACATGTATTGATCCAAACAAATCAATATTTTACTTAAAATAAACTACATGACCACAAGTATGTGGAAACCACACCAACATGTGCATTTAAAGGGAGAGTTAACTCAGTGATAAAAAATGATGCTGTTAATTTACTCTACAGAGACTGTATGGGTATATGCTTGATTTATTTGTTAGTAATTAGTGTAGCTGAAAAAGCCAAATTCCTGGGGTGTCCACGTACTTTTTACTGAAGCTAAATGTGTTTTGAATATTGATACGTTGCTTTAATTATTAAAGAATGCAACACTGTTTCTCAAACTTCTCACTAGATGTTTCCCTGTTGGAGGAGTCTGTGTCTCTGGGAAGGGACTCTGTTAGTGATGATGAATGTGCTCACACACCAGCTGACAGCTCTGAGTCCTGCCATCGTGAGGACTGTTACCTCGACACAAGAGCTGGTGCAGCAGACGCTGCTCTTAAAGACGGTGAGGGACCAGTTTTTTGTTTAGCGTAAAGTCTGGTCAGGTTTGTGGCTACAAACCGCACACAGGGAGATGTACACAGTTAATGATAAATATTCACTTTTAAGAAAATATACTGCTTCAGTGAGACAGACTTCCTACATTATCAGATCTGTAACCTGTTCAGCTCATTTTTAGTAGGCACGTGTAAAGCTGCGTTCACATCGACAGCAACTTTGTCTGTGACAGGCAACACAGAATGACAGTTGAGTCGCTAATGGTGTTCCCACTAATGGTTGCTACAGCAACTAAAATCCTGGAGGCAGTAGACAGAGTAAATGCATAACACCTGATGACGTGTTCAGCTGACTTCACTCTCATTGGGTGACATGTTCCGCTGACTTCACTCTCATTGGGAGACATGTTCCGCTGACTTCACTCTCATTGGGAGACATGTTCCGCTGACTTCACTCTCATTGGGTGACATGTTCCGCTGACTTCACTCTCATTGGGTGACATGTTCCGCTGACTTCACTCTCATTGGGTGACATGTTCCGCTGACTTCACTCTCATTGGGTGACATGTTCCGCTGACTTCACTCTCATTGGGTGACATGTTCCGCTGACTTCACTCTCATTGGGTGACATGTTCCGCTGACTTCACTCTCATTGGGTGACATGTTCCGCTGACTTCACTCTCATTGGGTGACATGTTCCGCTGACTTCACTCTCATTGGGTGACATGTTCCGCTGACTTCACTCTCATTGGGTGACATGTTCCGCTGACTTCACTCTCATTGGGTGACATGTTCCGCTGACTTCACTCTCATTGGGTGACATGTTCCGCTGACTTCACTCTCATTGGGTGACATGTTCCGCTGACTTCACTCTCATTGGGTGACATGTTCCGCTGACTTCACTCTCATTGGGTGACATGTTCCGCTGACTTCACTCTCATTGGTAGCTGCTCATGAAAATCATTTGCATAAAGTGAAACATTTCTCAGCTTCTTTGCATCGCTGGCACTGCCACATTCTGTTGCCAATGATCACTGTCTCTCATGTAGCTGTAAGTGAACGCGACTTACAGCAGAGTGAATGAGCCTCTATATTGAAGATCTTAAACATGTAAGATAATGGCAGTGTTGATATTTTTGTTTCTTTATATATCCTCAAGTGTCAGGCAGTGGAACTCCTTTGCAGTAGGAGATATGAAATAGAAAGCTGATTGAATGCAGGTTGTTAATTGTGTAATTTTATTTTGCTTTTTTTCTCATTTTCTTTAGTGGAAACCCTCCGTCAGCTCATCTTCAGGAATCTTGAGGAAGGGTGGAGCCAGAATTCCGATGACACACCCACAAATGAGACAGCCACAAATGAAAGTCCTTCTGCTAATAGACAGAAGCCAGATATTTCTGACCACAACTCTAGGGAAAGCCCTAGCAAATGGGTGGAGGAGCATGTAGATGCTCCACCTCAAGAGGTGGTTCAGCCTACAGTTCAGGTTGTGAGGAACGGTAAATGAATTTTACAGTATAGATCAAAGTGAGATTATTTATCATGTTATGACATGTTGATCAGTAGGGGTGCACAGTGTATTGATGACTGGATTGGTATTGATCATTAGTGTCTTTCATTATTGGTCTGTATAGGCTAATAATGATGCAATAACAGATAACATTAGGGCTTAAAATAGGCCTATTTTCATTCATATATAATTGTCTTTTGATTTTTGGTGTGATATGAATCTAACGTGTTCCCCTGATGTTTTAATGCCTAATGTCAACAGGTATAATTGTAACAGTAGTTTTAGATTGTAGCTTTACTGTTGGAGCGTCATTTTACTAAACGTTGTAAAACTAAAAAAAGAATAGCAAACTAAAGATATTGATTTGTATTATCAGCCAGCATATCAGTTGTTGGCCATAGCAAAATGTTTAAGGGTTATGTCCACCCCAAAATGAATTTCCTGGTAATTTGCTCACCCCTCCATGTCATCCAGAATGTTTGTTTTTCTTTCTTCAGTCGAAAACAAATTAAGGTTCTTGAGGAAAACATTCTAGGATGTTTCCCCTTCTAATGCAATTCAACAGGATTGATAATTTTGAAGGTCCAAAGTAATGTTTCAGTGCAGCTTTAAATGGCGCCTTTCGACCCTAGCTGACCAGTAAAGGTCTTGTCTAACAAAACGATCAGTCATTCTGAGAAAAAAAAAAATGTATATACTTTCTATTTACAAATGTTGGTCCTAGTCTGTGAGCGTAGGCAGACCAGGTAAAAGACATCAGGATTGCCAGACCATTTTAAACAATAAACTGACAATTATATAGCATTCAGCATGCACATCAACTTTTGAATAGCCGTCCAATAACAGCCACTGGCAACCAGCGTAGTCAGCTCTGGAGTGTGAAACAGTTTAAATTTTACTCCCTAATGAAATCAAATGTGGTTCTTCTGCCATTGTCCAGTGTGACCTTTCTGTGTCATGTAATGCGTGAGTTAAGGCACGTGCATTACAGAGCCAGACCAAGGTTAACATTTGTAGGTAAATGGTATATGTTTTTTTTTTCTGAAAATGATGGATTGTTTTGCTAGACAAGACCCTTATTGGTCAGCTAGGGTTTGAAGCTGCACTGAAACTTTTGATTTTAAATCATTTAAATCATTTTAAATTGCATTAGGTAAAGAAAAATCCTGGAATGTTTTCCTCAAGAACTGTAATTTCTTTGACTGAAGAAAGACAAACATCTTAGATGACATGGGGTGAGTAAATCAGGGAATTTTTATTTTGGGGTTGACATGTCCTTTATCAGTATCAGTCAAAATTTCAATACTAGTGCATCACTATTGATCAGTAACTACGTCTAGGTTTCTGGAGCAAAATGTACAATCAACATTAGCTGTATACACAGAGTGTTTGCCTTTCGCAAATTGTTTCTCTGTAAAAGTACTTTAAATTGATAAAGAAATCTATTTTTATCTTTCCCTTTTTTCTGTCTTTCTCTCTGCATGTGCTCAGAACTCACTGTGATTAAGCTTTTGTGATTTCAGTTGTTTCATCTCTTTGCTCTTTTTTTTAAATCACACACACACAAACGCTCTCACACACTGACACACTCCCATGTTCTGGTCCTATGGCTTCTTATATGTGTTGCTATACACAAACATAAATATACCACACGTGTTTGCAAAAAAAAAAACACTTTCTGCCTGTCTCATTTGCACACCTCCTTTCACTGCGACACACACATCTACCTTTCTTTCATACACAGTTGTGGGTGCGGGCTCTTCTATTCCTGATGACATCACTGATGATGTCACCTCCAACCAATCATCTAAGGAAAGAGGTGGGGTCTAATATATTAAACATTTCTCTGGGAGGTGCATTCTGGGACGTTTTTTTACAAACAGTTGTGACTGGTCTTAAACTTCATAGGTTTGTTATCAGTCTTCACTGAGGGAAACTAAATCTTAAGCTAGATTAGATTTCACAGTTTTAACACCTGCCCTGAATCATACAGTCAGTCTCTTGCTGTTTGCCTGTTCTTTGGAAAAGAAAGTGTTCTGAAATACAATTTTTAAAGCTCATGACAATCAACATTGTGACTTTGTTTATTAAAAAGAATAATTTGTCCATATGAAAAAACACATTAAACAGTCAGTTTATTTAATATATATATCATATTTATTATATATGTGTGTGTGTATATATATATATATATATATTTTTTTTTTTTTTTCTATATAAAATATATTTATTATAAAAAGTAACAAAATCATGCAGCTCTAACATACAGATGCATATACTACATATTAACAAGGGTAACAGCAGGCAAATAGTCAAATGTCTGTTGATTCTACTGGCCTATCAATCGACTATTAGCTATTTGAGTAATTTGTTTAGGGAAATATTGCCTCAAAATACAAGCATACTGCTTTGACTCCACACTCTCAAACGGCTTTCTGCTAATGCAGTGATTTATGTGGTACCCTCTGATTCCAGGAAACATGTTTTATCTGATAATGCCCAAAGATCAAGCCGGTGCTCTGACAGATGAGAGCAGCACAGATGACGCTGACATATCTGAGAAGCATCAGAGTCACAACATGTTCTCATCATCCTTTCTCAATGAGGAAGAAGAACAAGAGACTTCGTGCCTCTCTCCAACAGACCAATCACTGCCTGAGAATCTAGGTCCAAGAGAAGAGCTTGCTCAATCCCCAATTAGCATTCAGCGGCACACGATCAAGAATGTGGATGAGATCTTCCACACGATTGAGGAACTGATGAGAAAATTAAACCATCTTCGGGTAAAATGCACGACACACACACACACACACACACACACAGAGTACAAACATCACATAACAAAATGTATCCATAGTATATCACTACCCACTGTAAGTACTACCTACCATAACTCATGAGAAAGGTGCACTGCTTTCACAGTTTTATTCTTGTGGTGCTTTTGACGTTTAGGACATTGAAGCAGACCACTACAAACTGCTGAAGAAGTTAAGAAAGCCACTTCCTGTTGATAAAGGGTCAGGTGAACTTGTCTACACATCTCCTGCAGCAGTCAGAATAGCATCTTTGGATTGTGGAGCTGGTGATGGTGAGGTCATTTCTGTCTCCATAATGTCCTCCTCTAACTTCATAATTTGACTTTGAGCATGACATTTCAAGTGTGATTAAGGGTTCCGTCAGAGCTCATTTAATATTTACTGTACAGCTGTGTGAATCATGATTTCTGAGGGAAGGCAGTGTTTTTCAGCTGTGGTGGAGGGGGTGTTGCCCGTGAGTGATTTCCCATGGGTCACCCCTCCTTACCCTGGTGGTTAAACCAGTGTTTTATCAGCTCATTTATTTTGCATTCAGATATCCACAGTATGTGTGGGCCAGAAGGCCTAGTAATTGAGAAAAGATATTGTAGGTTCTGAGGCTTCAGGATTTCCCTCTTTAAGAGAAGTCTGAGTGGACCAAACTGCTGACAACATACAAACATAAACGCATAATGTAATAATTAAAATGCTGTTATCATGATCAGAAAACAAAGTTGCTAAAGTTGCCTTTCCATGCCATTGATTCCTATTGATACAATTTTGGTTCAGTAAATGCTGAAAAATGCGGGAATTGTGCAGGTTAAAGTGGTTGACCATTGGTTTTCAGAAACTTTTTGTTCCCTGGATAAGTTTCTTCACATACTGACAGCAATCACGAAGTGGTCTAAATATATTTATATATCAGTTTGTATGTTCTGTGATACATACACACAAAATGTTTGTTCAACCATTGCATTCGGTCAGAATAGCTTCTCTGAAATTGCTTACCCTACCTTTAAATCTGGGCATAGTTATGTGTTATTCAGCATATCTGATTTGCCTTGTGGTTCATTTGTTCATAAATTCAGGTAAAGAGGGCATCTCGACAGAACCGGTTCAGCCAGAAATCCAGTCTACTGGCTTCTGACGTTTTACACTGGACCTATTTGAGGATCTTCACCTCACTTGCACAGACTCGCACAGATGTGTTAATGCCCTGCACTCCATCATGTAGTCTCCTGTCCAGCATGCCTTACACCTGAAGCACAGTCGAAGTTGATCTGTGTTTTGTGTGTCAATCAGAAATTAAGGAGAGGACAGACGACTCTTTGGCCTGCATTTGAAAAGACAGAAAAGTGAGGACTCAAGCAGTTTTTACTAATGCATTGAAGAAAATGTTATTGAAGGAGTTGTGAAGTAACTGGCAAGGAACAGAAAGTGAAACGAAGGTGGCACAGTGTGTGGCGAAAGACATGACTCTGTAAGAAGACCCCAGCACTTTACCTGCTGTACCTCTTTTTCCTACATTTAGCTCATCAAAAACTCAGTTCCAAACAGACCAGCTTTGGCTTATCATACACTATATCCTCCTGATCTAAACTGACACCATTGGCTGTTGGTCATTGTCGGCCTGTGCGTGGATGGACTGCGTTGACATTCAGGATCTTTTGCACTGAGACCCCTGCTGGAAATATGGGGTGTAAATAAGGATGTCTCAAAATAACAGTTTGTTAAAATTGTTGCCTGTAGTTCATAGAGTAGCACAATGCAAAAGAAGAAAAAGATGAAGGCTTTTTGAAGAAATAAATCAAGTGTTCATCTGTTTCTATGCACATTTTCTCTGGAAGTTAAACACTAACACACAGCTGACTGGAACAGGACTTGACTCCTATATCACATGAAAAAGGAGCATATTTATAAACTCTAAAATTTGACCTGCAAGCTGACACATTGTATCTCGTGTACTTACTGTGAACATTTCCACTCACTGTTTGCTGTAGCTCAGTTGTAGCTCAACAAGTGTTTGGAACAAATGAAGGGATCCAGAACTCTAAATCAAAAATGTAACTATGTTTGGAAGAACTTTAAGTATTTAATGTGTAAACCTAACCTGCTAACGGAGGACGGACACCTCACGTTTTTATTTTTTAGGGTTTTAGGCTTGTTTTTGCAAGTTTGTGTGATTGGAGAAACCTTGAAACATGAAATAAATTAGGATGGTTGGTTTTATGGATAATTATTCTGTAACTCAGGTGGAAAATTTTGGAAACATTTTATATACTTTTCAAACTGTTTCTTTGACACTTTTTGTTTTTTACTGTCATTGTTTCATTGCTCAATGTTTATTCATACTTTAAAATGTATTCTTAAGTATGCTGCACTACAAAGAAATCATACTGGTATAAATGACTGTACCTTTTTGACATTCATTCATGTAATATAGTGTTCACAGCCTGTTTTATGTTTACTCTGAAAAGCTCTAGTTGTTTCTTATATTTTTTGTAGACATGACAAAAGATTTTTTTTCTCCGTCTTGTTAGATGCACAGAAGGAAAAAGGCATGTTTAAAGAATCCATTTATTTTGTGAAATTAAAGACATTCTAAAAAGTGTGACTTAAATGTTTTTCTCATTTTAAAACTTTAGCGTAATTATCGGCTATGAATGTAAATTCTAAAATTGTCTTCGATTAAAAGAAATAAAAAACGTTATTAACGTCATTAACGTTATTAATGGGATTTGGCCTTGTAAATCAGATGGCACCTTGAAAAAATGTTTATTATTATTAATTACATTTCAGTTATTTTTGTCAGTTACATTTTAGTTACAGTCCCTAGTTTACCTAACTGTTGCTATTTAATTTGCTGCAGTTAATACTTTGAATTACATTGTAGTTTCTTTCATCTAAGGACTAAAGGTGGGGTCACACTGGACTTTCAGTGTGCAAAAATTCCTTGGAGAACCCCTTATAAATAGTGCATATGTGCACTGGGACTGCGTCACGTGCTCTCGCTCTCAAGGCAGCAGCGCCCGGACAGCAGTCTCAGGCCAGAAGTGGGTGGAGTTAATGATTACTAAACAGTCACCATGGTGAAAAATAAGAACTCAGTATGAAGTTGTCCTTTCGTATTATTTTTGTTTTATTTTTATTTTTGTTGGATTAACACTTAAGCTACACAAAACATGGCTTTAAAGTGCCATGAAACCCCTCTTTCAGCTCCAGTCTACCTCACTATCATGTTGAAAAATGTGTGTGGATGCTGTGAGGTGGGTGGGACACTGTCTTCTGTCAGTCGCCTCCCTAAATATCAGTTATGAATAGTAAGTTTTTTTATTGCTGGTAAAGTAAAAAATATAACGAACTATGTTGAATGCTCCCTTAAATATGTAATTTAAATATATTAGTCCTTACACGTATCATGCGTTTCCAAGCAACAGCGGTATTACAGAAAGAACTTAAATCAAATATGTAATTAAATATATTTAAATATTTGATTTAGTCAAGTAAAACAGTTATGATTTAATAACTGATGTAATAACAGTTTAAAAATATGATCGTTACCAAATTTGAACAGATGATAAAAGTCCTCAGGAACTGGTACCGCATCTTTGCCTAGCACAAACTGCCTTCATGAGCAAGGCTGAAGTCCAGCTGTCTTCATTTCTCAAAGCTCTGCTGAGAAAAACGATCACTGAAGACAAACACTTTCCATTTGTCAGTAGTTGATGGTCAACCAGCTGCCGGCAGCCAGAGTCTGTCTCTGAGGCAGGCCACGTACTTACACTCTTACACCACAGAAACAAACACTGACCTATGAACAGCTTTCAACTACTACATAATCTTACAGTGTGCAACACAACCCCCTCTGTTAACATCTTGGAAAATGTTTAGTGTATTTTATGACCTGATAAGATTTAATTTATTGTTAATTTATTTCAACAGGTTCACAGCAGATTGTGTTACCAGGTGTGTAATTTGTTCTTTTTGGGTTTGATGGATCTGGATTTGTATGATTCATTCAGTCCAGTGTACAATAACACAATGTGTCATTCTGAAATGCTTGTAGAATAAAAATACATTGATTTAATTGAAATAAAACGTTCAAATGCTCAAGTTTAATTTTATTAATTGAAATTATTCAGGGTGAATCATGGAGATATTTTGGGAAAACTGGGTATTTATGGCATTCATGCTTTGGTGTTTTGTCCAAGATGGAAACAAACACCTGAAAGATGCGAGCATTAAATTAAACAAGCCAATCTTATGACATTCACATCTAAAAAAATATGTTAATCAATATGATCTGTTAGGATCAGATCTGAATAGAAACAGATCTAAACCAATTACAGTATCAACAGGATGCAATGAATACTTAAACAGTAGAGGACATGTAGCTTTAAGAAGCACATTAACTATACCATTACAAATGGAATAAAGATTTAGATTTGTACAAAATATATTTATTATTCCAGAAAAAATGTTTGTCTGGTGAGAATTTGTGCGTATAGATTGAACTCTAAGAAAGAAGCATCTGTTTGTGAAAATTAGATCATTTTAAAGAAGTCTGGTAATGCTGTAGTCACAGAGCAAAAGAAATTCATCATGATGAATGTATGAATTAGATGAATGCATGAATTATTATATGAATGTATGAATTAGATGAATGCATGAATTAGATGAATGCATGAATTATTATATGAATGTATGAATTAGATGAATGCATGAATTAGATGAATACATGAATTAAAAACCTAATGCTTGGCCACGTGATATCACATCCGGTTGCTGTCCGTGTTTGTAGAGCTTCTCGTAGAGTTTCCATGATGAAGTGAGACTGCAGCACCTACTGTATCTGCTGTATCTTCTGTATCTGCTGTATCTTCTGTATCTGCTGTATCTTCTGTATCTGCTGTATCTTCTGTATCTACTGTATCTGCTGTATCTTCTGTATCTGCTGTATCTACTGTATCTACTGTATCTTCTGTATCTGCTGTATCTTCTGTATCTGCTGTATCTACTGTATCTGCTGTATCTGCTGTATATTCTGTATCTACTGTATCTTCTGTATCTACTGTATCTGCTGTATATTCTGTATCTGCTGTATCTTCTGTATCTGCTGTATCTTCTGTATCTGCTGTATATTCTGTATCTACTGTATCTGCTGTATCTTCTGTATCTGCTGTATCTGCTGTATCTTCTGTACCTTCATAAATGTGACATTTCAGTGCAGATATTCACTCTCCTGTGCGGGTGGATGTGAGGTGGTGAAGGGCGACATTTGGGAGGCAGAGCAGGAAGATGGGGGAGGTCGGCCCGGGTGAGGGCGGATCAGTCCGGGTTTGAATGGGAACGGAAATCTCTCAGTCTGTGTGAAGAGACGCGGAGGGCGGCCTGCAGGACGAGGAGCATCAGCCTGATCCGAGCATGTGAAACCCCCGAGAGGAGCGCTGCAGTCTGCGAACCGTGAGTGTGTAACAGAGCCGGCTTACCTTCAGCATCCACACAGCTACTGGAGTCCAGCTCGAGTTCAAGTGTACACTTTAACGCAGTGCGCTTTTGAGGGACCATCTCTGAGGGTTTGCTTTCTTTATGTTTCTTCTTGTGTAACCGAGCGGCTGTCGGAAGGTTTCAGCTTTATTTCAGCGCCTCACGGACTCCTTTGTGTCCAGATCACTGAAAGAAAGGCCCGCCGGGCTTGTTCTGAGCCCCTCTTTAGTAGCCACACTAACACTTGCCCTTGTTAGTGTGTAGCGCTTTAGCACGTTTATTCACCACGATATTCCGCTTTGAGAAGTCGGATTCATTTCAGTGAATCGATTCGGCGCGGTTCACTTCGAGTCGTGATGCGGAACGAGAAGTCCCCGCGCGACACGTACCGCTCGGTTTAACAGTCCAGCACACGCCGTTCACTCCACACAGAAGCGCGTTACGCGACAGTGTGGCGAGATTTACTCATCAGCTGTGCGATGGCGGATGATTGTCGCACAATGGCAGAAATGCAGGTAGATGTTGTGAAGTGTGCAGACGTGCACACATGCCGTTTCTAGAGGAATCGTGTTGAAATGTTTGTCGTCCTTGATTTAGTTCGGCGGATTGTGCTGTTATATGTACTATTATAGACGCGTGATTTGGACATTTACACGCTTTGCGTTTCTCACCGTGTTTCTGTCGCTGAATCTTCTCTGTACACGATGCGTTACGACGCTTTTCTCTTTGTGTGTAACACCGACTTTTCCGCACTGAGGCCCGTAAGGCCTCGGACTCTTTTAGGCGCGGTGGCGGAAGGCTCGCTCGTGTCAGCCGGCTGTGACTGACGCCGACAGTCCGGTGCTTCGAGGCCCGGCGCGATTAGCGCGGAAACCTCCGGCGCGTTTGAAAACGCTCGGTGGAGCCGCATTACATTTCAGAGCTCATTTAAGCGACATTATTTAATGTGATCAAACAGAATCATCTTTCTGATGATACGCTGGATCACGTATTGACTGAAAGATTGTCTTGTTTAAACGGGTCGGATGGGAATGAAATGATGTCTTCATAAATCACAGCTGCCAGGTCTGAACGTCACACCCAACAGCGTCTGATGCAGGTCCGATCCCCCACACTGCTACTGCTAGTTTATGGACCAAACTTTGCGAAAAAGTGACCGAAATATTGACCAAACACTGGGCTGATTCAGACTGCTAGTGTTTAATAATCTCTGTCCAGACACACCTTAACAACCATTAAGAGCAACCCACGTGACGACTTATTCCCACAGAGATGTGCATGATGAAATGAATAACCCATCTCAGCGTTAAAACATTGGTAAAACGTTGGTAAAACGTTGGTAAAACGTTGGTAAAACGTTGGTAAAACATTGTTAAAACATTGTTAACATGTGGCATGGGCTGTCAGAGACATCACCCTGGCGACTTCATTACATTACATTAGATTAGATTACATTACATTACATTATGCAGAGTACAAGTACAGAGCTAATGAAATGCAGTATGCATAGCCACATAACAACCATTCAGAGCACCCTAGCAACTGCATGAATAAGACATATTTCAATATGTCACGGAAGCATCGCGATAAACCATGTTAGCGTACATGTTAATAGATGTTATCATGCTAATATGTTCTAACATGATAATTAACATTTTAAAGAGAATACTGCGTTTGTCCACATTATAATACAACAACAATGACTAGAGGAGTAAAATAAAATAGTATTATAAGTATTAAGAATGTAGTTGTTTTTGAAGCTTCCAAGTTTAAGGACAGATAACAGAGAGAGAAAATCATCAGTTAGCATGATGCTAACAAACTTTAATCCGATGCTAGCCTGTTTTATCATAATGCTAATACATCTTAGCATGATGCTAACAGATGTTTAACATTAGTATATTTTTATATTACTTTCCTTCCTCTGCGGTTGGCTTGTCAATAGCGTGGTATTACAATATTGTAATGTTTCTCACGACAGCCCTAAGTTTAAAAGGTTTTACAACATTCACTAGCTGATGTTAGAATAATATTGAAAGCTGAGAATACCAGAGCATTTCTTTTGATAATTCAGACATTGTAAGTTATATTGTTATCTGGTTTTACTTTTAGAAATATGATGTGGGTGCTGCTTTAAAAATGGTTAATATTTGATATTTGTGATGTCAGCCATTACGTTTTTTAATCGTAGCATCATAAACCGGGTACTATTGCCAAAATGTTTGCCTTTTATTTCCTTTTATTTTATATCTGTCTGTCACACCTGTATTCCATTCCTCCAAAATCAGGAATACTGTTTCCTGCGTGATTCACATCTTGGTTTGAGGTGCTGTGGCAGAAGGAATAACTAGCATTCATTCTCAGACTGATGGGCGACACATGTTCCAGATCTGTGGTGGACAAATGGTGTCGCCGACTGTCCTGTCAGCTCTGTAAACAGCTCGTGAGAGCCCCACACACTGAGACAGCATGTTTGTTTGTCCTTAAACACTGTCTGTCTCTGTTAGAGAGAGAAGCACAGATGCATGCAGGAGTGCTGGTTCTTCATTCACATAATCAAATTGAGCAGTAACTTAGGAATGAGCGAAAGCAAAATAGTTTAGAGTTAAAGTCATTACATAAATGCATTCAAAAACCTTTTTTAAATGGTTTAATATCAGCTTTCATGTGTAAAGGCCAGGCTTCTGAGCAAACAGAGAACCCCCACTGACCCATCACACGTACCCCTGTATTCATTCCTATAGTAACAGCCAAGCTCAGTTACCATGGAGATGACAAGCAGTGGCTGGAATGTGTGTGTGTGCAGGCACATTGAAAAATTGGGTTTTATGGGGATACTGAAGATGAAAGCTTGTGTAGTATGCTTGGCAGAGCTTAACATATACACACACTTTTTAACAAAGTTGCAGCTTAAATACCTAAATTTACCCTATATTACCCTATGTAGCACCTGACCTGGCCCCCATATGAGTTTAAATTAGTCAGCCAGGTTGGGTCCCTTTTAATACATTGGGTGCATGTAAAATCACTGTCGGACTCGTCTCAGCACAGATAGCAAATTAGCAATGCTAATGTAAGCGGCCCTGGCTCTGTTCTTTGTAGTTTAGGCATGTCTAGCTTTCAAATAATAGACACTGTTTTCAAATAGTAGGTGGGATTGGGTTGGTAGCACATTTGGGTCCAACTTTAAAGTAATAGAGGGATCTGGTCAGTCCAGCGTATCACATTTCTGTGTTTCTTTAGGTTCTTTAGACTTCAGTACCATTTCGTGTATAAAGAGCAAATCACTGATTTAGTTCTCTGTTGGTTTTTGTTTCTCCTGCAGGTCAGTCCTCTCTTTTCAGTCAACCTCCAAGATAGAGTCCTTCAGGAGTAAGGTTGAACTGCTGAAGTTGCCGTTGACTCTGTCATCTAAATCTATCTCAGAGTGCAAAACTCAGCTGGGCGGAACCACTAAGTGCTCCAGGGGTGGAGCTGGGGTCCACAAACCCCGCCCAGCAGCCCCAGCCATGGACAACGAGTCACAGTACTCAGGCTATTCTTACAAGTCTTCCCATTCCCGCAGTTCTCGCAAGCACAGGTACACACGTACAATTAAACCCCAAAATGTTCTTGTTTATCATTAATTTTTTCTGTTCATTCGTTTGGGTACAATCATGAAGGCTTGAATACTCTACACGGCAGTTACTGAAAAAGTTAAAAATTTTACCCATAAAAAATCAGTTTTATTTATCAACAGAGTTCATTATTAATATGAATGGGGTGGTGCAATTCTCAATGGCTGCTCCAGTGAATTAACTCCCGTCTTCTACTAAAAAGAGGCAATCGTCACTAGTGAAAGTAGAAAGTAATTCTCTTGGAGGGGCTCTATGTCCTGAAATAGTTCCCAACCTTTGTGCATGCACATTAAGCTGGAGCAACTTGGAATAATGTTTTTTAGCTTCTCAAGAAACAATCTATGAGGGTCTTGTGGGTCAGAGATATGTTGTTTCATTGTGACCTTAGTAAGCAATTTTAGAGATAACCGTCTTCACCCATTTAGGTAGATAGGACTTGGTCTTGTATGCCCAAAATACCTGCACAAAGGTGTTGCAGATATGGCCTCCAAATGAACTGCCTTTTCTAAACAGGGACTTTTATTATACTCACCCTCCGTAATCCTGTTATATAACATTTTAGTCCAGTTGGGACATGAATGCAATGACACTAGAAGGGAAAACTCAGTGTGATGCTCACCTATCCCCTTGTGGAGTCTTGATGTAGGGAATACTGTTTTCAGGTCCAAGCCTCCTCTAGTTTCAAATGAGATTATTTCAACAGCCATTTAGGTGCACTATTTATTCATATCACACATTTAAACAAAGTTTTTATAAACTCACGGTGACTCACTGCAACCTTTAAAAATGATTTTCTGTGTAGTTCTGCATAGAAGCTGTACTAAAATGTCTGGGCTATCCAGCCTTGCCTTCTGTTTTCTATCAGCTATGCACAAGAATCATTGTTTAGCTTTTGTTTACCCTCATTGTGTAACCTGACCTCTGATGGACCTCACATCTCTCTGGTGTTTAGAGACAGAAGGGACCGGCATCGCTCTAAGAGCAGAGACGGCAGTAGCAGAGGAGACAAGTCAGTCACTATCCATGCCCCAGGAGAACCCCTGCTAGATGCAGAGTCTACTCGTGGAGATGACAGGGTTGGTACATTTGTGGTTTTATTAGAGACTGCTAATAATGGCCAGTAACGGTCAAGGTCCAGAAAGGACAGAAAATTACCTTAAAATACAGTAGAGGTTGTCAATATGATATACGTATGATGTGTTGTGTGATGAGAAGAACTGAATTAATGTCAACAGAAATGGAAAAAATGCCAGATTTACTTGTGTTCCTGAGTGTACTGTGTATGATTTATTAGTGCAAGTTATTTCGTATTATTAAAATGTAATACTGCTTAACACAATGCAGCCTAAAATCGAATGAGTAATTATGAAGTCATTTAATGCCTGTTAATAATGCCTGTCAATTAATGCCCATAAAATTGCAAATAATGGTAGATTAAAAAAAAAAGCAAAGCAAAGTTACTATTGGAACACATGGTACACTGGTCATTTTGCAGTAATATATCAGGCTTACTGGATGAAAGTGACTATTGAGTCTCCTCAATATTGAAAATGCATCACATTGTCAAAGGGGTTGAGCACCATTTTGAGTTGACTTAATTGAAAGTCATGATTTCCCTCTTGCTGTCACTCTCATACACACTTTCTCTTCATTTCCCCTCAGGATGATAACTGGGGTGAGACTACAACTGTTGTGACTGGAACATCTGAGCATAGCATCTCTAATGAGGACCTAACACGGGCGTCTAAAGAGCTTGAGGACTCTTCACCTTTGGAGTGTCGCCGTTTTGCCGGGCCCATCCTGAGTGGCATTTTGGGTCTCTTTGCCCTTTTGACGCCCCTTGCCTTCCTTTTGCTGCCTCAGTTGCTGTGGCGTGACTCCTTGGAGTCTTGCGGGACCCCGTGCGAAGGCCTTTACATCTCTCTCGCCTTCAAGCTGCTTGTCCTCCTTATCTCCTCATGGGCTCTGTTTTTCCGGCCTCCTCGGGCTACGCTCCCACGGTTCTTTGTTTTCCGCAGCCTTCTGATGGCATTGGTGTTTCTCTTTGTGGCTTCTTATTGGCTGTTTTATGGCGTGAGGGTGCTGGAGCCGAGAGAGCGGGATTACAGGGGCATTGTGGGTTATGCAGTCTCGTTGGTAGATGCGCTGTTGTTTATTCAGTATTTGGCTCTGGTGCTCTTGGAAGTGAGGCACCTTCGACCGGCATTCTGTCTCAAAGTGGTGCGCACCACTGACGGAGCCAGTTGCTTCTACAACGTGGGCCACCTCAGGTAAGAAGGAGAGTGTATTTGCGTGATGTGCATTTGAGTCATGCTGTCTTCTCAACTACTTGACAGATGCACAAATATACATATACATTTAAATATACATCCTTGTAATACACATTCTGAGATCTGCTGTAGCAGTTAAGAATAAATCTGCGGTTTAGTAAACAGATTCCTTCATTACTTGTGAATATTGAATGGGTGTTAGAGGTGTTGGTATTTATTTCTGACATTTCATATTTATTAGTTGCAGTTTTTGAGTGGATATCTTAATTGTTTTTTATAATATTCTGATGCTTTTGTTGAAAGCTACCTCTCAGCCTTCTGTTTAATAGAAATGCTGTCAACTTCATGCCTTCAGAATGGCTAACAGTGTTGTGACATTGTTGTCGTTCTAAGCTTGTGTCTCTTGTTCTCAGCATCCAGCGAGCTGCAGTATGGGTTCTGGATCACTACTACACTGATTTCCCTGTTTACAACCCCGCTTTACTCAACCTACCCAAATCCATCCTCTCTAAAAAGATGTCTGGATTTAAGGTCTACTCTCTGGGAGAAGGTGCACAACTTCTTCCCTATATTCTGCATTTTACATGTTTATTCTTGCTTTTTAATTATTCCTGCCAAATTCTGTTTTTCAACCTGTATTCAGTAGGCAACAGTTAAAGGAATAAATGGTGGATTTGTGTGGGGTCTCCATTGGTTTTTATTTTTTCTCACCAGAGAACAGCACCAATAACTCAACTGGTCAGTCTCGTGCAATGATTGCTGCTGCTGCCCGCAGAAGAGATAACTCCCATAATGAATACTACTATGAGGAGGCGGAGATGGACCGCAGGATCCGAAAACGAAAGGCCAGGTCAGTCCACACAGTCATTATGAAAGTCTTCACATTGTAGAGAACATTTGCTCATAATAGCAGTTTCTCCTCTCAGACTGGTGGTGGCAGTGGAGGAGGCATTCACACATATCAAACGGCTTCAGGACAATGAGGCCACAACATCGCCTAAGAACCCCCATGAGGTGATGGACCCTCGGGAGGCAGCCCAGGCCATCTTTGCCCCCATGGCACGAGCCATGCAAAAATACCTGCGAACTACCCGGCAGCAGCCCTACCACAGCATGGAGAGCATCATCGCTCACCTGCAGTTCTGCATTACCCACAACATGACGCCTAAGGTGAATAAATGTGGCACGTGAATGTTTGGAATAGCATACAAACATACAACACAATTTATTTACTATGTTTTAATGTGTATTATACAGCAGAGCACACTGGGTTCGATACTGTGTTCCACAGTGCAGTTAGCTTGGCCTTCCACGAGTGTACCGGAAGTGATATTAGCTAGTTTTATTTTTTGGCAAACAAAAACCAGACAATTTTTGCACAAAATTGGATTAAAATTTGGATTATGTATTATTAATATTAATAGTTGTTCCTGTAGCTTAACTGGTAGAGCATTGTGCAGCCCAAAAGATTGTGGGTTTGATTCCCAAGGAACACGGGATAATAGTGAGAATGAACTGCGAGTTGCTTTGGATAAAAGCATCTGCCAAATGCATAAATGTAAAAATGGCAGATATTCAGTCATTTACTCCTTATGTTGATTAAACCCCAATGGCATTCTTTGTTCTTCAAAACCAAAATGGTGATTCTTTTGTTTTTCTGTTCTTACAATGTTAGTGGCCTGTACCTGACTCTTTTTAAGGTTTGGTGAAAAACACCAACTAAAATATAATCTGTTATTATAGGAAAATCTAGACCTGAACCATTTGTTTGTGTGTGTGTTCGCAAGAATGGTAGCAAACAATGGTAGCTATGCTTCAGGTAGCTCACACAGGAGTGGCGTGTTCACACAGGAACCTGTTTTGTTGAGTCTTGAACTGTGTGACTCAATTGACTCGACTGTTCTCACAGTAGTTTGTGATATATGCAGAATATTCTCATAAAATAATGATTTATGTTTTAGTTTTTCACCAAACTTGTTTGTGTGCCTTCAGAAACATACTGCATGAGTCACACTGAATTATTTTATGAAGCTTGTGTCCTTTTGAAGCTTAAATTCTCTTTGTTCCTGCAGAACAAGGAGTATAGGGGTTTAAATGGCACAAGGGTAAATCATGACTAAATTCCCATTTTTGGTTCATTTTAAACTACCTAACCATTAACATGAAACAGACTGAGGTCATGAAACAGCACGTGGTTTCAAAAGTTAATGGTTTAAAATAAATTTATTGGTTTTAAATAAAAATAGTAGGCAGTTTACACTTTGCAAATTAAGTCATTATAAGGATAAGTGTTCTTCATTGTTTGAATTTTAAGCTGAATCTGTCTTTCCATCAGGCATTTCTGGAGCGTTATCTCACCCCTGGCCCTACTATGCAGTATCAGCAAGACAATGGTAGAGGGCGACAGTGGACTCTGGTTAGTGAAGAGCCTGTGACATCTGCATTGCGTCAAGGACTGGTGTTCTCCCTTCGTCGTCTTGATTTTGCTCTGGTTGTCACGGTGACACCCCTTCCCTTCCTCAACCTGGGGGAGGAGTTTATCGATCCCAAGAGCCACAAGTTTGTGATGCGGCTTCAGTCTGAGACCTCTGTTTGAGAAGGAGTGGAAGAGGACTAACACTAATGATAGCAGAACTGAGGGAGAGAACCACTTTTTAAAAACATCACTTTTTAAAGGACTCTTTGTAACTTTAACTCTACAGAACTGCCTTTCATTTAGAAACTGTCTCTGGACTAACTGTTATGCATTTTAGCTGTGAATAATATTTGTCACTATCAGATACAACATCACATATCAGTCCCTACTGGTGCTGAGAGGTTACTGTACAATACAGGCGATTTTATAATTCTAGGTACCATACATACCAGCAGAACCACAATTATACAATCAGAATGTCCTCACAGTGCGGCTTTTTTTCAGGCGGTGGGAAAGTGATTTATATTTAATTGTTAGTTATGTAGGCTACACTACCGGTCACAAGTTTAGGATAATTTTGTATTTAAGCAAACAGCTTCAGATTAAAAGACTTTTAAGATCATAAACATTTCAGACAAGTGATGTTAAACTTTTGACCGATAATGTAAGTCTCTTACACATGACCAATCAAATGTAACCTTACAAAAATGTAAAAATATCTGTGTGTATGTGTGCCAAAATATTATAAATCTGCCTTGGATTTAGCTGTAACTATGCACATGAGTAGCTGGTTGTATTTTAATCAGCCTCACATTTAAGGGCAGATAAACTTGAAAGTCTCGTGTACTTAACTGGTTTTCTTGCTTGTGACATCTTTGGGTCAGTGGGTCCACCTCACATTTTGTACATAGTTCTCAATTTATACATGTGTATATGTCAGTGGGAAAAAAAAGAGTCTGGAATTGTGTAGGTTGCTTTAAGGTTTTCAAAACTGGTGGTTTCTTTTTAGGCCTTGTGCATGCACATAGACAAAGCAGTTTTGTAGTTCTTTTTTTAAATCATTTTGTATGAAAGCTAAGCTAAACTTTTACTGTTTTTCCCTAAAAAAAGTTTTGTAAGGAGGTTATAGATTTTTGGTTATTTTGTGGAAAACCTTTTGGCAATTGATCATTTTAGACTAAAATGTTGCAGGTTTTTTTTAAATAAATCAATTAAACTTTAAATCAATTCTGGCTCAGGTCTTGGTATGCTGGCGAGGTAACAGTCCACGTGCTGAAGCAGAATGCAGACGTGACACTGTTGAATGATCACCAGTCCCCTACATTCCCAACAAGTGTATGACATTCTGTGTACATTTTCTTGATATCCTCAAACAGTGACACTGCCCAGTTGGCCTATATATACTATGCACTGAAATTACGTACACTTTTGTGATGGGTTCGCAGCAAGAGTATGTTGGTTCACATCCTTAGAGCATGCTGGGAGTATGGAGCCAGATCATTACCATTAATCATACATTTACAAAATATAATTCACAATTCATGCACAGCACGATTCACATGTACAAAATCAGATTCGTAAATTCAAAATACGATTCGTAATGTACAAATCGTCACGCGTGCACGGATCACTTTGAATTTGTGTGTGGGTTTTTTGAGATCTTCCTGGCAGGTTGAAATTCACATCTTTTTTGGGCAATGTCCTCCTTAGCCAATCTCATTGAGCTTTGATTCACCAATCATAACATCCTGAACTGACTCAAGAGGCACAACGCTCAAAGATTCAAATTATACATGTGACAGCTCACATTATGATTCTGGGTTGAGGAATCCCGATGAAATTAAAAAATCAGAAAACAAAACATAAAATCACAACACAGGATATTTGCAGCTATCAGCACTTCCTGTTAACAATGTCCTAATTAAGCATTATTTAATCTAAGCTTTAATAAGAATGAGTGTAGGCCTATACCTCATTCAAAGTAAAGATGGTGGTGTACATTATATTTAAGTTAACAAATTAAACTAAACTATTAAACTTAACAGTACTAAAGTTCAGTAAAGCTGGCCGCACACTGGACAAGAAGAGCAGCACCGCATCTTGAGGAAGAACGCAAATGTTCTGTAATTGTTAATGTCTATAGAAAATGCGAGTTGTATTAGCAAAACTTCTAAGTTTAAAAATACATCTTTCAAGTTCCAACAGATCTTCATTACTCTAAATTGAAAAAGAAACAATACCTTTAGGCTTAAATACCTCCAAAACACTAGAATATTTAAATAACATTTTATCTTGTTTTCCTGTGCAAATGTCCTAATAAAGAGTTTTCAACAGCTGGAGACCGCAGGAAAACCCCTGATATACATATGCCAACAACACTTACATATGTGCTCAAGCTGGTTCAGCGCATGCCAAATGTGGTAATCCCAGTAGGTCAAACGCCTTCCAGCACTCTTGAAAGCTTTCTAGAAGCCTACCACACTGCCCTCCTTTTGGATAAAAAAGAGAAGATCAGAAGATCCACCAGGCAGTTTTGGTCTGAGCTTCAGGAGCCTTGAAAAACACACATACTCCTCTGGAAGTAAGGCAATCTGGGCCTGCCCAGAGTTTGAGGCCATTTTGTGTTCATCAACCTGTGCAGATGAGGTAAAGACTAAAGACACCAGAAAAATGTTAAAGGCAGTGATTCTTAATCCTGGTCCTCATGACCCCCTGCTCTAAAAATGTTTCTGTTGTTCCATTTGACTGTAAGTGCCCCAAGAAGTGGACGTCACAGGATATTCAGTGATTCCAAGAAGAAGTGTACATCTTCCATTCAAAGGGCATTAAAGTGCACAAGTGCATGTGACTGTCATGCAGATCTCATGATTACGGTTAAATAAGTCTTCACACTTCTCTAGTAAGCTTCATCTGTGTGTGAAGATGTTGCAGGCACTGTAGAGCAAAACCTGAATTTCTCTTGTGCAGGGAGTTGGCGAGCAGTTTGTTTGCACCATGTCAATCGCAACACAGTTTATTTGTAAAGCTCTCTCCTAATGAGCTGATCAGTTGTGTTAAATAAGAGAGACATGTAAAATATGCAGAGCAGGGGATTGCGAGGACCAGGATTAGGAACCGCTGTTAAAAGTCTTCAGGAGAATAAAAAGAAATTTTCTGGTTGGATGTCTTACATTGATTTAGCACAAGCCATCTTTTAAGCAGGCTGGCCACTGCATCAGCCCTTAAATTCTCTAAAACATCCTCGCGATGCCCCATCTGCCATAAAACCAGACAAAAGGCCAAAAACTCTTTCTAGACTATTCTGGCTCGGATAAGCTCTCAGATTTTCTGCAAAACAAAAGTAAATTGTTGATCAAGAAATGTCTTATACTGTGTATAGTGCGTTATGTTTGTGGGTCAAAGACATTTAAGTGTCCAAAGCAAATTTTACTAAAGTTATTTTATGTACATAGAAAGTACACTAAGCAGACTTTTTGACGGTGTGGCGTCAGCTTCCTGCCCAGTTCTTTCATTAACATTTCCCAGTGGAAATTTTCAGCACTTTTTGTTGCTGTTAAATCTGCCTTTTTAAAAATCTCAGGAAGCCAGTCACACTTGAGACTCACATACACTGGGTGGTGATTGTGAATTTGCTGAGACTCTTCATCCATCTGTGAAAAGAGAAGAGAGTAATTAGTAAAAGGAATTGTATCAGTGTGATGCTATTATCATGCTCATTAATCATGTTAAAATGTTTAAGTAAAATGCTAATTAATGTTAAAATGTGTTTATGTAAAAATGGCTTTATGTACAAATATTTCAGCATCATACAAAAACATCCTAAAATCATGCTAGATTATGTTAACACATTTTAAACTTGTTACCATTGTATCAGAGGTTGTCAGACCTAAAGTATTTCAAACCATTATACACTTTTCAGGCCAGGCTTTATCAAGCCAACATAGTTTGTCCTCAAACTTTACCATCTAGTTAGAGACATTAGGGATAAGTATGCCTATACTTATTTCTTTTAATGCCCAGTCTGATCCCAGCAACTGGCTTATATAATAATAATAATAATAATAATAGCAATTATTTGAACTCAGTCTCTCTCTGTGTGTATATGTGTTTGTGTGTGTGTCTGTGTGCATGAACCTGCATTTATTTCCTTTATTATTATTTGTTTATAAACAGGAAAAATGATCTATTGTTTTGAATTACTAGAGGATTGATGCTCGTTGTCATGTAATTAATATGTTGATTCATTAAGAGAGTGAGAAACATTTTCCTCTCTTTCATCAGCAGAGGTCCTCATCGAGCTCTGATTTGAAGGGTTTCGAGTAATGAACTTTTTCCAGTACAGTGTTAAACTTCAGAAAGTTCAGAAAAGCTTTCCTTCACCATCACATTACCATCACCATCACCATCACCATCACCATCACCATCACATCAGCATCACATCACCATCAGCATCAGCATCAGCATCAGCATCACATCACCATCACAATCACATCACCATCAGCATCACATCACCATCACAGCATCAGCATCACATTACCATCACATCAGCATCACATCACATCACCATCAGCATCAGCATCACATCACCATCACAATCACAATCACAATCACAATCACAATCACAATCACAATCACAATCACAATCACATCACCATCAGCATCACATCACCATCACAGCATCAGCATCACATCACCATCACAGCATCAGCATCACATCACCATCACCATCACATCACCATCACCATCACATCACCATCACATCACCATCACATCAGCATCAGCATCAGCATCACATCACCATCACAGCATCAGCATCACCATCACATCAGCATCACATCAGCATCACATCACCATCAGCATCAGCATCAGCATCACATCACCATCACCATCACAATCACATCACCATCAGCATCACATCACCATCACAGCATCAGCATCAGCATCACATCACCATCACAGCATCACAATCACATCACCATCACAGCATCAGCATCACATCACCATCTCAGCATCACCATCAGCATCACATCACCATCACAGCATCAGCATCACATCACCATCACAGCATCACATCACCATCACAGCATCACCATCAGCATCAGCATCACATCACCATCACCATCACAATCACAATCACATCACCATCAGCATCACATCACCATCACAGCATCAGCATCAGCATCACATCACCATCACAGCATCACAATCACATCACCATCACAGCATCAGCATCACATCACCATCTCAGCATCACCATCAGCATCACATCACCATCACAGCATCACATCACCATCACAGCATCACATCACCATCACAGCATCACCATCAGCATCACATCACCATCACAGCATCAGCATCACATCACATTACCATCACATCAGCATCACATCACATCACCATCACATCAGCATCACATCACATTACCATCACAGCATCAGCATCACCATCACAGCATCACCATCACATCACCATCACATCACCATCACATCACCATCACATCACATCAGCAGAAGCTCCTGGTGTTTGAGCCTCAATGGCGACAGTTCCCGGTTGTGACGGGTGACGCGCAGTGATTTCACACACGCGTCAGCCAATCACAGTCCGCGTATCAATGTCTCGCGTCTGTTTAGCGTCAACGCGTCAAAACGATCAAAACGGGTCGGACGGAGGTTCACTTAAAATGAGACTTTACTGACTAAATCAAGTCCGGTAATGTTCAGTGACGTCCTTTACAGGAGAGATGTTCGGTGATCCGAGCCTCAGACAGGACGCGAACACCGGGCACAACATCGTGACATTTCAGCAGAGCGACGTGTCGTATCGTTCACTCCCATGTTTCTGTCAGCTTCTCACTTTGAGTTTGTTTTGTCAGGTCTTCTCCGTCATGAGTGTTATGTAGTTCACACTGATGATCTCTATTAAATGTCAGCAGATCTTTGAGACCGCAGCATCGTGTTGTCGTTTTCAGGTTGCGTTAACCATTAAACCATTACCACTGCGTTAAAGCCCGGCTCAGACTACAGACTAAACCCTGAGCGATTCAGTCTGCAGCACGTGGAGCATCACAACCACCAGATGTTCCAACACAATCTTGGCTGATCATCAGACCCGATGAAGGTCTGATTGAAGGACCAGATTTCTTTGACTCTGATCTCAGAAGGGAAACATCACTGTCCCCTGTAAGTGTGAAACTTTAACATCAGATGATGGTGAGTATGGATGAAGTATTTTTAGGGTTGGTCACCTCATGATAGAAATTGATTTCGCTTTGATTTGCCTTTAAACTTCTGGCTGTTTTATTGAAGGATATAATCAGATGCAGGAAACACAGTTTCAGGGTTGATCATTTAAAGCTGGTATTTACAGAAGAGCTGTGAAGTCTGATTTAGTGTTACGATCATGCACTTCTGCATCAGAAAGAAGCTCAGTGTGAACATGCTGTATTTATGTGTGTGGTTCCTCTGTATCTGCTTTATAATGGCTGTTTTATTCAGGGCACCTGTGAGGTTTGAAGTTTGTGAAGAACACTTTAGGGCAGCTGCACGTGTGATTGTGTATTTTTTGCTTTATTAAAGATACAGTTGTAAACTTTGATAATGAACTACATTGGAGCAGGCCCTTACAGTAGTTATTTAAAGGATAATAAAAAGAGAGTGTAAGTTGAAGATGGTTGTAAGCAGTGCTTGTGCGCTTGTGCTGTTGGTGCAGTGGAAGATCACTGCGGCAGGGTTGGGGTTTAACACTGTGTGACTTCACATCTCTGCTACCTCTTTTTCTAAGTTTTGTGTTTATGTCTCCTGATGTCAAGCCTTGAGCAGAATCATTGTAAAATAAGCCTTTCCATTTCACTGTATAAGAATACCTGTCAGATTTATGGTTACCTGTAGACTGTTTATTCTCATCCAGGTTTAATATTCTTATAAAGATACAGGGTTTAGCTGAAGTATGATTTCTGGGGGAGGTATATTGTATCTGCTGCTTGTTAGGTCTGTTTCTGTACCTGAATGGTGTTGTGTTTCAGGAATACTGCTCATTGTTCAGCTTTTAAGGGACCTAGGGATTTCATGTGACTGTCACCAAACTTGTTGAATATTATGCCAAGATATTGAAGATTCAAAAGGGATTTATGATATCTTACACAGTGTTGTCATGGCGAGGCAATACATTTTTAGGCAAATAATGTAAACAGGAAGTCTCACAGCATTGACACATGCATTGAGCGATTTACATCAAATTCGGCAAATGAGCAATTCCAGCGTTATGTGACATTTTCAGTCAAAACTTGAAATATAAATGCTCAGAGAATGTACTTCTTAAACAGATGGTTTAGTATAGTTATCTGTTAACCATCTCCAAATCTGAGGTCATGGTTCCAGACAGAAACAGGTGCATTGTCCACTTTGAGTAGAGAGTGAGTTGCTGCCACAAATAAAGGAGTTCATGTATTTTGGAGTATTGTTCACCAGTGAGGGAAGGCTGGAACGTGAGGGCGACAGGCGGATCGGTGCAGCAGCAGCAGTGATGAGGTCGTTCAACCAGACTGTTGTGGTGAAAAGGGAGCTTTAGCTGGAGGGCAAAGCTCTCAATTTACCAGCCGATCTCACCTGTAGTCACAAACTGTGGGTAATGACCAAAAAAAACAAGATACAAGAAGTTGAAATGAGTCTTCTCTGAGGGTGTCTGGGCAAACCCTGAGGGATAGGGTGTGAAGCTTAGACATCCGGGAAGGACTCGGAGTAGAGCCACTGCTCCTCCATATCGAAAGGAGCCAGTTGAGGTGGTTCAGGTATCCTGTTAGGATACCTCCTGGACGCCTCCCTAGACATGTGGTCCAGGCCTATCTAGCTGGGAAGAGACCCCAGAGCAGACCCAGGACTTGGTGGGGGGGATTATATCTCACAGTTGTTCTGGGAACGCTTTGGAATCCCCCAGGAGGAGCTGGTGGAAGTAGACAGGGAAAAGGGTGTGTGGGCTTCCCTGCTCAGTCTCTTGCGAGAAGGATGGATGGGAAATCATAAAAAATGCTTTAGAAACTTTAACAGACACATCGCATGGATATCAGTATGGTAAGTTTTTTATACTAAATAGCGGCAGAGCAAATTGTTCATTTCTCATGCTGTTGAAGTCTGACCCACGCTGGTCTTGATTTAGAGACCATGATGTTTAAACTTGATAACAGAATTGTTTGCTAAGCTACATTAACAATATTAAACGTTTATGATATAGCTAGTTGTTTAGATCACAGGTTTTGCCCATAGCCCGGTGAATTTGAAATGCTACATTGTGAGTGTGAATGTTATAAGGAACCACAAACTGCGCAAACACAAGTCAAAATTCTTGCATTAGGCTACGTTGTAAGAAATGATTGCAATATTTTTTCATTGTCAGATTGATTGCAATATTACACTAGCCTATGGTCATTCATTTTGTAAATGTTTTAAGCAAGTCCAGTAATGTCTGCTGTAAAAAGACTGTATCTGTGTGAAACGGAAAAGTGAACATACAGCACATTCAGTATTATCACTTGTTTATTATGAACATCTAAGAGAAGTTAGAATAAATGTTTGTTAATTGTTGATTGAATTAACTTTTTTACCATGTACTTCTATCTTAAAATTTAAAAGGTTTTTAAAAAAAATTATATAAAATTTTATTTTTAATTTTATATTTTTTTTTTAAAAAAAAACCCCCCCCCAAAAAAATTAAAAAAAAAAAAAAAGCTTAATTGTTGATTGAAGCATTGTAATGGTCTTTTTAACGCATGTACAATTGTATCGTGTTAAGATATCTTATCTTGTATGTCTTGCCCATTGAAGGAAAGTGTCCTTATGCAGTTATCTGAGGCTCCAGTTGATCTCTGGATGTTGTATTGATGAGAGAGAGATTCAGTTTGATGCACAAGCTTAGTGGTCTGTTGAGGACTTCTTCTAGCTCAGCATCCTTATCCTAAAAGATAAAAGTTCTTAAAGGACTGAAAAGTCTCGGAGGGAAAGTTCTTTGTCTCTTGACGTGTGGTTTTGCGTATGGAATTTTATCAAATGTCAAAGTGGAAACCTTCAGGAGTTTTATAATGATAATATAAACCAAAGTTATGCTGGGGGCAAAGGTACACAAGTTACATGTTTTCTTGTCTGTCTCCACACACCTCAGAGCATAGTTAGTTTGTTGGTGAGGTGTATATAGTTATATTAATGAGTTATAAAACTCATTAATATAACTAGTTACTGTGTGTCTGATCTGTCTCAGGCACTTCAGCTTTTATTTAAATGCAGGTGCCCACCGTGCATCAGCTTCAGAAAAAGTTCTTGTGGCGATGGTGTTTGGGCCCATCATTGTGGTGATAATGAAAAGATTTGAATTAAAACACTTATGAAAATATGTTTACAAATCTCTCCAACTGTTCCTGAAACAAGAAGCATGAGGGGTGTATAACTTGACCCTTTGTCTGACCATGTCTGTATTTTGCAATATAAGAGTACAGTAAGATAAACCTGCATTGTTATGTTAGAAATTTGAAACGTCAGCATGTATAAAGCTAATGTTTGTCTTCTTTTATTCGCAGGATTCCTTGGACCTTGCAGTCATATCTTCAGCCTTTTTAGCTGGATTGTAGCCTTTCCTATCAGAAGACGGCCATGGAATCGGTAAAAACCTTTCTGTTTGTAGCTAGCAAAGCATATGACTTGTCTGCTACTTCCTGTTTTTTAGGAAGCAATGTTTGGCAAATGTAACATAATGTAACCGCTCACAATGCAATTCTTCAGAAATCAGTTTGGTTGTTGACTAGAGCCAGTTTGAGAACAGTAATTGGGCATTCTGACTTCCTGCTTCTCACTTTGGTTTAATAGAGTACATAAGTTTAACATGGTGTTTATTTGTGAATGTGATGCAGTTTGATGCAATTTGGTGTAAATAAACTTATTTACACAAAAGTTTTATGAGACTGATGTCATTTCAAATGCATAAAATATGTGAACTGTAACAAATTGTGAAAGTGACCATGTAAAGCTTAATGCCTCACATCTGTCTTTAAACTGAGGTGAGTGAGAGCAACATATTGTATATAGCATATTTAAATATTAAAATTAATATAATGGCAAATGTAGTTTAAATTAATTAATTAATTTTTATTTTGCACCAAAACAAAATTTGGTGTCGTGGGATGATGACATAGAGGTGGCTATTGTGAGCTTGCACTAACTTGCAGAAGGAAGTGTGTCACTTACAACAGCATTTAAAAGTCCTCTTAAATTTACTCAAGTAACTTCAGTCTTGGCCTTCAGTCAGAATAGAGACATTGAAGATGCTGAATGGATTCAGATGCTGAATAGATTGTTGATATCTCAAATGTGTTGCCATGGTGCGGCAATTAATTTAACAGGAATAAATGGAACAGGAAGCGTCTAATATCTTCTGTGTACTTTGAGTGATTTACATCAATCTTGGGAAATATGTTTGGTGTTGTGGGCTGATCACAATGATGTTGCTTTTTATAGCGCGTCCACCTGGCAGCAGGAAGTGTCACTTACAAAAGACTTAGAACAGACTAAAATGACTAAAATGGTGCTCATTTATTTTTATAGTTAAATGAGTGTGACAACCATGCATTGTTTTCTGAGAATCGCCAGGTGGCTTTGTACACGCATTAGAAGTGGCGAAAATGTACATCTGCTATAGGATCAAAATTAGGTGTGGACAAATGGCTTGATAGCACCACCTAGAAAATTTCAACTAAGTGCTCTGCTCGCTACATTTCACGTACGAAATTTGGTGGGTACATGAAACATCCCAGTACCTACAAAATAGTATTTTACAGCAAAACCCAAAACCCATCAGGAAGTTGACTAATTTAAATATGCGCTACAGTTTTTGTGCAGATTTCCAGGCATTGAACTTTGACAAACTTTTTTTTATGTGTAACTATGTCTTGTGTGTAACTAAGAGGAAGTACAGTAATATACACATACAACTGACTAACAAAGTCCTCCTGTATATCTGCTTAAATGCATATTGCTCACTGTTCACTGTTTTCCCACAGCCTACGGGTGGCAGTGGTACTGTGGCCGATCAACGCTGCTTGCAGCTTTGTGTTATTGACAATTACATATACTACAATTATATTAATTGGAAATAATTATTAATTGTATTATTGAGATTTCTTGTGTGAAACTAAGAGGTAATACAGTAATACCAGTTTAACTAAGTCTATATCACTGGTGTGTTGTTGGTTTATCAAGGCTGGATTTGCAATACATGTGCTTGTCCTCCTTTGATCTAGAGAATAAGTAGTAAGGTATAATACAAGAGTAAGGCTGTGCTGTTCTGCAAATGTGTGTTGTTACGAAGACACGACGTGCAGCAGCGGACCTTCAACAATGATTTCATTTATAACATAGCACACCTTTCAGTGCCTTCGTGCTTTTATAAAGCAGTTTCTACATATTGAAATAATGCTTTAGTCTGTGAAGACAAAGCTATTGGCTTGTAAATCTACATGTTTATAAAGTTAGCAGTTGGCCTTTGTGGGTGCTGTGCAGTGATACTAACAGTATCTTGGTAAACAAACATTTGTCTGTTTTTAATGTATCTTTTATCTGGAGCATTGTGCTGGCCAATCAACATCCATGACCAGAATATCAGTTGTATAAGCTGCTTTATGTAGCTACTGTCAGTCATATCCTTAATTTTAAATTTGGTCCCATTAAAGTGCAGTGGATAATGGGACATCTTAGAAGAGCTGAAAGTGACAAAGAAAGAAAAATAAATATTTCAGTCATGTTCAGTAGTTTCACAGCTCAGTGCACTGATTACATCTAGGTAACAAATTAGATTGGTGTCATGAAGAAGCCTTGTCTCATTCCATTCAGAGTTTTCTGTTTGTGTGCTGCTATAAGGGAGCACTTTGTATTAAAGGTCCAGCAGCCTGAGCTTTGCGCTGAAAGAATATCCAGGGGTTGGCCATGTTGTTCACCCCCTCCTTCCCTCCTGCTCTGCTGGGAGCACACAGCAGTTCTCTTCATATTGCTGTTGTGCGGCAACTTTTTAGGACACAGGTAGCCTCTTCCGTGACCTGTCACTGGTTCTGTTGCCTTCTCAATGACACACATTAGCTTTACATGCTTCTTCAGTCCTGCTGCATTGTTCACTGGACGGAGGATGAAACTGCCAACTGTCTTCTGAGGCCCGGATATGAAGTAATGGCTGTTACCCGGCCTCAGCTTACACTTAGTATGACGGAATGAACAGTTACAGCGAGAGCCCAAAATTAACACTATCCAGAAACTGGCTTGAAATAAATAATATTGCTGTCCGGTTTACTGGTGACAGTTGGTAGGAATTAAAAAAAAAGTGTCTTTAATCAGACTTTACAAGTAAGTGAAGATTTACCGTCTGA
Organism: Chromobotia macracanthus; assembly: GCA_036877525.1. Taxonomy (NCBI): domain Eukaryota; kingdom Metazoa; phylum Chordata; class Actinopteri; order Cypriniformes; family Botiidae; genus Chromobotia; species Chromobotia macracanthus. The sequence goes on from JAZGTH010000091.1 coordinate 1,995,250, forward strand.
CATTTAACTTTGAAGCCAAAAAGTTTTTTCCCTTTAAGTGTTGTAACTTGGCTACTATTGGCAAGATGATGTTGGCCACCAACCCAAAAATAAAACAAATCAAGACGTGTATTGCTATTTATTCTGTCCTGAAAAGCTACAGTGATGTTAAATGAGTGATCCAGCAGGGTCAGCGACTATAAAAGACTGAGACTGAAAGCTTTTCTTGTGTGGTTTACTTTGCAGATTAAATTGTCTGCTACACTTGGGCACAGTTTTCCAGACCCCTGCAGTGCCAGACTTGGAAAAGGTTTGCTCCCCTTGTCACCATGTACTTAGTGCCAAGATTAGAAAAACAGCATCCTGCAAACTGCTTTCTTTGGTTGGCTTAAGTTACGATTTCATGTGCTGTGATGTCTGTATCTGCATATGTAGGACTCTATATGGGTCAAGTTAAAGTGGTTCGTTTAAATAGATCAATGATACTAATTGTAGTATTTCATATTTTAGTATAGTGTTGCATCTGATACTATTACTGATGCACTGAAATAAATGTTTTGGCTGAAACAGAAATTTACTACATTTCCTTCAGTTGGTGTGACTGTACAATAACATGTAGGCGTTTTAACAGTGTTATTAAAATGTTGAAATAAAATGACAATTAAAGACCAGGTAATTATGAATGCATCACTGTTGACCTTGCTTCTGTAGATGCTTCTGTAGACGTGTGCAGTTGTGCTCTGTCTTGATTTTTCTGTATGCATCTCATCACCTGAGAGATGCAGGGTGGGTGTGTGCCTTTAATCAACTGTAAACGCTTTCACAATATCATTGTCAGATGTTTTATGACATTATCAAATTAAGATATTTGAGGGCAGAAATGTTGTTGCGTCATGAAATAAAGTTTCTTGTTCACAACTTTTTCCAGTTCTCCCTCTCTGCAGATGACAGGAGTGTGTTTTTTTTGTCGTTTTACAGCGAGAGAGGTTTGCACAGTGACACATTCAGGAGGTTTTGTTACAGAAGCTCTCTGGGAGTGAGTCACAGCACTTACAGCTGGTTTCTGAACTGAAATAGCATGGCAATCATCATCATCTTTCTTTATCTCTCTCCTCCTTTGTTCCCCTCCCTCTCTTATACTCTTATAGGAGACGACACCAGGGTCTTGCTGTGTGGTTTTTAGGGTTTTCTGGGTGATGACTGGTCAGTGTGATCATATTCTTTGTTTCACTAGCATTGCTGTGATTACAGTGCATTACACTGGGTGTCATTGACAATTTCTCTGTGTCTGAGCCTGGACTCTGGACTCAAACACACTGTGTTTGTCAGATATTGACTCCCAGAATTCTGTCTGTGCCGCTTGTGTGAGTGACATGACTGAACCATTCACCAATACATGGTGCAGAGTATCCAATGATCAGCCCTAATGGTGTTTCTCTCTCATTTTCTCTCTCCCTTTCTCTCTCTCTCTCTCTCTCTTTCTCTTTCTTTTTCTCTTTCTTTTTCTATTTCTCTCTCTCTCTCTCTCTCTCTCTCTCTCTCTCTCTCTCTCTCTCTCTGCTCTCTCTATGTGTGTGTGTCTGTGTCCCCAGGGTCGGTGCATTATCTCTCCTCCAGTAAGAACTCCAATATTTACTGAGCACTGAGTCTGTCCTAATATTATGTTCCATTAGATTGCCTCAGCCAGATTTATAACTGGGTTTCCTCTCTCAGCCCCAGTCTCTCTTTTCTGTCGTTTCCTGTCTCATGCTTGTGAATGTGAATAAAGTCTTGAGTGGATTTTGAAAGCAGGGGAATTACATAAAGTCCAGTGGAAGAGCAAGCATAATGTTAGAGCGCATGCCCTAAACTCATGATTAATGCGAGACTGCTGCAATGTCAGCATGTTTGTGTACTCTCAACCTGTGTCATGGAGATATAAGCCTACCTGCGGACAGATGCTGATTCATAATTTTACAGTCCAAATAAGTTAATTCTGATATAAAGTGAATGGAGCACATTAAATCCCTCAAGCATTTGAAATTTCACCTGCGGATGCCAAGTCAGGCCAAGCCATCTGTATTTCCTTCAGTAATATTAGCTATAGACACTCTCAGTTTAATTTAACTTGTCATAAAGGCAAATCACACTATATGTAAAGGATAATGTACAGTCAGCAGATCATTATTGAAAAGTAAACCCTAAAAGGTTGACTAAGAACCCAGTACAAAAGGGGAAGGGTCTTTAATCTGTTCAATTGCTGTATATTAACTGTCACTTTACACTGTACTCAGCGTTTCCCTTTCAGTGTGATGCTGAAACCTTGTGCCTGGTTAGGACACAGTGTCGCCCTTCACCATCAGTCAGAGCTCGGAGTTAATCATAAACATCAAAACTGTTAGCACTGTGACAAGAGTGTATATGCCTGGAAAGTGCTGAGAAAGCAGAGGTGTGCTTCATACTGCAACATTGCTCCTCCTTCATCACTCCATCTCCCTCCGTATTTCATCCATCTTTTTCTCTTATCGTTCAATGTATATTCTGCTTGTACCTTAAACCCTGAAGCTGAGGTCCCCCGTCATCCGCTCACTTCTCTTATGACTATACCAGCTGATGTGAAATGCCAGAGCACAGTACTGATTGGGCTGACAGAGTCTGATTGAAAGACATGAGCCTGCATCATGAATATTCCTCAGCTGGGAATGCAAGCTGAATATTGATAGAGCTGCCACAGCCCACACCAACAGCCGGTCTTCTGCTATCCTATAAAACTGTACCAGACCTTCAGAAGACCTCTGAAGATCATCTTCCATCATCAGATCATCTTCCTCCCATCATTGGGCCTTCTGTGTTAAAAACAATGCCTGCTGCTCTGCTGGACCTGCCATTGAGAGAGGCTTCAGTATTATACAGGCTGGATGTGATGTGAATGGATGAAAGGTCAATGATATCAGTAGCATAAAAGTGCCTGATATGAGAGAGGGAGAGAGTGTGTGTGTCAGGGGGAGAGTAGTTGAATATATGGAGTATTTGGGTTTGAAAAAGTGAAATTCTGTTATCTAGGTCGACAACACAGACAGGAAAATGAATGCCATTTACCTTTCAAAGTATTGATCACCAATATCTGAGCAGTTGTGGGCTAAGCAGGTGTATCTAGGCATGTCTGTTTACAGGCAATCTTTAGATGGTACATCCACAACCTGTCCATAGAGAATGTAAAGCTGAGGTCATGGCATGTTGAATTCTGGGTAAATGTTTCGTTTTAGTGCCATATTAGGAGGATCACGCTGCCTTTCTGCTAGTGAGTTTAGGGCAGTATTATGATTTTCTGTTGTGATTATGAAAAAATGTCCTCACTGTAGGTCATTCCTGATGCATCAGGTTCAGTCAACTTTTATATTCATAAACCAATTACAATTTTAACATCACTAGTTTTACTAATATAGATCTTTTGACAATAACATTTGCAATAATGTAGTATATGTAATTTTTCTGTTTTTGGTGTTGTTTTTCAGGCACTGTAGCTCTATATAAAGCACAATGTAAACAAATTTCTGTTGAAATTTCGTTGAAAAGCTGATGGAAATGAGTCGTGCCTTGCTGTCATGCATCCCCATCACATTTTACCTTTGATTTCTTGTTCATTCTTGTTCGTAAAAATGCATTTGCCCTGCATTCTTAAATGAATTTCCTGTCACTTGTTTGTTTTCTTATTCCCCTCTACAGAAATGAGCTTGGCTGTTTTGTTTGTGCACAATTTAACATGTTTTGTAGTGTTAGAAACAGCAGCACATCCCAGAGTCTGTAACCACTGTTGAGCAACCCCAGTTCAAATGCAATGAGTGGAGGAAAGGCAAGTCAGAGATGCATGTTTGTGTCTGTGGGTTTGGATTGCTTCAGGATGTAAAACCATGCCCCTGCATGCAGGTAAATATTACCTGCTGCAGTTCGGCCTTTTCATCTTGGACACTGCTATGTAGGCCTTCATATATCTGCAGTGCAGTGCTGTATTGTGTTGGGGGTAGATGTTTCACCTGTTTATTGACAGAACACTTGCATTTTTATGAAGTCCCACTCTTCATGCGTCCTTGACTTTTTCATTAACGGAGAATGTTTAAGCGCAGTCAGAGATCCCAATGGGCCACACTGTTTACTGTACACTGTCATCTTAAGTTTAGTTGTGCTCAGATGTTACCCTGTTTCTCATTTGTATTTCAACAGACAATAGTTCATGAAGAAATTAGTTATTAATGACAGAAAAATGTGTCTATGGTGTTTGTTTTGTTGTTGTTTTGATCGGGTTTAAATAAATGCAGGGTATTACTAGCAAGTTTAAAACTATTTTTAATGATCAGGTATTAAGCAGATTTAGTTTTCATCATCCAGTCAAGGGTCCATGTGGGTGTGATGTTTTTTTTCTCCATTCTTTATTAAAAAATGTATCCCAGGGAATGTGCTTCACAGAGCGGCGAGAGGCAGGAGGTTGCTGGGTGATGTAGTGTGTATGGCTGTACATTTCCGTTTAAACTGTTCCATGTGTTAGTTCTAATATGTCATCAGTAACTCACTACGTCTCTGTAGCTGCAACATAAAAGTACCCCTTTATCTCTCCTGTTATCGTGGCCCACTTCAGCAGTTGTATTTTGTATATTGAATTTCATATCCAGAACAGCCCACGGCTCCATGCTGGAATCGGAACGATACGGATCGTGTTGAATGGGCGTTGAATGAGCGCTGATTGTGCGTAATGAGACTTCTCGAGTCCCTCCAGGCTGCAGTCTTGTAGACAGAGATGAAGTAGATGGCCTGCTCTGGTTTGCTGTGGTTTGAGTGAAGCAGACATCCTCTGTCTGCCGCCTGCATTGCCGTAACACTGCTAACCCTCAAGCTCTGAGAGCTGCATTTAGAATCACCCTCAGCTCTGCTGCTGATGCTGACACTTCCTGATAAGGGTGATGATTTGCAGGTCGTGGAATGATGCCTGTATGTATATGTACATAGACTCTGCTTACGGTTAAATGTTTCATTTACCTCTCTCAGTTATGTTGTTGCATTAGAAGGTGTCTGTTTATGTATTCTCTTTTTTATTCTCAACTGTTTTAATACATTTTCTCTAAATGTTAAGTTTTTATTCTCTACTTTTATTGTTCATTTTATTTCCTACTGGTGGTATTCTTAAGTCCTATGCGTCTGTCGTGATTATTTTGATTTTAATTTCTGTTTACGTAAAGAACTTTGAATTACCATTGTGCATGAATTGTGCTATATAAATAAACTTGCCTTGTGTTGTGGGCAGATGTCTCACTGGGTTTTAATACAGTTATTTCAACATGGCTTGCTGCTGATCTTTCAAATGTACTGAATTAATTGAATATTTAAGACCACCGATATCTTGTTTCTTGTGCTTCTAATCATCAGGGCAGGAGAAACGTACAGAGATGAGCATAAAACCTCTGAAATGACTCCAGACAGAGTAAAGTTAATGTAAACAAACGTGATCGCTCTGGTCTGTAGCACACATAAGGCTGGGCGGGCTGTGAGGAGTTTGTCTGGAGTGAGCCCACTGCACTGGTGTGTGTATTTGATCATGCTGCATTCATTAAACAAGGGTTATTATGAACGATTTGTGGGTGCATGTTGTTCCAAAAATAGTTTTATCATGTAACATGATCATCCCCTGAAATGAAAGACATTTCAGAGGCCACAAAGCCTTCTTATTTTGGTATTAACTTCTGTTACCTTTCAATATGTTCCCATTGATAAACAATCCTGCCCTATTTTTTATTAGAAATATGTTACATTTGTGAGCATTTTCACATTGACCTTTTGGTTTTTTGATTTGGCCCTTATTAGAGTGTTAGAAGAGCTATCCAGTTATGTGGTTCTGTTCTACTTATTTCACTGAAGACACTCCACCTGCGCACCACAGAAACATTAATCCACTTGAAAACATAGAACTTAATATAAACTGAATTAAACCTAAACTGGTAACCTATAAATGTGTCTAACATTATTCAACAAATATTTTGGGAGTTTCTAGACCATTATAATTTGTAAAGTGACGATTATGTATGGAAATTGAGCGCATGGCTAGGTTGGCTTCTGTAATGTAATGATGAACTAAGTGGGGCATTTGTGTCATATCCACACTGTTTTATTATAAAAGATGGATCTAGTTTCAACACCTAAAATGACAGCACCGGTCTGGAAATATTTTGGTTTTACACACCAGATGATCAAGGACAGCTGAAAGACATTGACATTGGTAGCATGTTTACTGTGTAAAAGAGAAATTTCAGCGAAAGGCAACACCACCACAGATCAAGACACATCACCCCACTGGATTTGCTAAACATTTAAAGGCATGCACAGCCATGCATACTTCCCATCATTTGCCAGTAGCGCAGGCTTTCGAATGGGCAGCAAAATATAAATATGACAGTAACAAATGGCGCACATTGACTGACAGCATAACAAATTACATTGCAAATGAAATTTTAATAAAGTGGAAAAACCAGCATTTAAAGAAATGCTCCAGAACTTTGACAAGCAGTATGAAATGCCAATCCCAAATTATACAAGCGAAGTGAAGGATACTATTCCTAAGGATTTGAAATAAATTTTTATGCAGCCACTACAGATGTGGTCCAGTACAAATATGACCCTTATACATGAGATTTACATGACATCACAACTGACAGCACTCTCCAATCAAAGTGTCTAGAAACAAGACACATCCCAGAGAATTGCTTGCAGAACACTTGCAGAAACTCTTTTTTTAATGCATTTTAACAGACAGAATGTCCTGCATAACCACAAATAATGGCTCTAATATTGTGGCTGCAATGGGCAAACTTGGCTGGCCATGGCTGAAATGCTTTGGACATAATCTCCATTTAACTGTAACAGAAGCTGTAGCAAGTGCCGTGCTCTAAAACTGTGTAGGAATCTTGTAAAAACATTCAGTGTAAGCTGGATAAAAAATAGAGACCTGAGAAATGGAGGCTGACTTTCCCAACATAGTTTAGTTCTGGTGAGTGAATTTAGTAAAGTATGTAAATAAATTTAAATAAATGTAAAAAATAAAGGTTTTAAATAATATAAACCTTAAACCTTTGTACTTTAAATTATAATCTAAAATTTGTCTGTGAAACTGTAATTACTACTTTTGTCATTTTTGTGTAATTAAAAATATATATACAAAACTTGTCATTTTTCCTCAGGATGTCTCTACATGATGGGGTACCAAAGAAAAAATGATTGACAGTTATGGAGCAACTTCCTGCAATCAGACGTGTGCTAATTGATGACTGAAAGCATGGGTACCCAAACCCAACATGGCAGGATGTATCTGTCTGTATTAATACAGCACTCGTACCTGTGGCTGATTCCACCCCATTCTGCTCAGTTGAATCGGGTGAAAAGTATGTGATGGTGTCTTCAGTGAAGCCTGTGCTGGACCTTTCAAAAGAAGATCTTCCATCCCCTGACCCCAAGGACACATCTCTTACAGCAAACAACAAGAAAAAATGTGTGCAGTTCTTGATGAGAACTATAGCTCAGCTATACTTCACAGGCTTCTGAGAAAGGCCACACTTCTTGACCGTAGACCCAGGGGCCACTTTGGAGAGGCTGCTACAGATGACACCAAGGACCAGCTTTTAACAGATTTAATGGAGATGACAGCTGATGGAGGAAGAGAAAGCTGAAGAAGGTGTGAAATAACAGTGTGAAGTTTTTTGCTCAAAAAATGTTAACCTAAAATGTTCTTTATGTGATAATATCTAGATTCATTGGTTTCATGCAATATATATGAAGTTAGGTTACACTAACAAAAGTTACTTTTAAGGGTGTTGACCACTTTTAAAGTAAATGCTGCCCTTCACTTTTGACAGTGTCTAACAGCTGTAGCAGGAGATGATGATGGGCCAACAGCGCCTTCTGCACCTAAAAAGAAGAGGCTGTGTGATGCTGCAGAAGAGGCGAGCACAACCGCCTATCCAGGGGTTACCAAAACGAGCCCATGCTGATGAAGAACTGACACCCGGTGCCTACAGGAAGAGGCAATAGAAAACTCAGCAGATCCTCTGATGTGGTGGTGAGGCAACGAATACAGGTTTCCTTTAGTCTTCAGACTGGCAAGGGTGTATATGTGCATTTGTGCAGCTGCTTCTGAAAGAATGTTCAGTACAGCTGGAAATATTGTGACCCCAGTCAGATGTGGTCTTAAACCAGAGAAAGTCACAGTGTTTCTTACTCTTAATCTATGGTTCACTCTTTAATGAGCAGGATTGGCTTTATTTAGGAATGTTATTAATAAACTAATAAATCTTTGTTTATGGCCTGTTCTATTACAGCAATAGTTTATTGTGCTTGGTTGTTTTTTTCACATTTTTGAAATGTGCGTGTATTTGGCTTTTTTAGTGATGTTATGGTATATTCTCTCTCTCTCTCTCTCTCTCTCTGTGCATCTAAAGAAGCACATTTTTGCTTATTTCTGAACATAGATCGCTACGTAAAGCTGCTGATAGTTTTAGTTTTCTGCATTTTAAGCGAGTTGAGACAAAACGATCAGTCACCTTTAAATCAATGAAGTGTGCAGAAGGATCGCAAGGTTGCAGTTTATTTTTGTTTACTGTGTATGCAAGTCCAGAATTACAATTTAGGCCAGATTTGCTTTTGGCAATAAATGAATGGAAACAGTATGGTAAACAAAATCTTTGGCTGCTTGCCTGGTAATGTTTTGCAACAGCTTGAAAACACATGCAAATGACATGGCTGATCACTGCTTGTGGATTATTAAGTGTTACTTCAGCAAGATTTATTTCCCTTCTTGATAAGCATCAAGATTTGATGCACAGAGTGAAATCCTGAATTCAGCATCAGAACAAAACACTAAAGCATCCATTTACATGCTACTCTGATTAAATAAGAGCAGCATATAATAATTTTATGCTGCATTTACCAAAAATATGAGCATTCTGTTTTTGTTTCTGCTTTCTTTGTAATTTTGAATCTTAATAGCCCCAGTTATCATATGATTTCATGATCGGGGACTGTTCCTTTAAGAAAGAACCTTGCCACCATTTGGTTTTGCAGCCAGGTGTGAGTGATGAGAACTATCCGCAAGACGGGAGAGTGTTGTAGCTGACCGTTATTGTGTCCCATGTGTGTAAGTAGGGAGTGATGCTGATGCAGTGAGAAGTTGAGATGTATGTTTTTTCAGCAACATGGCGACTGTAGACTCAACCTGAATCCAGGCGTATAATGGCAGCCAGAGACATTTGCCTGAGACATTTGTTTGGTGAAACATTACTAATCTAACAATTAGTTTTTGTATCCCAATTCTTTCTTGATTTCTGTGCTGTTTGGTGTCATGATACATCATTTAGAGCTTACTAACCCAATTGGAGTCACAATGTAAAATGCTGTTTCATTTTATCATGAAAGGCAGAGACTCATTTCAGATGCACATTGGCATCAGGTGAAAACCTGCTGACCTGACCTGCTGAGCTTAAGATTCATTGGGAAAACTTGCGGTATCATTGCTGGGGGTTAAAGGGCATGAATGGTTTTCCACACTCACTTGTATATCCACACATTCATTAGTATTCACATCCACCTCCTCATCACACAATCCTCTGTTCCTCTCTCGCTCTGCTCAAAAATGTGTCCTGTCCATGCGTTGCTAGGCAACAGGCCGTGTGTGCATATCTTGCGTGTATGCATGTCAGCTGGTGTGCTGTGATCTTTCCCATTTCTCTGGCTATATTGGAGATATTTCTGCATGTGAAAAACGGGAGGAGTGTTGTGAGAGAATCAGATATAGTCTGTAGTGCAGAATAATGTCAAAAAAAGTGAAGGGTGAATTATTTCAGCTGTTTTTTGATTAGTGGGTGAGAGTTGCGTTATTAGTACAGCCACATGGTATTTGTGCTCTTTCCCGTATATTGCTGTTTAGGGAAAATGTGCATACTGCTGTTATTTAAAATATGGTAAAATTTGTTAAACGGGGCTAAGAGTGCTACAGTTCCATTGATAAAATAAGGAATTATCAAATTATCACAGAAATATAATAAAGATTAAGTCCTGTATTGTGATTTTAGGATGTTTATATGGCAACACAGCTACAAGCTTACTTAGATTATCAGCATTTTTTCGACATACCAACTAAAGCTCTGCCTTCTGTCTGTCAGGATAAAACAGCAGGATGCACATAAACATATAAGCAGCATCCTTACATCACAATGGAATAACAATACAGGGTGACTGCAGGATATGACTGCGGCCTGCTGCCTCGCATCTCTTCTTGTTTGTCTTCTTTCCTTTCGGCACAAAGTCTCTAATCAAATGAATTGGTGGGGGTCAGGGGCTGCTCAGCCAACCTCATCCCTCCATTGCCTGGAAACGGGAGAGGGCCCGGCTGGCCTCTAGTTTTGAGTAGCTACCATTACCACTACCCTTAGTAGGGGTGTAACAATATTCAAAACCGAACCGAAAAACCACAGTACACAACCTACTGTACACTACCCACCGAACGCCCCTGCCCTCTGCTGCTCCCCGACCCAGCCCTGGCCCATGGTTAAGCTTGACCTTGTTTTCTGCCTTGATTTGGTTAAATAGTAATTAGTACACTTTACTGCAATGCAAGAGCTGTGTTTTGTCCCATATGTACGCCAGGGCCTGAACTTGCGCATGATTGTGCACATTTCGAGATAAATGACTTTTAGAAACAAGGTTTTCTCTGTCAGGACTTAATCTGTTGATAACGTCAATGCATTTTCACAGCCTGGCCATATATACATTTATACATTTAACACAACTATGGTAAAATGTCAGCATTGACATGTCCATTGACAAAATAAGTTTAACCACAAAGTATTTATGAATGGCATATTTCATATATATTCCAAAAACAACTCTAAATATAAATCAACATGTGACTGTAGCACACTGTGCTGGGAAGCAAGTGTGTATAGTATAATTATGTATAGTGTGGCATAGACCTATGGCTGGTTTACTGGAGGGTTTGTAAGGCACTGTTCTTTGTTAAACTGTTATAAAATAATATGTATTGCAAAACAACACTATACAAAAACATTGAACTGAGTGAAGTAGCTCCTCCTTATCACTTCACTGCAGATGCTCTGGTTTCCATAGAAACAGTAAGTACCCTAACATGCATTAGTTTTCTGTTTCCTGGCTTATACATGTACCACATGACTGGTCTGTACATCTGATGTTTGTGCTGCATTTCACTCCAAGTTGAATGTAAAGACAGTATCATTTACTTCGTTTTACATTGCAAATGTTTGGTAGGCAGTTTTTAGTACATATAGGCATTTTTTTAAATTACAAGTAGATATATCTGTATACCTCTCCCTCTGGAGTTCCTCCGGCTTCAGTACATACACCCGTAGCTCAGTGAAATCCAGATTTCTGAGTTTACATTCCACTAAGTTTACATTATTTCACTTTTCATGCAGAAAGTTGAAGCTGAAAGGAAAGCAGCATTAATTTACAGTTCAGTGGAGCGTTTGTTTGTATCAGTGAGATTTTACTGTCAGTGGAGTTTCAACGCCTGTTGCTTAATCACCTCACGTCCTGTTAGGGAATGGCCACAACCTGTACCTTTGATGAAACATCTTGTGTAATCCACCAGTAAGCAGGAGTGCGAGACCCCTGCAGCAGATGTGGATGGACTGCACAAGTTTGCTGCTGTTGTGTGGAGGTGAAACTGAGAGTTGATGCAGGGAGATGTCAGTATTGCCTGGGCCATGCACCATCTTCTGCAGCTACAGAACAGAGCTCAAGTAAACCTCATGTGTGATAAATTACACCTGTATGCAGGTAAGCAACCACACTGATGGCAGATTTACTGCAGTTGTGATTTGGATGGACGGCAGAGGAATTGAAGCATGTTTTGGAAGGGATGTTATTGTGTTTCCTCTCCAGGTGTCATTCTTTGATGCATCAGTTATTTCTGCAGCTAGAGAGCATTCCCACACAGTTATTACAAAGGGTACTGTATGTAAACGCTTGTGTTTCCTACAGAATTCTGTTCTTATTTTCACTGATTCAGTGAACAATACTGGAAAAAAGATTCAAGTTTGAGTTTCTGAGTCTTTATGACTGTTTTGTTTAAAAAGTTTCATTTTTGTGAAGGGAATAGAAAGATGTTATTTTTTGGCCTTGTGTTATGCGATACCCAAACTTTTTTTATTTCATCACATTCAGTTTAGACTTCAGTTGTTGGTCAAATAAAATGTTCTTTTGTTGTGGTGCTGTAGATTCAGCAGAATAATGCCACAAACAATGATGCAAGAAAATCTGATGCATATTGTAAGTGCACCAGCAGCACCTTGTTTTGAACATTCAGTATCTGTCCTTCATGAAAGTGTGGCGTCTCAAAGTGTGTATATGTTTTATGGCCTGTGGTTGTTTTGAGCTTAAAATAGACCTGCCTTGGCCATGTATTGTTCTGGAACATGCATTGACCTAATTAACAGTACAAGCGTGTGTGTATGTGTGCATTTGTTTAAGCCACTGAAAGGTCAGCTGTGGAGATGGTGTTTGGGGTGAGAATGGAGCATCTAATGTGTGGAACATCTCATTTCATGCATCCTGATATCAGAAGAGCATATTGTGCTCTGTCTGCTTGCATGTGGTGTGTTAGTTGGGTATGTAAATAGCAGTGTTTGAATCAAATGACTGTGTAGAAAAGACGGTGGTGCTGGGGTAAGTGGACAGTGCCAGAGATCCTGGGGAGCAATCCTGGGGAGTAAGGAACGGGAGCAGGGAAATGGCGAGCCAGCCCTCTGCTCACAAACACATGAAGTATGGTGAACTACTCTCGTGAAGCATTGCTGGTCAACATATTTAAATATTGGTTGAAGAGTGAAGTAAAGATGATCATCACAATATTACCTATACACATCATGATTAAATTGTAGATCTCCTGTGGCGGTTACGATTGCCACAAGTACAACATTTTTGCAATATGTGGTTATGATGCAAAGCGGATCGCAATTGATAAGTCTCATAGTACATTACAACTGGCTGCTGTATGAAGGAAACTTCTATATGACACAGCTGGCAAATTGCATATTAATAGTTATGAATCTACAGCTTTGTGTTGGGAATGTTCTGCATACCAGTTGTGCTCAAGTCAGAAGAAAGAGTTGATGGTGGTATCTTGCAGGCATCCAGTCTTTTTTGTGCTAAATTCTGTACCTTTTTAAACTTCAAGTTTATATAGTATTGCAGTTTTATACCATATTGATTTTTTCCGCTGTCTTCGCCCTGCAGTACTACTTGTACTGCACAGGTACACACTTGCACATATTGTACTCAGACAATGTGTAGTGTTTTTTTATATCTTCATCTCATTGCTCAGTCTGTAGCTCTGATATGTGTGCATGACATGGGCAATTCAATCAAACACATTACTGAGATGGACAAACCTAATGAAATACAGATTTAAGTGTTAAAGAGGTTTCTTTCTGTACTATGTTTATAAAAATTACAACAGCAACTGAAAGTGTAACTGTTTTTCCATTATTACCCTTAACAGATTCTAAACTATTTATTTACATCGTTTATATTTTTACGTGTATCTGCAAAACTTTTTTGTTACATTTTTATCATGTGAAGTTAAAGGTCTCTTTACTGAGTTAATTGCAATAAAACACCACATTTTACAGCAGCTATTTACAACTCAAAAACAACTCAAACAGATACGATTTCATGTAGTTTTACACAGTTAACACATGCGCTGCGTGCATACAGAAGCAATGAATGATTCGCTTACACAAAATCCAATGTAAGCAGTAGAGAATTTCTCAGATTTATTACAACAGTAAACTAAAAGTGCAAATGGATGTTATATTGTGAATGCTTCAAATGGACAAATCCCCAGCACCACCTTGTCTTTATTGTATTACTGTTACTAGAGCATTTATTTTATGAAGCAATGCTCAGATATAGAAACTAAAGCATGAGAACTTTGTATAGTATGTGATTTTTGGTACCGTTCTTGGGCAGTAGAATACATAGTAAATGCAACAGTTTGTAAACAAAAACACGGCGGGCTGTCTGTGCGGAGGGGGTGCTTCAAAAGGTTTCAAGCAAACGTCACATTTGTGGAAACAAATTAACAGGAACTGGAACCACATCTTTCTTTAAACGAATGCAGTCGACAAACTTGAATCCAACAGTCCCAAATTCAGAAAGTTCTCTGGTATAAAATGTTTGTCACACACGTGTTATTTGTGTGTGTTGGAAGGACAGCAAACAAACTGGATATACCAAAATTTCAGCTGTGGTCGCGTCATAGGGTACTTTTTCATGCATGTTATTTACGGGGAACCCCGAATGTCAAGACTCTTACTGCTGAGTTAAAATATGGAAACACTTTCACTTTCAGATAGACAGGTTTATCTGACGCTCACAATAGTTGACGCATCAAGTGTTTGTTGGCAGATTGTCTACTGGACTACATAAGTTTTACTTGTTGGAATTTATATCAATGTAACAGATAAAACACAGATGACATTTGGTCAGTTGCTTTAAAGGTCAATAATGGTAGATGTCTTGTCTAAGGACCTAATGTTTCGTCCTCTTCTCTTTCTCTGATTCCAGACGGTGGATGACGATGCAATGGAAGCGTGAATGAGGTTCGCCGTGGTAGTAGCTGAATGATGCCCAAGGGTGGGGGTACAAAAACGTCTCACCTGGAGGACTTCCCATTCAACACTGACAAGGTTGAGAAACAGAGTGGGAAGAACGTGAGAACTGCATTTGTGGTTTACTCATACTTTCTGCAGACCTGTCTTATGTTCCTTGTTCCTTGGCACAAAGAAATTCAGTTTTTGATGATTATGCCCTTTGCCATATAATGAAAGTGCATGACCGGGTGCTTTAAAATGACAAAAAAGAACTATAGATTAATACATGAGGTAGTTTTGTGTAAAACCTGGAACACACCAAGCTGATGGCCAGCTGTCTGGCAATGTTGGGTGTAGGGATGGATATTGTGACATATTTTTGGATACCGTGGCCTTGTCAGTAGTCAGACACTGACCCAGATGATCCAGCATCACCTCCTACATCAATAACCAGCTCATTACTTCTGTGTAGTTATTTATTTGTGTTTGTACCATTTGTGCATATGTGTTTGGTTAAAATGTCACAGATCACACTGAAAATTTAAAGTTAAAGTCAAATCTGGAAGTGTCAGGATTTTAAAACAAATAAAACATATTTTTATCTTGTTCAGAGTGTTCCATCACAAGAACACAGTATCCACTTTGTTGCAAGTCGTATTTAGCAGTATCTGTATGTCATATCAAAGTTTTTATTATTATCCCTAATTACATCTGCCCTGAGCTGAACTATTTGATACTGTTTTCTGCTAAACAATTCCCATGTTCCCTCAGGATAAAGACAAAGGCTTGCCAAACAAGACTCCTAAAGTGGACCGCAGTGATGGTGTCAGAGAGATGAAAGAGAAGGCTCCTAAGAGAAAGCTGCCCTTCACCGCTGGAGCTAATGGAGATCAAAAAGATTCAGACTCAGGTAAGGGCCGGTACCCGTGCTCAGGAGAACACTCTGGGTAGCAGGAAGTAGAGACAGAGAGAGAGTGTGTGTGTGAGCAGCTGTTGTTTTTCCATTGTACTGTGTGTTGGACTAGCAGAAGTCTTGCTGGAGAAACCATTAGTTTGTTAATTGGAAGTTTGTGGGATGTGAAATGTTCAGAAAGGTAAAATTTCCTTTTTTTGGTTTCGATTTTGGACTGTTTAGCTTGTTAAAATGTTAAACATTCCCCTAGCTTAATGTGGTCATTTTGATTTCTGTGCATTATCTGTGTTGTTCTGACCCAGTTTGGCAGGATCTTTGCTTTTATCATATACCTTGCTTTTGCTTGTTTAGTTATTATTAAATGTACTGCTTACCAGTATAGCTCAGCTGTGTATCTAATAAAAATGCAGTCATTGTGTTTTAGCCTATTAGACAGACAGTGGTTGGGTATATTTTAAGTATGGGTTTTTATTTTGGATTTATGCATGTCTTGCAGCAGAAGCGCAGCCTCTTTTAGCGAGCCATTAGCAGAATCCCGCAGGGCATGAAAGACATTTTTCCTGTTTGTTGGAAAAGATTGATGTGCTCATTGTAATGCTGATGGGAGGTGCGGTCATGGCCGTTCTCTGACTGGCCTGCTTCAGTGTTTGATTTTCTCTGTCAGATTTCAAATTTAACAAATTTAAATTTCAACACAAATATAAACTCATAAGTTAAAACAATATTCCTCCAGTTCAGTGTTGAGTTTTTATTTACTCATTAATGCAACAATTGTTTTTAAATTTAGTTTTAAATTCAGTCATCATTAACAGTTTAAATCCTCACTTTTAAAGCATGCATTTGCAGATGCGGTCTCTGTTTTGTTTGCTTATATTTAGTGGCATGTTTATATGCTGTATCATTGTGAGTCTTTGATGAAAATCCTCCAGCGTCTGGTTCTGATTCTCATGCACTCTTGCTGGGACAGTTTGATGTAGCTGGATTCCTCTCAATGGTCTCCTCCCCTTAAGCCTGTTTAATACTTGATGTGTTGCTATGATGTGGATGGTTAAGTGCACAAGACCCCGGCCACATTAATAACACCACAGTGTCATTGGTTTGTGACTTAGTGTTTTGTCATGACGCTAGTTCTGAGACATGCAAAAAGGCATTCATTAAATATCATTTTGGGGTGGTCTTATCCTTTAATGTCTTTTAAGATTTTCATTTTTAATGAACTTCTCCTTTGGGAGATGGCTCTGTATGGTTCAGTCCAGGAACATTGGGAATAAAAAGGATTCCCCATTTTTAGTCTTTAAAAACCAGATGTGGTTTACTTAGCAAAAATCTGGTACTTCATTTGTTTAAACAAGGAATATTTGAAGAACAAATAATGTTGATATTAGAAATGCATCTTCTTTCGTTCTGTTTCGTATTGAACATAACCATTTCAGTCTTTCTGGCACAGAAAGACACTGTTAAAAATTAGAGTATAAAGACAATAAAAAATTGTTTACTGTTAAAAATTTTGAGAGTTGAGGCATATTAACGTGCTCTGAATAGTTCTATATTCCTAAGATTTTATATTTGTATGAGTTTAGGGAAATTTCAATAAAGGGATGCTGTTCTGGCTCAAGCACTGATGGTGTCAGCAATTTTACATTTTATCTGCAATTTTTGCCATATCCAGGCATTGAACAACTCCTAAACATTTCATTACATCAACATCATATTTGGTCAGTCTGATCTAAAGGCCTTTGCAGTGATAAATTGCGAAGCTTCAGAGTTTATGTTGAACAGCATGTCTGTGGTGGCCTGATAAAATTTGGTGTTTCATCATGTAACAGAAGAACTTGTTGAGAGGATCACTATGCTCAATCAAATAAATGCTGCTGCAGCTTTAATTTGAATGATTTCAGGAGCTACCATGAGTCTAAGGTTTCATGCCTCTGAGGCCAGTGTGGTAGGTCTCTGTATACATGTGTATTTGATAAACTATTGATATTAATTAATCATTTGAGAAATTATTAGAACATCCCCTGGTTTCAAAATGTGAAGAATAGCCACACTAGAACAAGTAGAATCCACCGCGGGCTATATTCAACAACATCACCTCTGTATTTTCAATATATATTAAAATATTGAAGTAGTTTCTTTATTTCTCCAAATTATTTAAGTAGTCAGGACATGCTAATGACTGCTATATACCAGGCAGCCACATTTTTACATATTTGTGCATATATGTGCTTTCATTCACCACTAGTAGACAGTATTGCTTTGAAGAAGACATTCAGTGGATAAATTGTGCCTTCCAGAGATGACTGAAAATGTGTACAATTTAACAGTTTACTCCTGGAGCTTCATTTGAATCTCCATATCTGTTGCACGGAACAGGCCCTTAAAAATGTCGCTCCCAAAAGAAAAGATTACTATGTGTAATAAAAATAAAATAATGTCTTAATTTCAGGTGGAAATTATTTTGACCCCCCCTTTATAAATTAGTGGATTACTCAGTAACTATTCATCAGTGGCATTTAATATTTGGGTTTCATCACTATTTATGTTGGTGTTGCTTCTGTAAAAATATTTGAAAAATAAAAAATTTGAGCCATGGAAATTTCCATAATATGGTTTATTTGACAGAATAACTAAACTAGTTATTGTGTGTCTAATCTGTCTCAGTCACTACACCTGCGGTTAAAAAAGTACTTCAGATACAGTAAAGCCACCAATATATGTAAACCTTTTTATGTATAAGCACAGTTGAAACATAGCAAGCCCGAAATTGTTACAGATTGTTTCCCGTCCTCTATTTTCTAGAAGATTCCATTTGAAATGCATAATTTAGTTAGCTGATATTTTTGCTGCATCTCCCGCTGCATTTTTCTGGTGGGCTCTCTGTGTGTTCAGCAGTCAGGGAGGCTGTGCCATCATCTGTGCCTCTTTGCTGTAGAGCAGGAGCAACCCATAAGGCCCAGGAGCACTCAGGATCTTTCCTTCGTTGCTACTGTCTTCTGGCCTCCAACTTCCCTGTGTTTGCTCGTTACCTCTGCTGCGCTTCTCAGGCCTCAGACGTCTTTGCTGCATTATGTGTTGAAGAGAGGGCTTGGCATGGAAATATAATGCAGAGCCATTGCTCTGAAGCAGCACAGAGCGTTTACTAGCGCTGATGTATTTAGCTTGCAAATAACAATGCGTTTCCAGAAGACACTACTGCAACTGAATAGCTTATACTGTGTTTTTTGTGTTCTGTGCTGTATGATTTGGGATCTTTGTCCATGCAGGCTATAGCAGATGTGGGAATGAACTACAGAAGGTGAATGTTGTGGAGGAGATTGGGTGGGCAGTATTTGCTGCTCCACTGCTGCCCACCACTTGCTAACGCTGGCAATCATGAGCCCTGGTACAAGTGCACACACAGTTGGTCTCCAGCTAACATATGTACATAATTGCGTTTATGATGTGTCTGCTTGCTTTAGACCCAGAAAGAGGATTGATGATCCTTTGTCATCATGGCTAATGAAACCTTTTGTCTTCTGTTGCTCTTTTTTGTTTATTTAAAGCATTGACCCGACGTCCTGTTGTTATGATGAAGCTGTGTGTTATGTTGGATTTTTACTATTGGATTTTTTAAGTATTGTTAGGCAAGTATTTTTATTTAATATCATAGTTTGTATATTTGGGTTTTGTTAACAGACAGGGTTGTTAACAGTCTTTTACAGATTAAAATGAAGGGCCCAAGCTATATCTAGGAGCCAGACTATTAGACTTCTTGGGGGCTTCTTAGGTGTAAGCCATTAAACAATTGCCTGTTAACACTGAAATGTGTTTAATGAAGTCACGCATTTCTCTTTGGACATTTCACTCTTGTATAAGGCTGCGGCCGTAGATTCACTGTAGCCTTCAGTCTCAAAGGACACACAGTAAGCAGCAAAATACCTTAAAAAAACTCTACCAGCAGTACTTCACTCATTCAGTCTGAGTCAGTCAAACGCTCGCAGAACTGAACAGCACAGATGTCTAAAGATAAACCTGTTGGGTTTTACATTGCAAACCTAACACCCAGCCAGCTGTTCTGGCCTATTAACAGGTTCAGAAGAATTAATAGGTCATGAAAACCAGTTTGACTGCCTCCATCATAAGAGGAAGGTGATCATATGGCTATTTTGTAGTGATGAGTTCATTTCTTCAGCAGTGACTGTTTGACCGATCTTTTTGTGTATCTGCATAGTTTAACAGACTGATTTCAAACAAAGGGTAGTGTTATGTATCAGTGTTATAAATCAGTGTTATGTATTAGTTGTCACAACTGCTTTCAGTTTCCACTTTTCAGTGTTGATTTTAAACAACACTCAACAACATTCAACAAATTCATGTTGAAAGTTTCATCCTGTACAAGTCATGCTCTTAAAGAAACATACACACTAGAATGACAATGGAGGGCTCGCTTGCCCCTCCCTATAGGACCTCTGGTAACCCTCAAAGAATGGCTGCTGCCACCTGCTGCCTTTCAAACTGTAGACATGGGCAGAGCGGCTAGGAAATCATCCAGGAGTTGTAGGTTTCACTTTACCTTCAGAAGCTGCTAACAGTGTGAAATGCATTAGAAGCATTTTAAAGTGGCACTAGGATGCTGATGTTAGTATAGAGGTAGTTGGGTCTTTCCATTAGCTGGGTCTTTCCATTTGTGGTGTAATGTGATTGTTTTCTCACTCAACTCCAGAGCGGAAGCGCATTAAAAAGGAGCCCACAAACACCAGGAAGGCAGGCCTGCTGTTTGGAATGGGCATGCCAGGGATCCGGGCTGGGTACCCCCTCTCAGAGCGGCAGCAGGTGGCCCTTCTCATGCAGATGACAGCGGAGGAGTCCACAAACAGTCCAGGTGCATGCTTGTCATTGGCCTCGAGTCTTACGGGACATGAGCAGAAGGGGGCTCGTCGGCTTCAGTAGATTATACTTTCCCTGCTGCATTTGCACTATGCTTCATTGAAGCGCACTTAATTAGAATTCAATTAAATCCTGCTAACCCTCATCAGTTCCCATTACTTTAGCAAAATAAACCTCTGCCATCTTAAAGGGGCCATGACATGAGGAATCAGATTTCCCTTGATGTTTTGACATATAAGAGGTCTTTGTATCATTAATACATCCTGCAAGTTTCACAGCTTAAAACATACTCCTTATCAATATTGAAAGCATCTTTATAATAGTTCTCCAGAAAAAAACGAATGCATAATGCCTGGATTTGTGATATCACCGGGTTCATTTTCATACGACCTGCCCCAGACCAAGATAACAACACCTACTTTTACATTATTGCATTGTTGGCTCCACCCACAGTCGTTCAGTCACAGAGAAGTGTAAACAGTCCAGTTATACACATTGACGATTACACCCCTCAAAGAACACTCAAATCTTATTAAAACATGTCATGATCCCTTTAATCCATTGTTGTTCATCAGCCCTTCAGTATTGTTGATGGAGCAACAAGAGATGTGGTTGGACTGTTCTAAAATGAGTTGTTTTTAATTCAGATTTGATTTTATTTGCTCACATTGAGCTTTAGGAAAATACAAAGTATTGGGTTTATTCTGTTGGCACTTGAATTCTGTGCCAAACCACACAGAATTACAAAGTTTGTGTATCTCAAGTATGTATGTCTTTATTAGATTACTCAGATCATGCAGATCATAAGAAAACACAAGGGGTAACATGCAGTTAAATGTTTTGTACTTTGTTCTGTTTTGTACTTTGTACGCTTTTTTACTTCAGTAAATTATGTGAAGCATGACATTTTAGCAGCATTTGCTGTACAACATTGCCACCCCGAGGTCAAAGCAGTCAGTACTGAACTGTCTGTTTTTACTGCAGGTCATTTGTGGTTGTTAATATTTGTTATTACTGACATTTCTTTTCAGACACAACACCAAAACACCAGTCACAGTCACGTCCATGTCAGAGGGGAACACGAAACTCCGCCTCAAAAACCAAAGACAAAGTGAACAAGCGGAATGAAAGGGGCGAGACGCGACTGCACCGGGCAGCCATACGCGGTGAAGCGCGTCGCATTAAAGAGCTCATCAGTGAGGGGGCTGATGTGAATGTAAAAGACTTTGCAGGTGAGGGCTGTTCGGTTTTAATCATTTAACTCACTGTTTAAATTGAACAGGATTAAGGCCACACGGTACTGAAGAAAAATACATGATGCATGATAACTTGCTAAGTAATACAAGTTATTCAGTTATTGTAAACCATTGTGTTATGCATATTTGCGGTATTTTGAAAAATTAGGCCTAAATAGTATGTAAAGATAGTACCATATCAAATTTAGATCTGTGGCTACTGGATGAAAACAATGTGAAAATAAATTACTGAATAGCTGTGCCAGTTCTTCTGTAACTTAACAAAATAAGCAAATGCCTATAAGTGGATTGCGGTTGTATTTAGGCTGGACTGCTCTCCATGAGGCATGCAACAGAGGATATTACGATGTAGCCAAGCAGCTGCTGGCAGCCGGGGCTGAGGTGAACACCAAAGGCCTGGATGATGACACGCCTCTGCATGATGCATCTAACAATGGCCACCTCAAAGTAAGCAGTTCATTACACAGTAACTGGATTTTTTTGCACATATTTTCGTTTGCTGTCTTGACACTTATTGCGTGACTCTTTGTAGGTAGTGAAGCTGCTGTTACGATATGGAGGCGATCCTCGCCAAAGCAACAGGAGAGGAGAGACACCATTAAAAGTGGCAAATTCCCAAACAATGCTTAATCTGTTGCTGGGAACAGGAACCTATACATCCAGTGATGAGAATTCTACAGGTGTGTCTCACGCAATGCTTCTTTAAACATATCAGGTCTAACAGGAAGCCTGTGCTATATGTATAATTTTACCACATGCTTATAGTAACAGTTCTTTTGTATCTCAACAGAGTCATCAGACGACGAAGATGCCCCATCATTTGCCCCATCTAGCTCTGTTGATGGCAATAACACAGACTCAGAGTTTGAGAAGGGCTTAAAACTGAAAGGGAAGGTCATGGACCCACCCAACCCTACCACCACCCCTGTCAAGGATGAGTATGAGTTTGACGAGGACGATGAGGATGAGCGTGTCCCACCTGTGGATGACAAGCATCTGCTCAAGAAAGAGTTTCGAAAGGATCCCGTCAGCAAGGCCAACAACTTCATATCCATACCCAAGATGGAGGTGAAAACCTATTCCAAAAGCAACTCACTACAACCAAAGAAGGGTGTATATCGGATCATGTCAGACAGCAACAGCAACAGCTCCGACGAAGACAACAGAATGTTGTTCTTCACACCCATGATCACACCAAGGCAGCCTGCACCTCAGACCAATGTCAAGAATTGGGACGCAATGTCAATGAACTTCAAGCAGCAAAAAGAGAAAAGTAAAGTGAAGAAGAAGAGAAGAAAAGAGACAAAAAACAATGTGTGTAAGGAGGTGCGCTTCGGTAAAGTGAACAAGTACTGCACCTCAGACTCTGAAATTGGAGACCTGGAGAGTGAGGATGATAAAGGCTTTATGCAGACCTCGAACTGTGTTAAGGACTTTTCTACTTTGAGCCTTAAAGATCACTCTGTCTTCAGCTCTCGGTCTGCCTCTTCATCATCGTTCTCGCATGGGAGTCTAAGCTCACATAAACACATGCAGTCTCAGGTGGAGCAACACCCAAAGCAGTGGAGGACAGATGGCTGGAAGGCAGTGTCCTCCCCAACATGGTCTGATGTCAGTTCTCTCTCTGACTCTGTCAGAACAAGGCTATCCAGCGAGTCTGACTACGCTTCTGCTGACTCTAGCACTAAGTCAGTGAAACAAGTAAAAAAGAGGGCACAAGACAGAAAGAGAAACAATATCCATGCAAATGCATTAGACAAAAAGAACTCCAGCATGGTTGGACCCATTTCCAAAACAGACAAAGATGGAAAGGTGTTAAAAATACACAAGGTGAAACACAAACACAAAAGTAAGGAAAAAGATAAGGCTCCAAGTGTGGTTTTAAGTCAAGACATAAATGAAAAATTTGTCAAGAGCTTGTCCTTTGACTTTGATGATTCGCAGCAAAAGTCACTTATTGTAGAGACAGAGTCGCTATCTGAAACTAAGCTCAAACTTTCCAGACATGACAAAGATCATTCTAAGAAGGAAGACAGACTGCCCAAGGCTAAATCTGAGGACAAGGACTGGCTGAGTAAAGAAACTCAAAGGGTGACAAGAGAAGAGAGGTCAAAGAAAACTAAAGATTTAAACAAGAGCAAAGAGGACAAACCTTTGAAGACTGAGAAGGAAGGAAGCATAAAAGCCAACGACAAGGCAAAGGAGGAGAAACAGAAAGCCCATAAAGATGAGAAGAAAAAGGACAGACCTCTTAAAATAGACAAAAAGAATGAGTTAAAAGAGGACAAGCATTTTAAATCCGAGAAAAGTACAAAAGAAGATAAATCTAAAAGGGATAAGATCATCAAGGAAGAGTCTGATTATGAGGACTATGCTATAAAAAATCACTTTTTGGAGGATACCAAGATGAGTGCATCAGATAACTACCACGATCTGTGGCAGTCAGACATGTCTTCTGACAGTTCACTTTATGAAAATGACAGCTGGGATGCTCTAGTGAAAGAATACAAAGCAAATAATGCAGTCAAGTTAATTGTGGAAACTGTAAAAGAGGAAAGCAGGGAGCGGAAAAAGGAAAATAAAGTTAAAGATAAAAAGACAAATAATGGGGATAAGCACCCTGAAATGGAAACCGCATCAAAGAAGGACAAGGAATCCTCTGAAAAGAATGCAGAGAAGAGAAAAGACTGGACAGACAAACAAAAGTTCAATTCTGGTCAGACTTTGGAGAAGGAGAAGAAACGGAAGGAATCTGCAGAGGGTGTCAAAGAGAAGAAAGAGAAAGATGCTGTGGATGGCAGCAGAGACTCTGAGTTCCCTAAAGAGACGCAAGACTCCAAAACAAAGCAAGAACCCTTGAGAGATGAATATGGGAGTGAAGGCTTCTTCAAATACAAAACAGAAAATGAAACCACCTGCAAGTCTGATTCAAGGGAGAGGAACCACTCTGGAAAGGAAAAGGAGAAGAAAATGGATGGTGTGGAAAGGAAAGAAAAGTCAAAAGGAGACAAACACAAGGACAAGCCTAAAGACAGAAATCTGGTCCAAAAGAAACCTGAGAAGAACTCTCCTAAGCGATCAATGAAAGACAAAGACCTACATTGGGTGTCCAAAGACAAGCGGGATGTGGCTAAAGAAAAGCATAAAGATTCCCATAGCAAGGACAAAGAAAGGAAAATGACATCTGAGCAGAACAAGGATAGGAAAGACAAGACATCCCAGGACAAACATGCTGACAAGGATAAAGATTTTCTACAAATTAAGAAAGAAGAGAGGAAGCCTGAAAAGGTGAGAGAGAAGACATGGTACACAATTGCTGATATCTTTACAGATGAGAGTGAAGATGAAGACAATTTTAATGGATGCGTTGCAAAATTAAATGATTCTCTTGGACTGTCAGACTCTCACAGGAAAGATTCCACACCTGACAGAAATTACATGGTTGATTTCCAAGCAGATAAACACAAGAAATACTCTGCAGAGGGGAAAACACATACCACAGACAAACAAAAAGAAAAGGAGCATAAAGATAAGAAAAAAGAGAAATCACCTTTTGACGCAGGAAAGGAGAGGAAAGGCTCCATGGAAAAACACAAAGGTAAAAAGGACAAAGAATCAACTGACACAAAACACAGGGAACGAAAGGACAGAGCATCTGTGGATTCCAATCAGGACAAGAAAAGCAAGCAGAAACTTATTGACAAGAGAGATGGCAGCGAGGAAACGAGTAAAAGCAAATACAAAAACAAGCCAGAGCAATTACAGGAGAAAAAGCTCTCAAAGGCCAGTGGAGAAAATGAGAAATCCTTGTTGGAGAAACTTGAGGAGGAGGCCATGAATGATTATAAAGATGATTCCAATGACAGGAATAGCGAAATTTCATCAGACAGTTTCACAGACAGCGGTCATCAGCCTGTCCTGAGCAGCTTCTACGATTCCATTAACATCAGCATACCTGACATGTCGGAGGAAAGAAGGGAGTCACTAACCATCTCTAATCTACAGGACAAGTTCAGAGAAAAGGAAAGGCACAGACATTCTTCATCTTCATCCAAAAAAAGTCATGGAAAAGATAAGGAGAATGTCAAGAAAGAAAAGATGGATAAAAAGGACAAGTCAGAGGAGATCAAAGAGTTCTCTGCCCACAGAGTAAGCTTGCCCTTTGAGAAAGAGCCCATGCCATTGGAGGCAGACCCTTACACTTTTCCATATGGTTCAAATGCTGATGGAGAGGATGACTTGGAAAAAACTCTGGGAATTGAGAAGGAGATGTCCAAAAAGGACAATATATGCAGTATCATTAACAGTGAGAAAATTAAAGATAAAAAGAAGAAAGAGAAACACAAGGAAAAAGTAGAAGTGGAAAAACAAAAATATTTAGATTTGTTCAATCACTCCAAAGAAGAACAAATGTCTGGATTGAAAGAAAACACTCAAATCACAAGTCTTAAAGAAAAGTCTAAAGAAGACTGTTCTACCTTTGATGAGAGAAATAAGGACAGAGATAAGGATATCACAGACACAACAGACATTAATAAGGCAGAGGTGAAGGATGAAAATGACATATTTAACCAGTCCAAAGACACAACTCGAATAGACAGCCGCCCTCATGAAAAGTTTTTGGTTGATGGTGATCTCAGACTAACAAGTTTTGGCAAAATGCTTAGTTTAAAAGATCAGGAAACTGAAGAGCGCCATAAGAGACACAAAGAAAGAATGAAACAAATGGAAAAACTGAGACATCGGTCAGCAGACTCAAAACTAGACAAAACCAGATTGAATGAAGAATTAAAGAAGAATCACAGTGCTTCAGTAAAAACTCCTTTGAAGGAGAAGTTGAAAGAAATTGGCCTTCCAGCTCAAATGATGTCTCCTGATAGAAAGTCACAGCCTATGGAGTGTCAGAACTCAAAAGATTGGCTTGCTGGCCATCAAATGAAGGAAAATCTACATGCATCTCCACGACCTGATCAGAACAGACCAGCAGGTGTTCCCACACCAACATCTGTGATCTCATGTCCAAGCTATGAGGAAATCACGCAAACACCACAGACTCCATCCTGCAGTGCAGAGGATTATTCTGATATCATGTTTGATGGTCTTGAGTGTCACAATTCTTCAGTCACCAAGTCCATAAATGCCTGCTCATCATCCTTTGATAGATATTCAAACGCTTCACGTAACTTTCAGGAAGGAATGGGTATAACATCTGCAAAGGACATGCAGTTACCCCTTGTGAGTCACTCTGCTTCTGATATCAGAAGACTTCTTGAGGGTGAGTTCAAAACAGAAGCAGGAAAGTTTTTACAACAGCAACATGTACCAGAAGGCACACTCTCTGAGTCTTCAGCTTCTCATCTTCTGGAGGACAAAATGGCAGCTGACAGACTTAATTGCCTTTCTCCAGCATACTTGTCACCTCCTATTGACATGATGTCTCCCAGGCCTGATCTATTCCAACATGACAGGATACCAGAAGAAGCTTCCGCTATAAATTCCATAAGTGATGATAGTAAATATCCTTCAGGGAGTGTTTATATCACATATCTTATGAAGCCCTCAACTCCATTTCGTAGACCTGACCCCCAAGAGCCTTTTCTGGACATGGCTCCTCCCCCAACTCCAGCCCCTGCTGCCCTGCCACCCATGGATATTGTTGCTATTTCAGAGCCTCAGCAAAGTGGGTCTGGTTTAATGCCTGCTCACCCTGTGTGTGGGAGTGACTACTTGCCTCATGTTGCTGAAGAGGAGGAAGATGATTTTGCTGATGCAGCAGAAGGTCACCATGCTGCAAATGAAGTCATTTTATTTAGAGATAATTCATATTCTCTTGGGATTAACAAGTCTGACAAAAAGGCTTGGCTTGAATGTCCAGATAGGAAAGAACCTGATGTCCTCCCCAATACACCTACATGTCCACTGGACAACTTCATGGAAAACTCATGTGACCAGTCATTGGGATGGAATTCAGAACAGCTCATGAAATCACCTAATGAAAGTTATAAAGAGGTTGAGGCTTCTGTCTCAAAGATAAGCAGTCCCTATTTGCACTCTGACTGTGATCTGCCTAATATCCCAAATGTTATTCCTGTAACACACCCTCACTCTGCTTACTCCAGAGCATACTGTTCATCACAACTGTCTGGATCGCATTATGATGTCTTCATAGATGCAGTGGAAGACATTTCATCACCTGAAAGACCTGTATCAGAGGCCATGGATTTAGAATCGCCTCAGCTTAAAACTTTCTTCACTGATTGCAAACCCAATCCAGAGGATACACATATGGACCCATGTATGATGCAAGACCATAGACAGGAGTCTCCCAATTATGTGGCTAAGAGCAGCATGTCTGTAGCCCCATCAGTCAGCCAGGATCCTGTTTTTCCATGGACAGATCCATTTTCTAATACAGCTGACGAAATGGATGAAATGGGTCCCCTCTATATACCAGACCTTCCTTTTCAAGAGAAGGAGTTGCAGAAGCCTGATATAACAGCCCAAGAGATTGCACAGATCAAGCTTCCACCTTTTCAGACAAGATCTTCTGGCAATGAAACAAGTGAGGATGTTGAAATGATGGATGTTGACTTGCCAAGTTTGTCCAAAGCTCATTGTTCTCCAGAAGTTGTGCATCCTCATAAACCAGCTCAGGATTTGGTTACACCCACATGTGAAGAGGACTATAGACCACAGTGTGAATTGCAGCCTGACCCTCAAAATATCCCAAAAGTTCCTCCAATTAAAGAAACAATCCCAGAGGTGAAAGGGACATTTGATGAAGTGAATGAGAACAGTGGTAATTTGTTTTCTGCTGATGCTGAAAAGGACCATGAATACAGGCAAATAGAAACAACCTCAGATACCATGATGCAGGCAGTTCATGAATACAGGCAAAAGGAAACAACCTCAGATACCATGATGCCTTCTGTTAAGACACAGTCTCTGGAAACACCAGCTTTCACAAAGCCACAGCCAGAAGGACACAATCCAGCGTTAGCTTTGCATCCTATATGCAGCCCTCATCCTTCTAATCCACTTTCAACTGTCTCATTGACTAACACAACCAAAGTGTCAGAGGCCCTTGAGAGAACTGCTAAGTTGCCAGTGACTGTGTCACAGGCACCCAAACAGATTGAGGAGATACCTCAAAGGATGACTCGTAAAATGACTCAAATGCTAGCCAATCAGAACAAGCTGAGTACTGCATTAAGCTCATCATGCATCACCTGCTCAGTATCTTCCTCACCCATCACCACAAGTCTTACCACCTCTAGTGTTCCCATTGAGAAGGAGAAGGAACCCATCAGCTCAACTACGGCCCAGGCCTCTGCTCCTGTTGCACCTGCTCTGATCACCAAAACCAAAGGCAGCCCTGTTGAAGATGATGACAGCCAGACTCAACATCCATGCAAACGGAAGTTTCCAAAATCAGGCCAGCAACACTTGCAGGTTCAGCTTGTTAACACGGCAATGAAGCAAACACGGGAGATGATCCAGCAAACTCTGGCAGTCATTGTAAATGCCATCAAACTGGATGAGATAGAGCCTTACCACAGTGACCGTTTCAACCCCTATTTTGAGTACCTTCAGATTCGCAAAAAAATCGAGGAAAAGAGGAAGATTTTGTGTTACATAACACCTCAGGCTCCCCAGTGTTACGCGGAATACGTGACGTACACGGGCTCCTATCTACTTGATGGCAAGCCCCTGAGCAAGCTTCATATCCCTGTGGTAACACTATATAGCATTCTTTACGTAAACACTATGTCCTAACTAGGTGCAGAATGCAACATCATAGATAATCATAATTTGATTTTCAAGGTACAGTCAGATGAATTATTCAGATTTCAGTGTTATATTTGTTGTCACACATGCTGATCACATTAACAAGTGTATTCCCATAGTGTGAATTATGTTGAATGGCATGTTTTTTCTATTGTCATAGATTGCTCCTCCCCCATCTTTGTCCGAGCCCCTGAAGAAGCTTTTCAGACAGCAAGAGGCAGTTCGAGGAAAACTCAGGCTGCAGCACAGCATTGAGAGGGTAATCTTTTACTCTTTGCCTATAATAATTCTGTCTTCTCTTGTTTTTTTTTTTTACCTCTGTGCATTACTCAAATGACTTCACTGATTACACACCACAATGAATCGTCAAAGCTTTAATGCAGTAGTAACATTTCAACCAAATTATCATGTTGCAGTATGATCAAGCCCCTCATTTCATCCCAATTTCTCTGATGTGCCTCTGGTGACTTGTAGACCTTGATCATTTTGAAATACTGTCCACCAGCCCTGTCTCTTCTTCAGATGTTTGCTCATGGGCTGTCGCTGGATCAGTTCCATACCCAGCCTTACTCTGATTTTATGACTTTTCACAGGAGAAGCTGATTGTATCTTGTGAGCAGGAAGTCCTGCGTGTTCATTGCAGAGCAGCAAGAACAATTGCAAATCAGGCTGTTCCTTTCAGTGCTTGCACAATGCTGCTGGATTCAGAAGTCTACAACATGCCATCAGAGAGTCAGGTACATTGTGAATTTAACTTTAAATTTCAGCCAGATAAAATGTGTTAGAAGGCCCATGGCAACATTAAATGTAAAAAATCTTGACCTTCAGGGAGATGAGAACAAATCTGTAAGGGATCGCTTCAATGCTCGACAGTTTATCTCCTGGATTCAGGATGTGGATGATAAGTATGACCGCATGAAGGTAAGACATATCCCCTGCCATTCCTAATATATAAGGGCCCACATGGATTCTGTTTACTTTCCACATTTTCTGCACTGAAAATCCAGGAAATAATGTAAAGTGTAATATGGGATATGATAATGCTTAAATTTATAAAATCTATTTCAGTTATAAAATAACACATTTAAAATTAAAAATTTTATAACCAATGTACGTTTTCATACTAAACTTAGCAGTCTCTCTGCTGTCTGCATTGATCTAAAACTTACAATACATAACTTTATGAAGTATTAAAATCATCCAATTATTGCAAACCATTGTGATGCGCATATTGCAATATGATATATATTGGATATATTGTGCAGCACCAGTAAGAGATCATGATCTAATCAAGCATCCTCCTCCACCAGACGTGTCTGCTGATGCGGCAACAGCACGAAGCTGCAGCTCTGAATGCAGTGCAGAGGATGGAGTGGCAACTCAAGGTGCAGGAGCTGGACCCTGCTGCACACAAATCTCTGTGTGTGAATGAGGTCCCCTCCTTCTATGTACCAGTGGTTGATGTCAGCGACGACTTTGTGCTGTTGCCTGCGTGACACATTCAGACTCTGAGAGTTTGGTCTAGTATTAATTATCTGTCACAGAAGGTTTGGTGAGGGCTAGCCGGTTTGAGGACATTTCTTGGAGGAGAGAACATATATATTATACAGAAAGGAAGTAAATGACCTAGAACGTGTCCTTTCCTTTTTATGGGCAATAAACAACTTGCACTTTCATCCTTTAAATTCTTTGGTTTTGTTTGGGATTTTGAAAGCAACGCTGCTATGAAACTTATCCCTTCTGTCTTGGGTGATGTGTGACCACAGGGACAGAATTTGTCTCTGATTTCTGCCTATACTAAATAATAACAAGCTTAAGACAGGTTCTTCCACCTATGTTCTGCAGAACCAGGGGACAGTCGGCACAGCAGTGGAGACAAAACTCCAAACACGGCCAACACCTCAACTTGCAGGCACAAAAACAGACCTAGTAGGAAGTAAAAAGGATTGCTTACACCCTTTTATTAAGTGGATGCTATCACGACTACAGCAGTGGAGAAAGCAGCTTTCCTGCTGTACAGCACTCTACGCAGCATCAGAACAAGAGCAGAGAGCTGTATACACAGGGCAACATTCAGTGCCGCAGCAGAGAGGGAAACTGCATCCGGTTTCAGGGGATCCATAGAGAGCCCTGAAGGGGGCAATGGTGCATTTGATCTCATATGCTGAATCAGTCTCAGACGATCCCTAAGCCAGGCCCTACACGCCCGCCTTTAAACAACTGCATGGGGAAAAAACTAATAATGTTAGGAGCAAATCTTGCCTCATGATTTGTGATGGCAACAACTTACAAGATGGTCTGTGAGTTTTTTCAAGTGACTTAAAAACACAACAGAATCAACATTAGTTTAATGAAAAAAAATACAAAACTGAAAAAATATTTTGTAAATAATGTACAGTTTTTATAATTGTTAACCAATGTATTCTCGCTGCCTTCTAGATCATTTATTTTGCCACACATTACTGCACAGTTGTAAATAACTTATGTACTGTAACATTAAAATTAAGTGTAAAAAATAAATGAATAAAAGTTGTATGTAGAGTTCACTTTCATTCCCCCTCTCATACACTTGGTCAGTAAGACTTCCATGCAAAGATCCTAAAGGTTTCTGTCCATGAGTTAATCTAGATGATCAGTGTTCAAAAACTCAGTTTCCCCCCTGATTACTCTGTCAGGACCACCACTGTAGTTTTCAGATGTTACGATTATGGATTTATTTAAATAATAGTCGAGGTATAATATTCATTATTTTATTACACAAGTATATATATTTAAAAAGTATAAACCAAGAAAATGCCTTTATACATTAAACATCTCTGTTTTTCTTCTAACGCTGCACAAGTCTCAAGAAGACATTTGGAGCCTGTTTTATCTGTCCACATGTAAAGCCACAGCATGACGGTGTTATACATGAATTCAATTCATTACTCATTGTACAATTAAACTTTGTCTCATTCAGCTGCCCTCTGGTCATGTTTCATTCATTATTATTTATCAAAATTGCAAGTTAAAATACAGAGTATGAAACTGTTGTTTCTCCCGTTTTCTGCACTATACAGCTGCTGGTGGATAAAGATTTTAGCAAATAAATGGGGTGAATTTAAAGGCACAATATGTACGATTTTGTATTAAAATATGCACACAAACAAAACACTTGCACAGTGTCAATGTTTTTGTTCAGTAACGCAAATGTTTTCAAGCGTTTTAAATAGTGCGCCGTTCCGGTCACTTGTCGCCTGTCAATGACGTAACATCCGTGTTACGGCAGATCCGCTTGTACTGCCGCAGAAACCATGGCAACATGCGCGCAAATGCGGAAGTGGTTGTAACAGCGGGTGTGTGTTGTGTGTGGGTAATTATTTAATGTATTAATGTATTAATTAATGTAACTGTACAGTTAACATTGTACTTTGTTTGTTCTTGTGTAATTAACGTTGCGCATCGTATCTGGTACACAAGTCTGTGTACTTAAATACAGTGTGTGTTATACATTAATAACCCTTTTGCCGATGTTAATCTGTACTTGATTTTCTCAATCATCCAGACTGGTGTTTTTAGTTTTTCTTCTCTTTGACCATTTTATTTGTGCAACAAGTGTCAGAGGTCATTGTTTTGAATGATAATGTCCTGTAAAAATGTCTACACAGATTCTGCACAGTGCATAACATACATTCTTTCTGTTAAATGTTTGCTTTGAGTGCTTTCTTGTGTCTTTTGTTGTGTAGATTCCTCTGACTAAAACCCTTTAGGTCATTTCATTTACCATGACAATGAAATAGTGGTGTGTTAGTCAAATGGTGTTTCCTCGATATCAACATAAATGAAAGATATTTCTTGAAATGGACCTGAACTTTAAGTCATTGTAGAATACTAGTGTGAAATTTACTATCCTTCTGACACCTGTGATATGTTTGAGTTGAAGGTCTCCGCTGTGTAAATGTTCCTCTTGTGATGTGTAACTGTAAATAATATTGCAGGACGTTTTGCACCCACTTCTTTGTACTTGTGTAAACTTGCATAGAATGTGAGTTCTAACAGCAACGAGACGTGTTGTTTGTTGCTGGTGATGTAAATGTATCTTTTTTATTTGTACAGTGTAGTTTGTGTACATACAGTTGTTACATACAGCTGCTATAGGAGGGCAGGGTTTGTGGAAGCTATCGTCAGTGCTATGAGAGATCCAGTACTTTCACCTTTAGCTGTATTGATAAAAATGCTTGGCACTTTAAGTCTCACCATATGGGCTAGGGGGAAATTATCACATATTTCTTAGGATAAGATTATTCCTTAAAGTCAATTTCTGTATGAAAACATTCTGAACGTTTACACAGTTAAAGTCATAATGTTTAACTGTTCAATATCAATAGAACGTTTATATCAATACACAGGAATATATATCAATTATAGAGGAATATAATTCTTATAAAACTAAAAATATTGGCATCTCAATATTTAATAACAATATAAAGATGTAGCATAATGTACAAAGAAAACACTAAATTAAAAAGTAATAAAATATATTATTGCTTTGCCCTAGAAAACACTGCTGAGCTATGAAAACCGGAACTGACCTGGACCCATCTATTATTTGAAAGGTAGACCTGAACCTGACCGGGAGACAGACCCGATCGTCACAGATTTCTTAACAAGCTAATCTAAAATAGTGGGAAAAAAAAGTTTGTGTTGTAGTGTAACGTGTGTAGCGGCCTGTACCTGACGTGGCCACTCCATGTTGTTTCTCTTACTGTTTAGTGCAGTTTTGTGTTTTGGCTGATAACTTTGCTCATTAGGACAGCTTTGTTTTTCAGGCTGTTTGTTTATGTTATATGCCCTCTCTCTTGTAAGTCACTTTGGATAAAATCATCTGCTAAATGAATACATGTAAATGGCCCATTACTAAGAGCAGCTATTTCTGAACAGAGAAAGCACAAATAAGAACTGAGAAGCAATCAGCCTGTTAGAAACTACTACAGCAACAAGAATTCCACATTGTTGTATTTATGGACAAATGTACAAAACAATAAATACAAGCATCTTTTTAAGAAGTGTTATTATACCTTTTAGACCTAACAACGGTGAGAAATATGTTGGCTTTTTTTTCCAAGACCTCAGCCTAAATTATTTTCAAAGCTCATTCGTAAAGTGCTACAGTAATACTAAATGCTAAAATAATACTTAATGTTTAAAAGTTAAAGTTTTAGTTCACATGAAGTTGTCACAAGGAGGGTGCTGGTACATCACTGATGATACATCTTTAGCTGCTTCATAAAGCCTGGGTTTGGCTGGATGTAAGGCCTGGCAGACTTTACAGTTCTGAAAGCATCTTCAAATGACATCTTCTCGTGGGTCATGAGGAAACCGATGACAACAGAAGCAGAGCGGGACACGCCGGCATTACAGTGGACCAACACCACTCCACCCTGAAACAAACAAATGCAGGGAAAAAGTTAGAGATGCACAGTTACTCGCTTTCCATCTCTATCTACCTTATCCACATACAGACCTGCTGAGCGGCTTGCTTTATAAAGTCAAAACACTGAGGGAAGTAGGAGGTGATGTCCGTCTCTGGAAGATCTAACATGGTGACAGTCTTATAGGTGAAGAGTTCTGGGAAAACGTTTTCAACCCCATAGGCCACATTTAGCACATGAGTTATCTGAAACACATTACAGTACATTACTTTTGCTTAGATGGTTTCATGTACTTATTTTAGAAGTAAACAGTCACAAAAGATGGTTTGGGGATTAATTATGAATAAACATTAATAAAATGATATTACCTTAAATTTCTTCAAAGTGTCTATGTCATGAGCAGCATCTTGTGATGCTAGAAAAAAATAAAGCAAAACTAATAAAACTGTTAATTATAAGTTGCCACTGTCATGCAAAGATACAGAATAGTTAAGAGATTGAAAAACATTGACTGAATTTACCAAAATATTCTTCTTGTATTATAACAGGCGTTTTGTGCACTGAAAATGATGTGTCACTTAACATCATAATAAAACCCAACACAACATCTACAATATTAAACTAATATCAGTTCACACACACTTATCACTGTGTTAGTGAAGTGTCGCTGTTAACATACATCAGTTGTCATCATTTTTATCTTGATAGTTTATTAATGACCCGACATCATCTGTATTAAAACTTGAATACTAAACTAAATTAAGCTGCAATACTCCGCACAGCACTTTGTAAAGGAAGGGATGTCAGATAACTTAAACACATCACGTACAGAGTAAAAGGAAAGGCGTGATGGTGCCGACCTGCAGGTCCAGGTTCAGATCCTGCACAAAGCCGCACGCCGCGTCGCCGTCCTGCTCCGCATCTTCCTCCACGTGAAGCCCATCAGCGCCCCGCGTCTCCGTCACCTTCCTCCCGGTCACAGTTGTCACACGGGTGCGCTGCTTCCTCAGACGCAGTGTGGAGAAAGTCTGGATCTCCTGCCACAGAGACGCCATCTTTAACCCCTGCAGCACGTCTGCGGAACTACTGAACCGAGCACGACGAGTCGATGCGCCTCAAAAACAAAAGTCCGGTGAGCTCCGTCTGATCTGCGCGTCCTCGATTCGTTTTCTGCTCTTCAGAAATGTGCAGGATCTGGAGAACATGAGATCATCGCGTTAGCTGATCACAGAATCTTGTTTTAGGACTCACAGGTCAAAAGTTACGACCACAAATGTTTTATACGGATAAAATGTATTGTATCAGTGCGTGCTCCCTGAGATCGAACCAACAACCTTCGTGCTGCTGATGCGGTGCTCTACTAATTCAGCTACAGATAACACACATGCTATCACATGTTATATAAAAACATTCAAGCGCTTTAAATGCAGCAAATCTTCACAATCATATAATCACAATCATATAATCACAATATATAATCACAATCATATAATCACAATATATAATCACAATATATAATCATATAACAGAATCATATGAACATGCACAATAATACATTCATTTCTTTAGAGTGAGAGAGGGAGGGTCGCACGTTCAACTCTAGCGCCATCTGCTGTTTTGGAGTGAAGTCGCGCCGCTGCGTTTGTGAGAAAATCAAAGAGAATCTCTTATAAAAGTGTCGTAAAACACACATTTATAAAAACACATTTATAAAAACACATTTAAAACATTTATTTTTGCACTTTTTATTAGAAATGAAAGTGAGAAAGGGCCCTATTGTTTTCTTTATAACTAATATTATTATTGATGTTTTTAAAAGGTAATGAATTAATTCTTTCTTTTTCCGCATTCATTCATCGATTTATCAGTCAGTTTTCCGTCTCTCTCTCCTCCGTGTTTCAGTTGAAGGCTCGGGCTTGGTGAAGAAATGAGAATGTCAGACTTTCCTCAGCTTTAGTATTTCTTGTTTTGTGACACTGATGTCGGTCATGAATAACATCAGCAGGATCTGACCCTCTTTATTCTGTAATGATGAGGCGCTTCCGGTCGCCATCTTGTCGTTTGGCGTGCACGGGTGCGCAGCGGTAGATATAACCGAGCAAACGTTTTGTCTCTTAACGCTCAACCTTTTCATTACGAGATGTCAAAACGACATCGCTTGGATTTAGGCGACGATTATTCGTCGAGCAAAAAGAGGCCATCTGACGGGTACGTTGAGCATGAGTACAGAGAGCGGCCCGCCGGAGAGCAGGCTCGGCTGCCGTGTTCTCCAGCGTATGCGCGATAACGCGTCACCTTCATTACTTATAACTGTTATAACTAGCGTCGTGACACGCAGCGTTGTCTCCAGAGGTTCATTTAACGTTTGTGAAACGTTTCGTGTTCGCTGCGGCGCGCGAGTCTGTTGTGACGGGCGCCGCTAGCACGTGCGCAGCCCGCGTCTGCACGCCTGCGTCTGCCGCCTGCGTCTGCGCAGCGGCCGCACACCTTCAGAAAGTGATTCACATGTTGTTCCTCTGACTGATGGTCACACATCTGCTGACTTTATGTAGAGAAACGGCGTGAAACATGGCAGCTGCAGAAGCGCCGCTATATTAAAACATGTCAGCAGGTTTAACTCCTGTGTGTAAGGGACATCAGTGGGGACATGTTTGCATTGGTTACGTGCTTTCTCTGTGGGTTTGCAGTCTTTGACAGTAGCTGATGTGTGGTCAGACACAACACCAGAACAGATCCAACAACATACAGTTCAGTGAAGATCCCAATTCTGTTTGCGTTTTAGCCGATTACTTTTAATCTGCCATAACGAATACAATTAAAACAGCAGCAATAAGGAAAAGTATTACCTCAGGCCAGTGAGACGCAGTGATTTTGTGAGTAATTATTAACATCCGTCAGTAATCTGGATGGTTTGGGCTGGTTTTGCTACACCAGTCTTATGAAATGTTCCCTCACCAGATATCTAACACATTTACCTGTTCTCTTCTCTCCTGGTGGACTGAGCTCCAGCCTCCACCTGAGACACCACTGAGAGCATCAGTTTCACAGACATGCTCTGGTGTTCAGCCTCTTCATGTTGTATGTAAAAAGCAAATCTGTCTTCTGCTGTTCATCCTGTCTCTAGCATCAGAACTGTTCTCACTTGTAAATGTAGCTTTGTAGGCTAGACTTGTTGGTTCTTAGGGCAAAGTGTTAAATGCTCTCTCTGTTTAAGTTGTTTTGTGTTTGCTAAATGAATAAATATAAATAAATGTAAATGTCTTGGTTTCAGACGCAATCATATCTTTAAATGTGTAAGATTTGGTCAATGGAGTTTGAAAACGCCTTTAAATACCACATTTATAGCCATACTCATTTGACCATGGTGAGTGTGAAAACTTTTGGTATCCCTGAAAACTTGCTGGAACAGATTCTACAATCATTTTATTTCCTCACCACAAATGGTCGGAAATGCGACACGATCTGTTTAATTGACATCCTTTTGCCCTTGTATTTTTTACCTTAGTAAAGACCGTGACAGAGATCGGGACGACAGGCCGAAAGATCGTGACCGCAATCGTGACAGAGATCGTGACCGGGACAGAGAGAGAGACAGCAAGGCCTCTAGTGCGGCCCTCAGCTCCAGTGTGTCCGGTGTAGGGATGATCCCTCTGAAGCAGACGGCCATGCATCAGCAGATCAACCCCTTCACCAACCTGCCTCACACCCCACGCTACTACGAGATCCTCAAGAAGAGGCTGCAGTTGCCCGTGTGGGAGTACAAAGAGCGTTTTAATGACATCCTCACCCGTCATCAGAGCTTTGTGCTGGTTGGAGAGACAGGCTCTGGAAAGACTACACAGGTAAGACAACTGTAGTTTGCTAAGCATAATTGCCTCACATACACGCATCATTAAGTGACTAAATGCTATCATTAATTGATTAAGTGCTATGCTATTTTTTTCCATGTTCTGTTCCAGAGTTTCCCTTATAGCCATTTTGCAATGTGTGGTAGGATGTTTGTCGATCTGCTCCACACAGCTGTGTGTTAAACATCCGCGTTCTGATTGGCTGTGACATTGTCACATAACAGCAGTTTTGCAGTGAAACAAATTTGGGTTTTGCTTAATTGTTACTGCATGGTGCCTGGTTATGACATGGTGTTAAACTGGTACAAAATGTAAAAGGCTAAATATTGGAGCTCAGACGTCAATCAACTGAACATGTTTCTGCTCTGATAGTATGTGCATTTTAAAAAAATACTTCAAATCTTATTGGACGACCTAAGGAAGTTCTTGGGATCTTGGAAGATCAGGTTCACCAGACATTCAGCATGTCTGACAGACATTCAACAATAAATAGGCTACATTTCTACACAACTGTTAGGTTATAATAATAGGACAATTGCTCACAGTAGACAGTTACAAGCCTGCCAGTAATGGTCTTGAAAGAGATAAAGTGAATTGTTACACAACTAGTGTTTTTATTGCTGTACCAGTGATGGTTTTAATGGGGATAAATTTAATAATACACCTTCTCAGAGCTGCTGACAGTTTCTATGGTTGTTTTTTCAGAGGTTTATTTGAGATTAAGGCCAATAAAATGGAGAATAAATTCAATATTGAAAATGCTTATCCAGCCCTTTTGGAGAAGGCCATCCAAAATCCATTTCTGGTTTCTGGAAAGAGAAAAGCAGAAGAACTTGAGGCTGACACCATTTTTCAAATGAACTCATCCTGTTATGCTGCCTTTTTCCAGAGCTTATTAATTAAATGACCTGATTTGGTAGGTCGACTGACATTTAAACTTCTCTGTTCAGATCCCTCAGTGGTGTGTAGACATGGTGAGGGCCCTTCCTGGCCCTAAGCGTGGAGTTGCTTGTACACAGCCACGAAGGGTGGCAGCCATGAGCGTGGCACAGAGAGTGGCTGATGAAATGGATGTCATGTTGGGGCAGGAAGTTGGATACTCTATTCGATTTGAAGATTGTAGCTCTGCCAAGACCATACTGAAGTAAGTCATTCTAGTAGAAAATATAATGGATTTGGATTTGCTATATAGGAGACTACATGCGGACTTCACGTGTGGACTTGTTTACAGATACATGACAGATGGTATGTTGCTCCGTGAGGCTATGAACGACCCCCTGTTGGAGCGGTATGGTGTCATTATCCTTGATGAGGCTCACGAGCGCACGCTGGCCACAGACATTCTGATGGGTGTCCTCAAGGAAGTGGTGCGTCAGAGGACAGACCTTAAGGTTGGTTATGTAAAACCTTGTATTGTACACACCTTGTTTTGCCTTTTTAAGAACATGCTTTGCAATTAGGCTTGTTTTCAAGAGTCATATATTAGCTATCAGATATATCTCATTGAAAATTGAATTTATTTCGATGAACATTTTGATGGAAACATTCATTTGAAGACAAACTACTCAAAAATGCACAGCCAGTCACTTTAGCAGAGGCATGGCAACTGCTGCTGGGTCAGCCCATTTGAAAGCCATCAGCGCAAGAAGAGCAGGAGCGCGCTGAGTTTTATGGCTGAAATGTGCTGGACCCAATTCCCATAAAGCAGATGGGTAATGACTACTTGTTGTCAGAAACAAATCAAAGGTTATACATGTGTTCAGAGACTGTTAAATAAGGTCGAGGTGACTCCAAGTGATCCCATGGCCCTCTGTTCTTATCCATCTCTAAAGGTTAATTTGCTTTAGGAGTAATTACAATGTCTTATGGAGGGGAATGGTGTCGGGTAGATTTTAAAATGGCTCTGTACTTTTCCTCCCTCCCTTACAATCATGTGTTAAAAAGATGTTCTCTGTCACTCGGGCAAACCCGGACCAAACGCAGAAACTCTGTAGAATGGTGCCCATTTTAAAGTCAGTTTAATCTCTTTATTCCTCTCCAGGTCATTGTAATGAGTGCCACCCTGGATGCTGGCAAGTTCCAGGTTTATTTCGACAGCTGCCCCTTACTCACTATTCCTGGTCGGACGCATCCCGTAGAGATATTTTACACACCGGAGCCAGAGAGGGACTACCTGGAAGCGGCAATTCGCACAGTCATCCAGATCCACATGTGTGAGGAAGATGAGGGAGACGTTCTGCTCTTCCTTACTGGACAGGAGGTGTGTCACTGATGTCCACTGATGACTGGATTTATTTCTTCTTTGATGGATTTTGTGTTTTGTAACTTTGCAGGTCGTTTTGATACACAAACAGCTATATTAACTAAAGGAAAGTTAACGTTCAAAAAAGCACAAAAGGTGCTGTTTAAGCATCCCGGCCAGGCATAACATAGTGACGCTGTCTTATCCAATGATGTGAATTTGCCTTGTGATTCTTTTTTTAATCAGTGGCAGATGATGGGAGTGTTTGGGTGACCTTTTGCAATTCTGTTTGGTAATGGTAAAACATTAGACCTCCTAGCCTTGATTGTTGCTTCACTTAAACAACGTAAATAGAAATTTTGTGGGGGAAAAATGAAAAATTGCAGGCATTTTATTTTGAAGGTGTTTGGCTTTATGACTTGTGCGTGATGTGCAGAGGAGTGCAGAAGAGATCAATGCTTAGATTGATAATGGCCGTGGACACAGCTGGTCTTGGCACAAAAGCAAAAGCCTGTGAGAGATGACAGAGAGTGACCCAGATTCAGCCCTGAAATTAAGCCATTTATTATTTTATGTCTCCTGCAAACAGTGCTCACCTGAGCACAGTGGAGGGTTAGGAACCCACCCAAATGATAAATACAGTCACAGATGGAAAAATCGCCAGCCTCGCCAGTGCACTGGTGCTGTTTCTTTCTCCTTTTGCAAAGATAAAAGAAATTATTTTAAAAAATGAACTTTTTATAGTTGCATTTGCAAACCCCCTTGCAAAAAAGAATGGTTATTTTTTATGGCACCATAATGCCATAAAAGCTTAGTTAAACCCCCTTTTAGTCATTAGCTCACCTTTCTATTTTCAAAGCAAAATGCACCATCAGATATAGTCCTGTCATTAGCTTCTCCAGTGGATGTGGTCGGGTACACCCGTTTTAAAGGTTTTAGATTGATCTCTGGCTCATTGCAGAAGAATGAACTTGCTGCAGTTAAAGAGTCTCCAGCATTTGATGATAATTGAGTGAAGTTTGCTTTTTGCTTTTGCAGATCAGCTGCTGCAGGTGTTTACTTTGGTAGCTTGTTAGTGTGCACTTAAAAAGGTTAATAGAGTTCTTGTGGACGAAGGTATTTTAAAGGCTGGTGTGTTTGTTTCTCATCCTAAGCATCTGATGGGGCTAATGATCACAGTGGTGGACTTGGCCATTATGTTTGCTTTAAGATGAGGAATAAAGATATGTGCTCGTTAGCCTGTTAACAAAAAAGCCAGAAACGTTTTTTGGCTGGTCACCTAATAGCTCATTTCGGTCCTTCAGGGCAGTGAAGGTGCCTTCTTTTTAGCTGGTCAGTATATACTTTCTGCTTTTAGGAGAAAAAAAAGGAGTTCTTCATCTTTCATTAATGCAGTGTCTAAGCTTAGTAGAAGAAATTTATGACTTTATAAGAAATACATCTTTTCACATTAGGCTAGTTTAAAAAATGCACAATCTTTACAGAAGAAAAACACTCACAGCTTTGCTCGTTCAAATCAGGCATAAATTACACTGATTAAGATTATTTTTCTCCTTTAGATCTGTGCCAGCTAATTTGCATCTGCAGCGTGTAGATTAAAGGGGCCATTTTAAATATTTTCCCCCAGCACCGTATCACACTTGCTGTGAGAAGCACGGGATCTCGTACTGGTGGCCGATTCCAGGTGCAGGCTCTTCTGCTTTGGCACAGCCCTGTGTCCCTCATCCCCTGGTGCCTTGGCAGCACAGATAGCAGTCCTGACAGCTGCTGCTTCCCAAGGGCTGATGGACTATTAATACTTTGGCTAATTTGATCAATCCATTCAGATTTGCCTTGTCCTGCTCTGTTGTGGCAGAGCTTTGATTAAGATGCACGTGGCCATCGGCAGCATTTTCTGTGCACATTGTACCTCAGGGAGGGATGTTTGTACTGCTGTGTCCACAGCTCTGCTGGGATAACAGCACACTTGCGAACTGTAATGCTTCTATGGGTGAATGATCAGCTATGACTGCTTAGAGAGGCAATGTAAGGAACATAAAATGTCTGTGGGATATAACTGACTTTAAGGGCCTTTAGATGTTGCATGCTGTGAGATTGATAATGGTTTATTGTAAAATGCTGTAGTAGTATTAAATGATTTGACATTCTATTTTACAAAGTAAAAGTAGAGATCAGTGCCTCACTGTTTATCAGCCATCTTCCCTTTCCAGATAAAATTGCAATACTCCCTTTAACCTGAGGATGGCGGTACTGCATAGGAATTTACTTCTAAATTAGTAAGCCTGTACCACTTAGGATGAGTACAACATTCATACAAGGAGAAAGACACATTATTCATTTGTATTCAAGGCAGTATTTTCATTTCGCCATAGAAGGAATTCAGTGACTGCTTGTAATAGTGATTTTTTTTCTAGAAGATTAGCAGTGTGTCAAGCTGTTTTAAACATTTTAAAACACCTTTTAAAGTTGCCTTCACCTCTAATATCATACTGTGAGAGTGGTTTATTATGTTGGCTTGAGAAAGCCAACATTCTGTTGCTTGATTTAAACTTGATTTAAACTGTTTATGTATTTAAGCTTATTATTAGTGGTGCTTGCAGAACAAAGCATTGCTATTATTCCCTTGCACCCTTTTTATCTGAACAAAACTTTGGCACGTAACACGTCCTGCACCGTTTGTTGTAGACCCATAAATGAGAGGTCAAATCAGTGCGCTTATTGTGGGTGGGGTTATTTGACTTGGTCTGTCAGCAGGCTTTAGGTATTGCCCTAGCAACCATTTAGAGCACACTAGCAAATGCATACCATAATATATAAATAAGCTGTATTTTGATATATCTAACGTTAAATCGTGTTAGAATCATGATAAATCATGCTACTGTGACTCATACTCCTCCTACAGCTTTCAACCTACAACCACCAAACGTCCTGTAGAGCTCTACAGGAAGTGTGCTATACCTTTTCTAAGAAATCAGACGTATTTCCTAAGACGGGCATTTGAAATTCACAAAATTCCACATTGCATGAATAGAATGTTTGGATCAGCCACCCTCCTTCATCTACCTTCCATCATTCATACTACATCATCTGTCTTTCTTTCTAACTGATCTGTTGTGATTTGCTCTTTGTTCTGCATCATTGCAGCTTTCTCTTTCACATTAACTCTACTGCATTGCCATCTGGAGTAATAAAACACATGTGAATGTACATGTGTCCTTGTGACTGCCATCGTTGATAGCACAGTCACAGGAGGGATCTTATTCAAATCATAAGCGCCATGAACTCCAACTCTCATTTTCTCACTCACGTGACACAAATGTCACATGAGGTTTACCACAACTAAACCACCCCAAAGTCTTAGTGGTGCTGTTTCCAATGTCAGGGAATTGATCTAGCAGTTAATGATGTTTGTACGGTGTGGCTGA
Source organism: Chromobotia macracanthus (assembly GCA_036877525.1). NCBI lineage: Eukaryota > Metazoa > Chordata > Actinopteri > Cypriniformes > Botiidae > Chromobotia > Chromobotia macracanthus. Next base: position 2,039,623 of record JAZGTH010000091.1, read on the forward strand.
GGTGAAGATTAATGGGAAGCTGATCCAAGATCAGTTGTTTGACTTAAAGTTGGACGTGTGCCGTCTGTTGTGGGTTCTAACATCAGTCTGTTCACTTTCTAGGAAATTGACGAAGCCTGCAAGCGAATCAAACGTGAGATTGACGATCTGGGCCCGGAGGTTGGAGACATCAAAATCATCCCGCTATACTCCACACTGCCTCCACAGCAACAGCAGAGGATCTTCGAGCCACCTCCACCCCGCAAACCGAATGGAGCCATCGGCAGGAAGGTAAACGTTATATGCTATAGTGCTAAATGATGCTAATGCTAATTGTAGTATGTGACCATATACTAATTTCAGTCGTCTGTATCGTCAATATTTCATTGAAAATGTTAGTTTTGTAGATATGGAACCCATATTTAAATATAAATGCTGGCAACTGAAATCCACCTACTTCAAAAGGACAAAAATAGGCCCACACAGGACGAGGTTAAGTACAGATATTGGATTTGCATTTGTTCACATCCTCTTACAGAGTTTCCCACATGATTTAGAAAGAGGTTTCCCCCATAGTCTTCTTGGTGACTAGATCTATGTCTAGAAATGTCCCACTTGGACATTGAAAAACTGGATATTGTTCGACTCGACATGCCTCAAATAGTCTCAACAATCTTTAGATTTTTTTTGTCACAGGTGTCTCTAGATGTTACATACCAAAAAAGTATTTTTTCTGAAAATTCAAAATGGCAGAAAAAGTTTGGCCAGAAATGATGTCATAATGTGCCTTGGATTTGGCATGAGCCAAGGAATCAGGAAAACGAATTCTGTTTTTAGGACTTACGAGTCAAAAGTTAGAAGCATAAACATGAGTGAAATTTTGAACTGATGGTGGTGTTAGAGGGTTTGAGGTAGACACTCAAAATTGGCTGTGGTAACATTTCATACTGTCCTCTGTCCACGTGCCAAATTTCATAACAAAATAATAGCTGCAAGCAGCAATTACAGGGTTAAGCAGGAAGTTAGGTGGGAGCAGGAAGTACAGTACACACTTTAATAGATTCAGGGATTTTCCAAATCGATATTGCTTCATTAAATTGAAGATCGATTGAAATTGGAGAACGAGTGTTTTAACCAGCCCTGTTAGCTTTGCGTAGTAGTGACTCACAACATATGCTGCCTTTGTCAGCATATGACTCTTTTCTCTAATTTTGGAAAAGAAATTACTCATATCCTTTTATAATTTGAGAAGTTGGAGCATCACTCTGTCTTTTTCTCCTGACTCTTTTCTCTAATTTTGGAAAGGAATATTGCTCGTATCCTATTTTTCAGATTATCTACATCACTAGCTGTATGTCTGTGGTACTGCTTTCCCTGCCATTACGCAGTATAAACTTTATCATCTGTTTCATTATTTTGTGCTCTGATTGGCATTCAGAGGGGTTCACTCACCTAAATACCCAAACAGAACCTGACAGTCCTACGACCTCTACAGCACAGGTTATCCAGACATTCAGCTCAACATCCTTTCCTGCACATAGCCAGTTGCTTAAAGATTATTTACCTGAATATTACTGCATCACCTTTATAGCTTGTTGCTCCTAAACCTAGTATGCTGCCTGTGTATACTTCTATACTTTCTGGCAGAATACTTTATAGAATGGAAGTGATAATTCATAAGTCACTAATATGAAGTGCTTCACATAGGCAGCAACTGTGGACAAAAATATTGCTCCACAGGCAGGATACTCCAGTTACTATTTATTTTAATACAGCCAATCCAGTAACAATGATACAATACTGTATACAATGTGCATGGTATTTTTAATGATACTTTTAGTGTAACTGTTTTCAGTGAATCAGACAATACCTGATGGACATGTTAAACGTGTGTGGTTTATAGCAGATGCATGTGCAGAACACTTATCAGAGAAGATATGCAACGTGTTTTTTAAACACAGTTCACACTCAGTGGGATTTAAATAAAAAAAAATCTCAGAATGCACCATGTGAAACATGGATCTCATTAGAAACATGGATCTCAGGTCTTTTATCATTGTGTCAGTTGCTTTTGATGAATATGTGCAATTGAGAGAGACAACAGAGACAGAGTTACTTCAAAAACAGAGATTGTGGAGGAGGGGCTCTCTGCTCTTCCTCTCCCGCAGTCATGACAAGTGCAGCAGTCATCTACAGTGCCCAGAAATCACATTAAATGCTTAAATAAAGCATTGCCAGAACAAAATCTCATTTTGGCACAAACCGATTTTTTTCAGTGTAAGAAAAACCCTGTTCTCAGTGTTTTAAATTTATTTTATAGAATGCATTAAAATGCTGCCTATATAGGGTTTGAAACAAAGTATTTATCTAAACATCTACAAGCTACACCAGCTCTGTCTGTCAGTAAGGTGTTTTCTTTAAGCCTTTTATGCTCAGATGAGTGTCTGATGCATGTTATTTGACTATTGGTAGTTTTCTTCTAGGCAGTGTGCAACAAAATGGTTTTAAATAAAGCCTGCCTTCTGATGCAAACACCTTTCAGTACATGAATTATCCGCACATATAGTCTAGATCAGTCATTTGGCCAGCCTTCTTCCAAAGCTTTGCCTCTGTTATGGATGCTGTCACCCCGGCATATGAAAGACAAGGCACAGTCTCCGGCTCAAAGATTGTTCAGAATGTCACTGCACCAACATGAAAGCCATCTGTACTGTAAACAGGCATGAGAGACGTGACATGAATAATAGAGGTTCTCCGACACGGTGGTCCAACTCATCTGACGCACTCCCGGTTCGACTTTATTGCAGCAGCTGTTGCCTTACTCCTCTGTTTGGTTTATATTAGTCTTCCAGCCTGCGACAGCTCACCGATGCATCTTAAAGGATTTAATTCCTGCTTATTTTTTTTGCAACAGAACTAACCTTTAATTCAGTATTTTTTTTTTGACCAGAGCAGTGCAAAACTTTATCCCATAGTTAAAAAGGCCACCCTGCTGGTGTGGAGTATCCAGGTTAAGGACTTCCAGGTGCTATCTCTAGTGATCTTATTAATGACCCTTGCATAGCTAAATATCACTGTAACCTAGTGTTAGAGGAATATTGAATACTCAAAGTCCTAAATCATAAAAATGGTCCTGTACTGCTTATGTTATGGGCCCGAATGCTAAGTTGAATTGTGTAGAGCGTTGAGGAGCGGTACACATTTATTTTCTAAGTGATAAGCCTGGTGGACGATAAATCTGGCATCATCACAATTGCATGGATATTTTTCACGTTTCAGGCTTTTTGTTTACGGGTCATGAGCTGTCTGCCCAGTTTGATTTCAATCTTGATCTGTTTTTTTTTTCTGTTTTCACAGGTTGTGGTTTCTACAAACATTGCAGAGACGTCCCTGACCATTGATGGTGTGGTATTTGTAATTGATCCTGGCTTTGCCAAGCAAAAGGTTAGCTGTTTTCTCTCTGCCTTGCTTGTCTAATCTCGCCCCATCATCTATTTTTCTTGCCTCTTAAATCCCCAGATAAACCCAGTGGCAGGGCTACGACAGCCGTTTGTGATGGAAAAGTAGTTTTATATTCTGCTGACATTTCTCTCCACCAGCTGGTGCTGTCATACGTGTAGTCCAGTCAAAGATAAAGGATGGCTTTGCTTTGGCATGTTGCTGTGGGGCAGTGGTGTGCATTTATTATTCACACAAATCTTTCTTTATGATTGCACAGGTGTACAACCCTCGCATTCGAGTTGAATCGCTTCTCGTAACCGCTATCAGTAAGGCTTCAGCCCAACAGAGAGCGGGCCGTGCTGGACGTACGCGCCCAGGCAAGTGTTTCCGGCTATACACTGAGAAGGCCTACAAGACTGAGATGCAGGTGAGTGACATGTCCAGAAGTCTGTTTTGACTTGTGTATGACAGTGATGTCTGGTGGCTTGCTTGGATCAATAGCTGGCTGACCAGCCAACAGACTTAATGGATAAAGGAATATTTCTGTTTCAGAGCAGTTCAGTACAAGGAATTCAGGTTAAGTGCAATTATTAAAATTCGAGAGATGAGTCAATTTTTTTGGTCATTAACATTATGCCACAAATGGTGTTGATTATGGTTAACTTGTTGAACCCAAATTATTTTCCTTTAAGTATTGTGTGTCACCATGTGGTAAATGAAATATAAAGAATTTAAACTTTCATCCTCCATCTTTGGACAAGTTTGTCCAATGTTTTATCCTCCTTTTGCACTTTTTCAGTGCCTCCAATCACAAGTCTGTTTTTTTGAACATGGTGTACTTGTCTTGCTGGATAAAGCTCTTTTCACACTGAGCATGGCATGCTAAAGCAAAATGAGTTACAGATGAATCATGCTTTTACACTGAACGTGAAATGATTGATCACCGCCAGCTAATGCACGCCTGTAAGATAGGTGGTGCTGATTGACGCACCTAATTTTACAGCTGGTCAGCCCTCCAAACCTCATAGAACCACATGTAAAAAAGCGAAACCATAAAGCAAAGAAATGGGTTTCTCTGTTAGCAGCTGGAGCAGTACAGATGAGTTTGCTGAAAGAAAAGTAGACGATGATCTTGGGTACACTTATTCTTGAAAGAGAGAACCGCCGGGTGTAAAAAACACTCTGTATCATCATCATCATATAAATTAACATGATTTGAGATCATAATGATAATGTGTCACAATGATAAGATTTGTAAGCATATTAACAAGTTACATATAGATACTGCTATGAGCAACATATTCCCTGATTATAAAATAATTAATGAAATCATCAATCACCTTTGGCTGTGTGATTTTTCACTGCAGATTTGAATGTTTTTAACTGAAGCACATAACTGAGCACTTTATTTACATTTATCTATGTATGTTTAATTTTAAGCAATGTCCATATTTAACATTTTCAAGACATTCAAAATTTTAGTGCATAGAAAATGTAAGTGCTGATGTATATAAATGTTATATGTATATAAACATTATAATTTGCATTATTCTCAGTAACATCATTAAAACATATAAAACAATAGTAATATAAATATATAATACATGATGTACTTAACACCATCCTGACTCTGTTTACTGCGAGTTTTGCTGGAAGTCAAATTCTGTGATTTAGTGCCTTTAACTCTGGATTACGGCAGTGGCTGTTCTAAGGCTCAAATCTGATTGGATGGCCCGTTTCATTGTGGGGCATTGGGGAATAATCAACACACTAGTTGAAAATAATCCCCCGCTTTGTCGCGGCATGATTGATCGCACCCAGTGTCTCCATAGGAATCTATTGTTTCTTTCAATAGCATTGTCGCGTCAAATTTTGCGCCAATTTGGCATAATTTATTTCTGTTTTTATTTATTTATTTATTTATTTATTCCCAGTTTTTCAGTCTTTGTGTGTCCCTTTTTCGACAGGATAACACGTACCCTGAGATTCTGAGGTCCAATTTGGGCTCTGTGGTGCTACAACTCAAAAAACTGGGTATTGATGATCTGGTGCACTTTGACTTCATGGACCCACCAGGTAACAAAAACAAACAAAATAAAAATAAAACCACTGAAAAAATAACACAGCAGAAATAAGCTCTGTTATACAGAGATTCTCATTGTAAACACTGATATTTCAGAGTCAGGTGTGACTTTTTGTGTAATTGCTTTAAAGCAACATGAAGACTCTTGGACATTCACTGAGTAGTAACAACTGGAAAGTTTCTGTGTGATTGGATCATTGTTTTTTATGAAAGGTTCATGACTCATCAGTCTCCCTAAAAAGTTATGATTTCCACTTTGTAATAAACTGTTGCATTTATGACTACTCGAGACTACCTCTATATGAAAGAATTTTGAAATGATGAATGCTTCTTGCGCAATATAATAGTTATAAATATATATATATATATTTTACATTCTCTTATCTGAGACAGTTTTTTGGTCTCTGTGACCATGACTTGTTTGGTGACCTATTTTCAGTAAGTATGGGTTTAAACTTGGGCTGCAGCAGCACATTTATATAATTAATTTTTGTCAAAAATACATGAGTTTGGATGGAATGCTTCAATGTTTACGACACTGTTTACATACAGCCCAATCCTTTGTCATGTTTCAAAACAAGACTCTAGTGCAGAAGCTTATGGCTAGTGTGGTGATGTAAGGTTGCACTCATACAGCATTTACTACTAGTTTTCACTAGCGTGACAGCAGCATAAAATAACCAAACTCAAGATTCACAACCGCTTTCTCAACAAAGCCGCTCTGAATGAACAGAACCGCACTGGACAGCGAGTTGTCTTCACGTCATCTGATGTGAGAGACACACTGACCTGTATAATCACGACGAGTTTAGTTCACTCGGAGATGGAGGATTGATCTGTGTTCATCTTAAAATCCATTGGAGCTGCTGTGGGTACAGGCTGTGGTGCATGGCTCAGACAAAGTCTCTTGTTCATTCTTGGTTGTGTAAAATATCTGATGGATAGGACATGATTGGAATTTATTTAATAACGTGCTGTCAACTGATAAAACCTTTCAGTGTTTTGGACATTGCCTTTCTTGATTCTGTCGCTATGGTCACCTGAATGCCGTTGTGACTTCAGCTGTTCATACATATTCAAGCAGATGTTTTCATTTGCTGATCAAATGAAACACTTCAAGACTCACACCAGAAAGCAACTGCTGTCAGACCCAAGCAGTGACTGAATGCAGCCATCATGGACATTTGTATTACTGATAGAAGCCTTTGCCTTGTAATACTAGGCACTTTATTTGAAAATGTTTAAATAAAAAGCTGAAAAGATTAATAACAGAAGTTATGATGATTAATATTTATTGGTAGGTTAACTAAAGAATTCATCGACTGATCAAAAAATAATTAATAGATTAATAACAATAATTGACAGATTAATCGATTAATTGTAAAAATAATTGATAGATTAATCATTCATCAAAATAATCGTTTGTTACAGGCCTAGTTTAGATGCTTTCAGGTAGACAGGTACACGTGCAGGAAGTCAAATGAAAAGCAGGAGGATTTGTAGTGCTGGATGAAGCTGAAGGCATTTTGCCCGCTGACATTTGCCAAATGCTTGATTATGCTTTGCTTCACTTTAATGCACCTTTTGCTTTCTCTCATTGATTTCACCTTAAGTTAACATATCAGCACCTTTGTGCTGTACTTTATTACTGATACAGTGTATAAATTACTTTTTTACAGTGTATATATCCCACCCTGGTTCATCCTATAGCATCTATACTTCATTTTGGCTCAAAACATATTGCTTGGTTAGTACAATCTTTGTAAACAAATGGAAAAAGTGTGTCTGTTATATAAGATCAATACTCGTTCATAATAACACACAGACCACTGCACCTTTTTTAATAGAAAAATGAAGTTTTTCTGACCCATTGGTACAGATTGCCACAGTCTTTTACCCTATTCAGCAAACTGTTTCAAACGAAGGCAATGCTAAATTTCAGTTAACATGCAACTGGTCATTAGACCCAAAGTCTCTAGAGCCAAAGGTCAGTAATTGAATTTGCTGGTGTGTGACCAGTGTTGATGCATTAACTAGAGGTTCCTCCATGAGACTGAATTAGTGGCACTGCTGTTTGGAACTGTTTGCGTGTCAGGTGAAAAATTATCCCCCTTCAGCGTTCCTTCGGATTCTTAAAAAGTCTTTAAAAATTCCTTAATGTAAAAATAAAGCTTTAATCAGCTTTAAATTGTAAATCCATGTTTCAAAGGTTTTAAAATGCAACCGAAACAGCACGGCAGAGATTTTATTTTCGCTCATGGCTTTCCTGAATTTGTCTAATTCTTTAAATGCCTGTTCGTCTTTAGCACACAAAATGAAGTTGACGTGTCAAGCTGCCACAGTTTAAATGAGCAAATATACGCCTATTGTGTTGTTTACTATATTTTCAAGGAACGTCTCTTATGGATCCTCACTAACACAAAGGGTTGAAGCACAAAGCTTTTTTGTATTGTGTTTTGTTTTGTAATTTGTTAGGATTTTTATTATTAGGGGTTCAAGCGTGATGTGCTGTATAAACATTTGACATTATAAAATCAACATATTATTTTCAGACTTCAATAATTGGCTACGCTTAGAGTGATATGGCACGTATGAACCCAACGAAAAAGTTTTCAATTAAAATGTATTGTTGAGGGTAACTTTAGCAATAAATCTTAAGAATACTGCCTTACAACTCCATAAAGGAGAATAAACGCACTAGATGCAAAGCAAATATTAACAATTCTGACAACTATATATACAGCAAGAAAAGAGAAACACTAAGAAATAAATATGAACTCTTAATGAAACTGTAATAATGTTCAATAGATTTTTAACATTTTTGCTTTGATTTTATCTGAAATTTGGGGCATACCTTAGAACCTTTTGTGAGGCCCTGGGGGACCCCGGACCCCTGTTTAAAACCGTGTTAATCATTTTCTGATGAGGTTGTTTGATAAAACTAAACTTTTGAGGCTTGTTGTTATACAAGTGTATTAAAGTAATACAATTTGTTGCTTCACATAATTACATTTTAAAACATACTTCAGTGTAAACTCTAATCATCAAAATTAGTTATTACAATTACAGTATTAAGGGGAATAATCAACAGTTGACAATTTTTGTCATAATCGTGCAGCCCTTGCACCAGTGCTACCAGATAAAAAACGTTATTTTGAGCCCTGTGTCAATAAACAGTGTGTTTATTTGGCAGTATTGTGCACATTGCTTTTAATCTACTTTCTGCATGGTGTTAAAGTCTTAAAATATCTTAAATCTGATTCTTCTAAACTTAATGCTATCTTGCTCTCTTTGCCTTGAATTAAAGCTTTGTTTTCAAAAAGCTTTGCTTTTTGTTTTGAATTAGAGCCGCATTGCCGCAGTTTTACTGGGAGCAGTGGTATAAACGTTTGGGGTGTAAATAATTATTTTTTATAGATGGGAAGGGTTATTAAATGTTTTCCACCACATTACAAATTTTTCTTTTAAAAATGACTGCTCGGGACCAACATTTTGGTGTGTTCATTTGTGCACATAATATAGAGACTTTATTATTTGTTATACATTTAAAAATTGGAGTCTTGGTACTGTTCTACTTTTTAAAGTCCATCTTTTTCAAAAACTGTATCCTCTGTTGTTTATCACTGTTTTTAGCCCCTGAGACGCTGATGCGAGCCCTGGAGCTGTTGAACTATCTTGCAGCATTGAATGATGATGGTGACCTGACGGAGCTGGGCTCCATGATGGCTGAGTTCCCTCTAGACCCTCAGCTGGCCAAGATGGTGATTGCCAGCTGTGAGTTCAACTGCTCCAACGAGATCCTCTCCATTACTGCGATGTTATCAGGTAATGCATGTTCACATGTACCCACGTGTCCTGCATATGATCTTAAAGTTTGAGAAGTATGGCTATGTAGTGTAAACTAACATATGAATCTAAAAAGAGACAAAAAAAATTAATGGCTTATTGGTTTTAATGTCGTGAATATTCAACATTTCTAGCTGGTCAAACTGTTATTTTAATTACAAGATATCAGTGTTTGAAAGAACATAAATGAAGTTAGTCTCCTTGTACATTTGGATACTTCATTAATTCCATTATCTAGAAGAACTCTCAGAGGAAGTGTGTACAGTCAAGTTGCGTCACAATGCGTCACGGGGGGGCTGCCAAAACAGAATAGTGCCTGAACAGTTTAATGTCTGTGATTCAGAGGGGTGGGGGAGAGTACAAAATCCAATACTGTTGCCTAAGTTCTTGCTTACTAGAGGGTCTGGCTTTGTTGGTCAGCTGTTGGTCAGACTGCTGAGAGCAGTCTTCAGACTGACTCTCGAACAGTGCCTGGATTCAGATGAGAGACTTGGTCACATTGGGCATTTGAGGCCAATTATGACCTAAACTCGAAACAATTGAACTGTACAGTCTTATTAACGACATAGCCAGCAGATATTGTAATTGAGCATAAGATTGGGCTGTGCTTATCAGGTACCCACTACAACTTGAACAGTATGGTCTCGATTTCAGAGTAGATTAGTTGAGTAACGGCACCCTTTCTAAGAAGATCGCCGGAATATCGGACCACTGGTTTAACTACATTTCCACAGCCTCCATTCCCCTCTGGCAGAACGCTCATTCAAAAGCAGAGAGAAGCAGCTCTCCCCCACCCCACTCTGGTGTAGTGTACCCTGTGCCGTGCTCTAGCCTCAGAACTAGGCCTTGTGTCCTGTCTATGTGAACGCTTGACTCATCCCTATGGGTGGCTGTGTTGGGGCCCATACCAACCTTGTTTAGTCCCACAGTGCTTTGTGCGCCCCACTGAAGCTAAGAAGGCAGCAGACGAGTCCAAAATGAGGTTCGCCCACATTGACGGGGATCACCTGACCCTGCTGAACGTCTACCACGCCTTCAAACAGAGTATGTACACACGTACACAAATATTTATATGGTGCAGTCAGATGAGATGATTCCCTTCCCCCAATTTTAATTAGCCAAATTTTAATTAGCCTGAATGCCTAAATCTGTTATAGCTAACTAGGGTTATTTGTGTAGGTGGTCAATCTTAATTTGTTTAATCACAACCAGTGCCTGCAAGGCAGGGCACAATTAAAACTGTTCAGCACAGACCCCTATGAAAGACACAACAACTTATGTTTATGTGTTCCACCCCAAATAATCAGCCATCATATTTTTTTGGAACTCAGATGTCATGGGTTTCTTTGCATCTTAGAAATGACATTTTTATCTAGCAGTAAATCCTTTTAACTACATAAAGCATAACAAACCTTATGTTGCACTGTAATACTTGTATAAAAATTCTGGCTGATACTGATAACTCGATGATTATTTTCTTATTTCGTGATTGAAATGCAGGTAACTCTGGTTAAAGAGCAAAGGTCAGAGATTTTGATTAGTTGTGTATTAACTGTATTCTTGGGTTTAATCCCTTTAAAGATTGTACAGTTAAATACTGAGTACCATCTAACTAAATACCCATATGCTGATATATTACATCACTAATCTTACCTGATAACTTACTCTAGCTTAGCCTGCAGCTGAATATCTTCAAACTGTCTTGCTGGTTAACTTCATATTTAGTTCTCTAGAAGTTTCACAGGGTGGTCTGAACACTTGGTTTCAGTGTGTGATGTCTGTTTAATCTGTTCAGATATTGTGCTTGCATAACCTAGTTTTCATTATTTTTCCAAGACCACGAGTCAGTCCAGTGGTGCTATGATAACTTCATTAACTACCGCTCTCTGATGTCGGCTGATAATGTGCGGCAGCAGCTCTCGCGCATCATGGACCGCTTTAACCTGCCACGTCGCAGCACGGAGTTCACCAGCCGAGATTATTACATTAATATCCGCCGGGCTCTTGTCACTGGCTTCTTCATGCAGGTTTGTTTGTCTTTGTGTGCTATCCCTCCACTTCTGTTCTCAAATTAAACTACATGTAAAGTGAATTTCAAACAGGTTATTAAGTTTCTATGGTCTGCAGACTTGTTTTAAAAATCTAATGTATGTGGATATCTGTGCACAGTATTTCTTAGACAGCCACAGAGATGTGTTTTATGGTAAATTGTACTGTCTATAGGTTTCTTTACTCCTTTTAATCCTGCTGCAGTCTTCCCAACCCAGAGGCTTAAAACATGTTGGCACAAAGACAGAAAACCATGTGGATGTGGCCCTGAGCATCGCTTCAGCAGATCTTGAGAAATGCACTGACTGCGTTTATCTGTCTCTTATCTCTGAATATACTGTGGAGAGTTTGTCTAAAGACACAGCACTATGAGACTTTACAATGCATTATTAAACTGATAGTTCTTGTCTTGAATGCTGATTTGTCAGTACAGTGCAGGCCATGCTAAAACACACACTATTTATGAAATGATCATGATGTCAGACAGGAACCGACTGTGCTTCCAGGTTTAATGGACAGTGATGGTGTTGAGCTAAATTTGGTGTATAAATATACACTTCCCCCATGCAAGTAGAAATATTTGACATTGATCAGACATAACACTTTATCAATTGCAGTTGTGCAGTCTAAACCAAACACAAATACTTTTAGTATTGTGTGATTTTACATTATTTTTTACCTCATAGTTTTGCATTTGGCCTTAAAATTATTTTGTTTGTGCTTCAAAGCCTAAAATCAGCTGCTCACAGATTCATGGTTTCTTGTGGAGAAATGTGAATGTTACATGGCAACCAGCTCTTATTAGATCAGAGGTGGTAATGATGACACTGGTCATTATTTCAGTCAATTCCTAAATTTGTCCTGATTTGCCAGTAATGATGGAAGTCAACAAAAGCCAAACTCCAGCAATTTTTTGGAAAGTGTTTTCAATTTCGGAAAATCTTTAGCTCAATTTAATTAAATCTCAGGTAGCTCTTTTTTTTGGAAGTTATGCCACAAAGCTTTTATTTGTAAATTTATCAGTTTGTATTGATCTTATCAACTACATCTTTTCATGTAGCTACTGTATGTATCACATCTAGAGATCAGCTGTTAACCTGTTCTCTTATCAAAGACTGTTTCCCATATTGTGCAATTTTCATGCCATTTATTGTGTGTGTGGTTATACTGTGAATTTAGCCGCTCAAGTAGTTGCAGGATGCAACTTTATAGCTGTGAATATTGTGTATAGTCTAATTAAAATACAGTTTTACAACAGAACAGAAATTCTCCTTTTATTTTTCTTTAATAACAGGTACTATTTCTACAGTTTCTATTGGGAATGCTCTCTGAACTGAAGCTCACTTATGTAATGCATGGCTTTCCATCAAAATGTGTTAAACGCACACTAAGAATTAAAGCCAATTTTCATCCTGCACAGGAGAGAGTACCTAAAACAAGTGACCTGACTAGTTGAATTACTCTATTAATATTGAAATGTTTGTCCACATTAACCTTTACCGGTTAGACAGATTTGTGCTTTCATGTCGTTCTGTTTGCACTGGGCGTTTATTGAGACTGATTGCCCAGGTTAATCTCGACGTCCGTACGCCACACGTTTAAGTGCTTTAAAGAAACGGTCATGCTTGTGCTTTCTGACAGCTTGTGCCTGATTTATTTATTAATTTGTGTCTGCGGTTTTATCAGGTTGCTCACCTGGAGCGCACAGGGCACTATCTAACGGTGAAGGACAACCAGGTGGTCCAGTTGCACCCTTCCACCGTACTGGACCACAAGCCCGAGTGGGTTCTCTACAACGAGTTTGTGCTGACCACCAAGAACTACATCCGCACCTGCACTGATATCAAACCTGAATGGTAAGCTAAACCTTGCAAGCACAGAATTTGTTTGTGTACGTTAAGAGATTATTAAAGGGAAAAAAATATGGCTGAACATTCTCTTTGCATTCCTCTTTGCATAGGCTGGTGAAAATTGCTCCCCAATACTATGAAATGGGCAACTTCCCTCAGTGTGAAGCTAAGAGGCAGTTGGAGCGCATCATCGCTAAACTGCAAACTAAGGAATACTCTCAGTACTGAAGCGTCATGACGTTATAAGGACAATAAACATTCTGAATTCAGTTTGAGCTGTGCAGTGCTGGTTTGAGGTCTGTACATCGTCATGTTAATCATCATTCGGTTTCTGTTTATTTTGGATTTGTCATCAAGATATTATTTTTTTATAACTTTTTTGCTCCCATTTGCTCTGTGTTTATGCACCTGAATAGCATGTTGTTAAATTGTCATTGGACACTAAGGATTGGCTGGGAACAGAGCTTTACAGCTGGTGTCACATGAGCATCCATGTGGATGTCGACATTGAGAACTTCTTGTTGTGTTATTTAGTGTGCAGTCCCTGTTCATTCTCTAAAGGAGATTTTACTTCAATAAAACATTGTTTTCAGTCATGCTTATGTCTTGAAATGTTTGTATTGTTTTTGTGCACTTCAGATCTTCATATAAAACACTTTAGGCTGATGTTGACCAGTGATTAATTTGTTGTGACTGGGACAGATTAGAGATGTATTAACTTGTTATATTTCATTAATATAGCTACAAATACCTAACCCAACAAGCAAACTAGGCCTAGTCAGTTGGTAATGTTTCCTCTTTTCTCTTTACACAGCAAAAATGGTGAAGAATAATGCCTTTATTCATGAACAAGTTTTGCTCAAAATTAATGTAATTACATCTTTGGTGGAGAATGCTTTAATTGTGAACAAAATTTAATATTAATTATACTAATTAATCCTCTACAAATAAAATAATGAATTAAAATGTTATGGAAGAAAAGGACAGTGCAATAATGCTTGATTGACTCTATCTTAAATGCCCGTCAACCAGGTGATGTTCCAGTTATTAGGTTAGCATAAAATCTAAATTGACCCAATTTAATTGCATGTTACTAGTCTCATAGTAAACAATTGATTCATGCTTTTTATTAAAAAATTGGACTCGTAATCTTTAATAAAAATGTCATTAACTCTTTCTGTAATGTCACTGTGCTGACTTGTGCAAAGTGACGCTGCATTTAACGGTCAGTTTATGTTAGCATTCTGTTAATGTTGAAACCTGTTAACATCATGATGAACTGTGTTAGTATCATGCTAACTATTGTTAAAGCATGTCAGTATTATGTTGGAATGAACTAGCATCATATTTAAATGTGCTAGCATCATGCTGCTTGATGTTGGATGTGTGCTAACATCATGTTGAAACATGTTAGCGTCATGTTAATTGATGCGAAAATGTGTTAGCATCATGTTGGGACCTGCTAGCTTGATGCTAAAGCATGCTAAAATGTGATTGCATCATTGAGATTCTGGGCTGCAACATGAAGGGTTATTTCAGATAAAGAAAAAAGGGTGTTGTTTTTCATTACTCCGTTCCCCAAGTGAGATCAAACATGACTATATAATTACATACAATTGCCCATCTCCCTTCAGAATTTGCCCTTCTGAGTGAGTGGGGAAGATGGCTGTGATTGTTTCACACTACAGATAACAGTTCTGTACATTTTTTGCACAGACCGATCAATTCGATTTTGAACGCTTCATGCTACATTAATATGTCATCATGACACGTGGATTACTTTTGTGTTGCCTGTATCTGCCTTTTGAACCTTCAAAGACATGGTACCTGAGGACCTGCACGTGGATCACAAGGACCACAATTTCAGCTAAATATTCTTTACTATTCTGCAGAAGAAACAAAGTCATCTAATATTATTACTTGAGGGTGAGTAAACCCACAGATGTTCCTTTTTTACATTAACTAACCACTCATCCTTAGGTAACTAGTTGCTGCAGTAATGTTAACTTGACAAATCAAGTTACTTTGCTGGTTATTAAGTCGAGTGTGTCATGATTCATTTTTCCTAACGTTACGCCATCAAAAGCTATCCCCCTATGTTCACATATTTTCTCAATATATTTTGAGGTGAGAGTACAGGATGATGCACTAGTGTCCACTGTAGTGGCTGATCTACAACTGTGTCATCAGAACTTATGCAAACCCAAGAAGAGACTTTATGAATTACTATCCACTGTAGTGACCTCTGCACGAAAGACTTAAAACATCAGTTCAGAATGAATCAGGCTACTTTTGCTGCATTTGAGACTAACTCCCATCACATCTGTATTTCTAGTTGATTTTATCTGTCAGTATCCAACGTTAAAAGAGAAATAAAAACAAACATGTCATGAAACAAGACCCGCTGTGTTAATGAATTGTGTTGACCATGGTTACACGTAAACATCATTATCATTATTATTTTACGTTAAAATTACAAAAGTTTTCTTCTGGGTGAGATAGCCTCCACACCCCTTAAAGAGATTTCATTTGTACACATCACCTTTTTCCACCTCTTGTGAGTTTGCAGGTCTGAAGAAAAGATTATAGCACAGCTGCAAATCTGCCTAGAGCAGCTGTCCTTAAAAACTTTGACCGTGCAGGAAGACTGAGTGAGGGAGGCCACCAAGAGGCCAATGATAACTCTGGAGGAGTTAAAAGCTTTTGTGGATGAGATTGGGGAGACTGTGCATGCAGCAACTGTTGCCCTGTTTTTCAGGGTCGAATCCAGGCAGAATCCTGTTTTTTAATATTTTAAAACAAAACATGCAGTTAGTGCTTTTAAAGGGCACGGTAAGTAGCTTTTTAGCATCTCCAACTCTTATTTTGTGGGCCAGTTCCCCAGGTGTCAGCAGTGCTGAGCCAGCTAGAGCGTGAAAGCAACAGAAATTGTGCAACTGGACATATTAAGAAAGGTTCTTTGAAAACAGTCTTTCCTTTGGCTCAGTTCCTGATGTTGGGCAGTGATTTTAGAATGATATGCAGTGTCACATTTCAGTGAGCTTTCAACTCTCCTGTGGTCAAAGTTTCTTTTGTTTCTTTTATTTGGAGTATTTCAATATTCATTTTTTGAAGATGACATAATCGAACTGAATCATCACTTAGAGCTTAAACACTTAAACACAATACAGCTCGTCTTGGTACAGGAAAATAGTTCATTGTTTGATTCACACTGGTTCAATACATATTTTGTGTTCAGAATAGCACAGAAAATTGTTTCACCTCTTTTTTTTTATACTGAAGGCAGTGTCTTATTAATCCATGGCAATGCGTTTCCCTTTGGCCCTGAGACTTTAAAATATTTTGTCATGTTTTTGCTGAACTTTTGATAAGAGGGAACATGGCACCCAGGGGGACTTTTTGTTCTTTTCCATATTAATCCATTAGTTGTAGATGAAACCCAAATCCATTTGTCACCTATGGCATTATACAGCAGTTATGTGTGAGGAGAGAAGAGTCATTTGCAAGGTGACACGTGAGGGAGATGCAAAAACTTCAAAAGCGGCCTTAAGTTAACATTTCCCCAATTGAATTTTCAAAGGAATATCACTGGAGAGGAGGGGTACTTGTGTGGAGGAGAAGAGAAGGGGGAGTCTCACACCAGTGCTGCCATATCTTCAATACACAAAATATGAAAGATTAGCATGTTTATTTTGATCCTGTTCAGAAAAAGTGTTCATCCCTCAGCTTTTAAATAAATGGCTTTCTACTCACAAGCACACATGTAACTGTGAAGTTGTCTCGGAGATTACTAGGGTTTGCTGAAGCCAATAGAAATCATGTTAGTTTACCAGGATCTAGAAGTGATGTGCAATTGATCCGAAGGGGAAAGAGGAGAGCATCATGCAAAGATTAAGGGAATTAATGGAAAACCTGGAAACAGGAAGTGGCTCATATCTTTTGTGTGCATTGAGTGATTTCCTTAACTTGAGCTGTATGTTTAGTCCTAGTAGTTGATGACATAAAAGGCCATTCTGAGTCACAGTCATAGTGCCACCAACTGGCAGAAAGAATTGTGTCTCTTAAAACAGTGTTTAAAATAGTCTTTTTAATTTTACCAGTCGCTTCATAATTGGTCAGAAAAAAGAAAAAATATTGAAAATGCTAAACTGTGATTGAATTGTTGATATCTCCTTAATGAGTATATTTATGTGTTGACCATGTGTTTGCACATTACCATGCATAAAAGGGGAGGGGGAGTGCAAGCAGTCAGTTTTGGATATCTATTAAAAAAGGAAAAGAGGATGCAGTTGCTGTAGGAATATAAGGGGATGCGGGTGTTGGGGGTTGTGGCAGCAAGGAAGAGAATGCATGCAGAAGAACTGTCTCGGCACTGTCAGGAGGATTTACAGCGCAGATGTGCAACCATCAATCATGTCAGCATGTGCCAAACACAACTGTGTCTTGCTGCCATTTATACGGCTGTCCACACAAAATGATCCTTAACAAGGCGCCTCCACTCCTAAAGGGAGACTTGCTTTTTAACAGATCTGTGAGCACTCTGCTTGTTTACCCTGTAGTTGGGGAGAAATTAAATGTGACACTTTGCAAATCGTTGCTTCCAGCACACCAGAAAGAGCAAGAGTTCTGTGACATTAACCAACTAGGATTGTTTTGCTGCCCTAATATTTAGAAACTAGCTTTGATATATAAGGAGTAAATATGCATTTGTTTTACATAGTTCAGATGAATATTTTATCTTTTTATGGCGGCACACTAAAGTTTTAGGGGTTTAATCTTTCATGATGACGCAGAAATTAAATTATTGGTGCTTATAATGACAGTATGTTGTTAGCAGCATTTCACAGGCAATTCAAGCAGCTTCTATTGACTGCAGCATTTCTAAACATGCAAACTTTGTGCCTCTAATGCATTGAGACACCAATTTGTACCCTGTTTGTGGAGATCGCCCCATATACTGTCTTACTCGCCTTTCAGTCTTTATCACATTACCTATGATTCTTAAAGATGTTGCTGTACAGGCACTGATTCCACGTCAATTATTAAGTTTCCTGATTAACTGAAGCAAACGGGAATAGCTATGAAGACGTGTGCACGGCACATGCACACATGTTAGCTTCTGTGCGATTTGAGACAATAGACCTCCAGAATCAAAGAAACAGCCTGTATTGTGAATTATTGATGCTGATAATTTAACCTCACTGGATCTTCCAGGAACTAAGAGCTTGTTTCTGTTATTTTATACTTACAGGTGTTGCTGACTTGAACTTGTAAAATTTGGATGTTTTGGGGCAGAGATGGAATCACTGAAATTTTTTTTTTCACAGAATTAAGCTGCTGATTATTCCCTCAATCAGTCTAGTTTATGGGTCTTAAAACTTTAACATTATTGTTTCATCTCCAGAGGAAAGCAATTTATCAGCTGACAAAACAGTTTTAAAGTATTTAAAGCAGGTGTTGGATACCAGCATCATAAAATCTTAATCTTTATCCTTCATTATTAAACATTATCTTAGTGAAGCAATGTTTGTGTTGGGCTTCATTATCCTTTCGTTATTTCGTTTTTGTTTTCATTTATCTAAAAAGTTATTTGTTTGTAGGCATTTTTGACACAGAGATGCCTTTAAGTGATTATAGCTTTGGCATCTGTAACTGAGGATAAAGAAAATAAATCAGGAATATTGCACATGTGGTTTATTAAATTCCACTTTAGGTGAAGCCATCTTGACATGCTGATATCCCAATAACTCCCAGCATATTTTAATTGTCAGCAAAGAGACATATCAGCATCTTTAAATGAAGATTAAATTGTAGAAAGAGAGAGAGAGAGAGAGAGAGAGAGAGAGGAGAAAGAGAAACTCTGGCCTTTTCTAGAGTTGTGTGAACTTATTTTAGTTCTGAAAACAAGACTGGTTTATTAGCACATGAAGAACAGCGTGAGTTCATGGTCTATTATATAGATGCGTGTACATGTATATAACGCATAACTAGATTACATATACCTTCTGTACATATATCTAGTATCTATGTATCTAGTTTCAAATTATTTTTTCAATTATTTTATTGACTTTAAATCCAAAATAACTATTATCAGACTCATAAAACTGTTGTTAAAATATCTAGTTTCCTAAATAGTATGTCAGGGGTTTTCAAAGTCAAAATTTCAAATAAGTTCAATTTAGTCCCAATCCAGTCCTTATCCGCATTTTTGTTTGGCTGTTTTAAGTGCACCCAAAATTTGAGATTATAGTCTTCCATTATTTTGAACAAAATATCAGATTATTGTAAATTATCATTCCTTCTAAGAGCCTAATAGTGTACTGCATTTTTTTATGTGTTTCTCTGAATGATGCAGTCATCCAATGCAGGACAGAATGATCTCCAGTGTTTTATCTGTCTGAAACAGACATAATACTGCATTATTATGTATCTGTGGTGTCAGAAGTTCAACTGTGCATTATCAAAAATGCAGTTGTGAGTCCAGTGGTGGAGTCTTGATTTAACCCCTAATATTAAGAGCACAAAAAACAACTGACAACTGCATTGTGCTGCACAAACATGGCTTTAATTGTTTTCCTGATGCACAGCAACTATTTTTTGTAACCCCGTGTGTGCCTCCTCTGGCACACTCTGGCACCCCCCTGGGGAGGCACGCCTCTGGTATAAGTCATTTATGTGCACAGGAAATGCCTGCCAGCCAATCACAAGCCTGCTCGTGGCTGCCCGAATAAGTGTCGTCAACAGAACCGATTCACACCAGGTGAAATTAGCTGGGTATTTTTCTCCTCCCAGAGCTTATTTACACCTCTACATCTCACTCACCCACTGTCGCCATAGCCCATCACCAAGCTGATGGCCCGTGATTTAATCACCAATGATCATTTACGAGCTGCGCCTCTGGTCATAAATATTCAAATTAGCTGTCTTTTGTCATGCTTTGGAGAAATGTGTGATTTGTCCCTCTCTCTCCACCCCCCTTAATTCATCGCCACCAATCTGTGTCGCCCGTTTTCCACAAAGCTGTCCATTTGCATATGCATGATTAGAATTGCTTGCGATGCTGTACCTCGCGCCATTCAAATATTCAATCATCTGCAGGCGTGTCAGTTTAATAGTCATTTTATGATTCTGAGATATTAATTGAGCTGCTTGTACTGCACAGCAGTTTCACCACTGCATGTTCATTAGGGGAGGAAATTCAGGTGGTGTCGTCCTACATACATCCACCAATCAGACTGAACAGAGCCACAATGAGGAGAACCTCACTATTATGGATTTTCATTTTGATGTTGCATGATCTTTAGTCACGCAAGGCAGGTATCTTGAGAGTGGAGGTAACATCAGATGATTGCACATTTAAATGATGATCATCAGAGTTCTACATTATTGATTTAAAAGTGAGCTTGTTTTTACTCTTTTTTTAATGGAAACACTAATGGATGGGCAAGCAAGCAGAATGGGGGCAAAACTGTTTTCACGTGCACTGCATGCATATGATTGAAACAATGGAACAACTCTGTTCGACCTCAGCTCTTATCATTCCTTCTGCCCAGTTCTTTTATGACAAGAAAGTGGTGACAATAGTAATAGCCTTTTATTTCATTGTGTCTTTAATTCCTACTTTATCTCTCAGGAGCTTAATAAAGTCTTTCTAACTCACTGTCAAGAATTAAAACAAACAAGGTGTGCTGGACCTGAAGAGGCCAAATTTAAACCCATCTTAATAGAATCTATAATAAGCATTCAACTCAGCCATGATATAATGCCACCATATCTTGTGATAACGCTCCAAGCTCTAAGCACCTCTGATACAGTCTGATGTATCTGATGGGATCCGTCTGAGACTTGAGGAGGAAAGCAACTGGGGCAAGTGTCCGTTTGGTTTGGCCAGTCTGTGAGATTGGAAAGCCTCTGTGTTGTTTTTAAGATTTTTCTGTGAGGATCGTGATTACAATAGACTGCAATCACGTGGAAAAGTTTTCAAATAGGGTTGCAAGGCCTGAGGCTGTAGAACAACCTCTTCCATTTCTGGTTCCTTCCGAAATCATCAGTAGTGCTTCACAGATCCTGGAGAGCTTCTCTTCTTCTGTTGTGCGGATGATCTTTAAAACCAGGCACTGATCTGGAAAGCTTTTTAAATATTCAAAGAACCATATAGGCAACTAAACAACTAGTGTTAGGAATAACTAACAACAAGTACAGATGCAACTAGCCTCATTGTATTTTTCAGTAGCGTGACAGTAGCTCAGATGCTTTCAGAATAGCGCAGATTTCCCAGTAACAAGCGAATTTTCTTCCAGCACACAACAGTGTATTTTTGGTGTAATTCGCTGTCACGTTGTTTTGTGCAGCCTCACCAACTGAGTGAACAGAGGCAATTATCAGACATCAGACTCCCTTTGAATACTCCGCTCTCTCTCGCCCTCTCTCGCCCTCTCTCTCTCTCCTTCCCAAATAGTCTAATTCATTGCATTGAATTGTTGGTTTATTTTAGTGAATTTTTTGTGTTAATTTATTCAGATGGTTCATTTTAATGAATTGTTTAAGAAATGATTTGCTAATTCATAGGCTCAGTAGTGTTTATGCATGTCATTTCATGTGTGCTGGTTTGTAAGGACATACATATTAAGTCAAGAACTGCAGTTTATCATTGTGTTTTTAGATTCAGTGTTTTACATAGTTGTGTAATTATGTTTCTATTGTTATTAAGATTCTTAATGTTGTTGTGCCAGAAAAGCTACTAGCAATACTTATAGCTAGTTTTTGTTAGTAACTTGTACAGAACATAAATATTGTTTAAAAGCATAGCTTCACAATAGCTCTTTCAACAGAAAATAGCTCTTAAAAGTAAACGGCTCAACAAATGGATGTTGCAAAGTACCTTTAAAGAACGTTTTAGAACCGTGGTTCTTCCAGAAGCATGAAATCTATGATGTTGACCAAAATGTTAAATAAAAGTGAGTGTGTCTGTCACGTGTAAACAGCTCATCTTGTCTGATCCACTGAGAGCTCAGACGTGGCTGACCCGCATGCTGTGTGTTTGCCTAATTCTCAGGGACAGGATGTTCAGACAGACTATATACTTGCATTTCCCACCACAAGGCTGAGCAAACCAACTTTAATTTCACGGGCACCTGTTCCGCCGTGTTTGGAAGGAAGGAACAGACAAATGGTTGAGCTTATGTAACCACTGGGATCCAGCCAGAAAGTCATAAGAAGTAGAAACTGTTAATCACAAGTCGATTCTCCCATGGCTTGGGCCTTGATGGTGTGTGTAGTGTGATATGTAGTTCACTCTCGAAGAGGAGAGCAGAATGTAGAGGCCAGTGAGTCAGTCCATTTCAAGTGTTTGTTTACCATCCTGCTTGTTTAATGTACAGACATGGACTGGTTGATAAATAGAAGTGCAGCCAAAAGACTTTCTTGCACACAGAGGAATATGTATTGCAGAAGTTAGGCTTGGTATATTTGTGTATAAAAAATCAATGAAAACAAAGCAAAGCATTAATGTGTGTTTATGACGTTTGTGTGCTTTCACATCGGTGTGTTATTGACCTTTGCCTCTCTGCACCTTTTCTTTATCTGCAAATAAAAACGCTAAGACACAATGCTGATTGCTTTGTGCAGACTCAGAAATCAGCGTTACTGCTGATGCGATGATGCCAGATGTGGATAACACTATTTTTATGCATGCTCACAGACAGCACAACTAAGCAGTTATCCGCCGGCTCAATGGCCCAGATGAACCGATAATGAATTTTGCCAATCAAGCCCTATTCCAACTGGATTAAGACAAAGCCAATCAAATGACAGGCAACGGCTGTAAATACGGTTTTGTTTGTTTATGCTGCTGAAATGTACTGACTCATCATCCCTTCAGGCACCCAGTCAGCGATTATGCAGGAGCTAGTTTATCCAGTTAGTATTTATCATTTCATGCATCTGGGAGAGCCGCTGAATGTTATGTTATTAGGGCAATTCTGCTTTAGTTGTGCTTTTTTTGTCTTTGTCTCTCTCTCTCTCTCTTTCTCTCTTTGCTTCGATGCCATTACGGATGCAATTATGCAATTTCAGATTTGATTCTCTCTTTTTCAATAATTGATAAAGACACGAGGCTTTCATAGGAAAGGATGTGGATTCATTATGTAGTTGTTTTATTAGTGTATTTTATTCTTATACACCCCCAAAGAATTATGGAAAATTTATCCTTGGTGTTCACAGTTGTGACCACTTACATGTTTATGTGTCCTGTGAGAATAATATATAGCAACACTTACTATGGTTAAAGGGTCTGTTGTTGTTAAAATGAAATTGTGTGTTCCTGTAGCTCAGTTGGTAGAGCATTGCGCTAACAGCACAAAGTTTGTGGTTTGATTCCCATGGAACACACATACTGATAAGTTATACCTAACTGGATAAAAGCATCTGTCAAATGCATGTAAATACAGCTGTATATGTTTTGACAGCTTTGACTTTTTGACAAACCAATTGATTACCAATGTAAAAATGTTCACATGAAATCAAGACTTCGTTACAGATTTTGCATTTAATTGTCATTGTTTTTTATAAACCTTTTTAACTCCAGACTAAGTTTTGGCCACTGATGTAAACAAACCAAGACAACAAGACAATCAAACCAATTTGCGTCTACCATTAATGATGTAATTTACAATCCACAGTTTCTCTTTGTGTTGGAGTTCACATGCTCTCATGTTGTAAATATAGACATTGAAACATTGAGCAGCACAATACCACTCACAGACAGCAGGAGGCAATGTTTACATTGAGCAACCATGTTAGTCTGTCTCAATCCCTCCTGCTCTCTTTTTATGTCCGTACTCCACTTCCCTTCCCTTCCCTTCCCTTCCTCGTTTTCTTTCTCTGTCTGGGTGATGTACGCTCAGTTAGTCACTGCAGATGTTACTGTAATGATGCGGAAGGCTTTCAGACAATCAGACAGAATGGTTGAAGGAGCCAGGTAAAATTAGTCAAAACTACTTTGCCATTACTCTCCTCATTGCTCCTGTAAGTAGTCTGTGATTAAATGAGAATTGTACATGTGCTGTTATGGTTTTCCTCAACTTTAATTCTCCTGTTGCTACTCGTGCTCAGTGGATGCTGATTGTTGAATGTTTCAGAAGTGATACACAGCTGTATGTCAGATGAAAACGGAGAAAAACACAAATATATCCTGATGTTCCCAAACCTTTCTTTAGTTCTACCAGAATGACACAGGAGGGAAGAGTACATCTATATAAAAACATATTTAACAGTAATCAGCAAATGCCAGCAAACAGATGATGT
Organism: Chromobotia macracanthus; assembly: GCA_036877525.1. Classification (NCBI taxonomy): domain Eukaryota; kingdom Metazoa; phylum Chordata; class Actinopteri; order Cypriniformes; family Botiidae; genus Chromobotia; species Chromobotia macracanthus. The sequence continues at coordinate 2,064,175 of JAZGTH010000091.1, forward strand.
GATGAAGTTGGCATAGGCCCGTCCATACAGCTGTGTATAGTTTTACAGAAAAACAGCATATGTGAAATTTCAGTCAGGATTCGACCTCACCACAGCACAGAAACAGCGCTGCTCCTCCTGCCTGATCAGGATCTGATCGTGGTGCTACCTCTATTTTACTTCTGCCTGATCTTACTGCAGCATTTGACACTAAAGATCATAACATACTAATGGATCCACTTGAAAATGATGCTGGATGAGTGGTCAAGCATTCATTTGGTTTATTCAATGGTTATCATTTAGTTTATATAAATGAAGAAATGTCATAAATCTCAGGTTAAATATGGAGTTCTGGGAGACATTATTATTAAACATGAACTCAGTTTTCATTGTTATGCAGACTATAGCCAACTTTATATCTCCTCAGAAACTGGCGACAACCACAATTTTTCTAGGCTAACAGAATTAATGATATCACAGAATGGATAGCCAGCAAGTTCCTTCTGCTGAATTCTAATAAGACTCATTATTATTTACTCATTAAATTCTAATAAAAGGTATTTAAACCAGATACCTCTGAATGCCACGTCTGAAGATGTTCTTTTGTGCTGTTGTGTCATCCTCCACAGTTAAGAATCTGCGTATGCGGTTAGTCTGTCATTTGAAAGTCATGTTTCCAATGTGTGACACACAGCATTCCCACCATATTTCTAAAAGCCACATGCTTTCCACTTCTGATGCACAGAAGCTCATTCATGCATTATGACCTCACAAATAGATTATTGTAATTCATTGCTGGGTGGTTGTCCTGCAGGGCTAATAAATAAGCTTCAGTTGGTTCAAAATGCAGCAGCTAGAGAGCTTACTAGATCAAAGAAATATGATCATATCAGCCCAATTTTATCATCACTGCACTGGTTGCCTATTAAATTTTGTATACTTTTCAGACAGACCCAGCTTCACACGTCATAAACAACACATGAAGTTTATGCCATACACTTATTGTGTGACAGACCTATAATCTCCCAATAATACACAGCATTTCTCTGTCTAGTTGCAGCAGGAGAGCTGGCCCTCCCAGTTGAGGCTGGTTTCTCCCGAGGTTTTTCTCCACTTAACATTACTGGAGTTTTGGTTCTTTGCTACTGTCTGACATATTCATATTAAGAGACATATTTTACTAATATCACTTTAAACATAATAGATCCAAATTCTCACAGAACTCTATTCATTTATTCATTCATTTCTCTTTTATTTATTATCTACTTTCCAATTATTAATACCAGTGTACATTTAATGGGCTAAATCTATTTCATGTCCTTTCCTAATTTAATTTCATCATAGTAATACTGTGTACACCTGTTATATCTCTTTTCTTAAGTGGATCAACTAGTTTGTCTAAAACCTGACTCTGTAAAGTCACTTTTCAACAATGAAAAATTGTGAAAAGTGCTATATAAATAAAATGAACTTTTACATGGGTTACATATGCAGGGGTCAGACTAACATTCCTACAATCCCCCTTAAACATATAGGCCCAATGAATGCATGAATCAATCAATCAATCAAGAAATCACATTTCTTTTTTTGATACATTTTGACTTCATGTTATATTTGAATTGTGAATTAGTAGCAAGGGTGCAAGAAAATGTGCACTGTATGCAGCATCGCAATTTTCTAACAATTCTGAATCAATTCTTAAAAATTCCAATTCTGTTTCTTTCCAAAACAGAAATTTCACTCTGTTTTTAACTTCCCCGATTCTGTCAGTCGCTTTCAGATTTGATGATGCTGGTCATTGTTCATCTTTGTTCAAGCAAAGTCATTTAGCTAGGATATGTGCGTCTGTTTTCCAGCATGCACTCTGTTGTAATTTGAATTGACTTCAGAACTGATTCAGAGTTTTAAGAAATAGAGTTTGCCTCAGAGAAATGCCTTTTTCTCCCACCTCTAATTTTTAGATCTAAAAACAAGCTGTTTCATGTGTTACTTTAAAAGAACAGTGGTTGTTATACAGGTAAGAGGACCTCAGGATCACTAAGGTCTGGCTCTGCTGCCTGACTGTATACCCGGCGGTGTGGCAGGAATGCAGGGATTTGAAAGAGTGCAGTTGGTGTTACACAGGCAGAAGTCCTAAGCCCTATATCAGCTCCACTTTCAGGAATGATGGGATCGCTTTACACAGTCACGCAAATGAAAAATGCAACCTCCTCACAATGCCTTGCAATCAGAAACCTGGATAGATGCTGCAGACACAGATACGAGCCTGTTCTCATACCATTCCTCACATTATAGACTGCAGAACTGAGTGCCTATATGAGTCAATGTAAGCTTGATGCACATCTAGAAGTATCAACCTGATGATTCATTTTGTTTTGATGATGTAACCTCTTACAAAAGCTATATGTCAGAACAGAATGCTAGCTTGCTGTATTCTGTGTAGAATACATTTTGTTGCCTACTTATTTTCTTTAAAATAATATTTGATGGAGAAGACATTATGCAGAGGTAAGTATTGTAAACAATGGTGTGCTACATGAGCTCATCATGTTTAATTCTGTGACGGGTGTCTAGGAGATCACACTTATTTAAATACTCTAAATATGTTCATGATCGTCATTTGCATTTTATTTAAAGAGAGCCTTTTACATTTTGTTTTGTATGTTGATAAATAAAGTGTATTACTTGTGTTGTTTTTAAAATAAGGATTTGACGCTAATCCTATGAGTGTTAACCCAGCTGAGATAATAATGGACAGAGATATGTATTTTGGGCTTCTTTATTGCCGTTATTTTGGGCATTTCCTGTAGTGAATTCTGTTTATAGACCCCAAGTGCCAATCTTGTGCTGTAATAATTAGCTTTGCTGTACAGCCAGAGGTCTCAGTGTGAGAACTATATTATACCAAACTAGAGGTGTACAATAACCCCCTGTTCCAGCCATTCCCTCTTCCAAATCAGCAGGGGCAGACAGACACTCCGAGAAACTGGAATGTGTTCCCTTTTACCCCAGCAGTGTCGTCCTCCAACAGTCCTGTTTGCCTCATATAGCACACAGTCCCCCAAAATAACTTCCACTTTAATAGAGTACAATAGTGGGAAGGAATCTCACCCATGGCGCCAAAATAATTCTATGCTGGGCTGCAGAGAACTTGCGTGTATCATCCTAAAATTATCTCTCCCTGACGTCACGACTCAGTGTCCTTGCGTGGGTTGATGCAGTGATGGGACGCGTGCCAGCTGAGATAGGTGAGCGTGAATATGCCAGGCTGTGACGGTGTGTGCCAGACTTCTGGAATAGGCACAATGCCAGCAAACACTCGACTCGCTTTGCAAATGAAAGGCATGCTGTGACAGGAGGTGATATTTGGACTGATCAGTTACTAACAGTTACTCTATTGGTATTCCTGAGAAGTCACGAATAGATGGATTTGATTTACCACATGCAGTCGTGAGATCACATCCCTGCTCTATGGCTTGACCCCTCGGTTTTCAATATCAAGGGCAGTATATTTGTGTCAGTGATTCATCTGATGTATTGAATATCTATGATGTAACGGAGGACCCTACTTTTAGTTCGTTTTCTGCCGGGTGCAGGCAGGGGACAAGGCAGGGGCGTATAAGTGTGTGTACGCGTGTTTGTGTTGGGTTATGTATGTGCCCCCTAAGAATAGCGCAGATCACAGTGTAGCATCTTTTCTGCTCCCTGCCATTTTTAAATTAATGACTGCAGATGCTGCCAGCCTTCCTAAGCTCTTTCTAACCCACTTCTCTCCCTTGGGCCAGGCAAATAGTGGCTAGATTATAAAAAGGAAATACAATTTCCAAGGATTTTTTCATCATCCTGTTACTTGTGCTCCACAGACATGCAGCGTGGTACCTGGTTGTTGATAAGCTATATATTTAACCGGAGTGTCTATTTACATTAACCCTAAATACAAAAATCGCGCGGTGTGGGCAGAGACTTTTTACACTAACTCCGCCCACCACTGCGCCAGTGAAGGTCAAAACAGCCGTGACGACATTCCTTGAGGTCAATTGCTGGGCAAATGAAGGCAGGAATATTAGAATTTTCCTCGATGGGAATCATGGGATACAGGATACGATGGAGTGAGTGAAAAGCAGTTTTAGGAAATGCATTTCCTGATTCAGATTTGTAAATTTCATGGTAAGTTACTGACTGTATTGCATTTTATGTTTTACAGTTTTAAATACATTTAGTCAACAAATACAAAGTATTTTAACAAAACTGAGGAATATAAGAATAGTGATTAAATACGCTAAGATGATTAATGTTGAATGTTTTAATGGTTATCAGTATTAAAACTATCAGAAATACAGTGTACTATTTTGCTGTTCCTGTGCTCAGTGAGACTATAATTGTGTTTATTGTGTGTTTTGTATGTTTATAACATGCTATATAATGCTAAAGGTAGCATGTTAAGTATAAAATATAAAAAAACAAAACGAGTTTGCATAGAAATGCACACACTCTTCAACTTACTACAATGTTTACTACATGATTTAATTTAATAATTCATTGAAACATCACATTTGGTATATTAATTGAGTATAGCACTGCCCTCTCACAATGAGTTGTGGGTAATATCAGCCGTTAGTGTTCATGGACTTTAAGAATACCTATTCCAACATGCTATCATTTGGGACATACAAATTCTAATTTCGAATACTGTTTAGGATGGATGCAGACATATGGTTTCTTATTCATATTGCCTGATATGCAGAGACAACAATAACTAAGATATTCATACTTTTGTTACTAGGCGTCAAGCACCGAAGTCCCCTATTGTATCTGTTAGTTTTCCTATTTAGGGGTCAAACCCAGAGGGCCTAGGGCACTAGTGAAAATAACACCTTATACTATTCACACTTGGTGTAAATAGCATTTAGTGCAAAAGGCTGCTGCCATATTCAACTCTGCACATGTGCCCACATTGGTAACAACATGAGTGTGTGTTTATCAGTGGAGACTGGATTTCATTTCGCTTTAAGCAGCGGGGGTGATTACCAACAGAAGTTCTGTCATCTCACAGCCCTACACCTGCTACACCTGCTTATTTCCATAGTAATAGAGCAAAGATGGCAAGCCTTACCAAGCTTCTCATACTGGATTTGCTCTTCTGTCTGACTGTGTTCATTCTTGTAGCTCATTCATTTAGTTAAATTCAGATGTAGACGGTTTTGATATAAATTTTGATGTGTTTTGTATTGTATGCAGCACTAGAATTTAAATTATTTTGGTATTTATCTGTGCAAAAGTCACCAAGATGTTGTGGGTGGTTTCAAGGGCATTTCTTTTTCATTCCTAAGGTATTCTGCATGGTTGCTATGGTGCCACCTATTGGGTTTTTAAATTATCCTTTCTAACATCCCTTTGGAAAAAATGACCTTTTGAATTGTTTATAAAAGTAACAGCACTCATCTCCTCAACAGGCTGGTGAGTTGATGTATCACATCCATAGCACCAACCCTATCAGAGAGGCTGGAACAACAGGCAGACATTCAAGCCATTGAACTGGGTTTAACTGAGATAATAACAGGGAGGCTAACCATTTATTTTGCTCTAATATGGCAAATGTGTCAGCAGCTTTTACTTGTTGGAGCAAAGAGTGAGAAAAGAGGCCGTTTTATTGTGTGATAGCACACAGTAGCTCCAGGGTCTGTCGGTTTAATAGTTTTGTCTTTTGCTGACATGACTTTAAGCTCAATATCAAATATTTTCACATGGTAACTTTAATTACAACAATTCTCTTTTTTACAAGATTCTTTGTTTCCAGGTTCTCTTGAAATTCCTCTTTTTAGTTTTATTCGTGTGTAATGGCTGAATGTACTTTAAAAGCTAAAACTGCTGCGTCTTGCCTGAAGCGCTGTTCCATTTAGATCTCTCATGTTGCGTGTTGATCTCAGTGAAGGTAAACAAACCCTTTTATAAACTACAGCGAGAGAGTCTCTGGGTACACTGGCGTGACAGACAGACAGACAGATCGTATAATAACTAAATGGTATAACACTAAATTTCAAATGTAATCACATTAAAATTGCATTAACATACATGCTTAGTGTATTTGTTCTGGTCTTGAGGTCTGGGACATGAAAAATAGACAACCAGTTGTATAAAACATTGAATGTTTGAAATACTGAACATTATTTTATTAGTATTTAAATGAAAATGTATCTAGTGAAATACTGTTCTTGATTTACAAGTGTCACTGTTTCTCTTCATCATCTCGTGTCCCTTTTTTCTGATGTTTTGATGTCTGTCATTTTTAGTTCGTGTTGGAGTTGTCTCATTAATTAGTCTTCATTAGGTGATGCTCACCTGTGTCTTGTTTCGTTTACACCCTTTCCCTTGTGTATATATACTCCTTGGTTTTGTTCCGTTCTTTGTAAGTTGTTTGGTCATTGTGTTTCTGAGTTCTCCTGTGTTTTGTTACTAAAAGGGTTTTGAGGTCATCTTCTTGTTTCATTAGATTACTCCCACATGTACCATATAAATGCAATTTATGTCCCACCTACAGTTTTTCTTTTAACCAGTAGTACTTCTGACAGAAAAAATGAGTACCTTACATCATAAAGTACTATTTATTCATGTAAATCTGAAAGGACATTAGTTGAGGTGGGCTCTTGATTAAGATTCAGTGGATCTAATTCTTTTCTCTGATAAAATTGTTTTGTCTGAAACACTGTTTTTATAAAAGTCTTCAGAGATTCTATATTAGCAAGCAAATATCTACTATTTTTTCATCATTGCTGGTTAATGATGGCAGGTGGATTTGTAGTAGTTTCTGAGTTATGAATGGTTTGTCCAAATTTAAAAACCAATGCTGTTTGTCTGTAGGTAATGACAGTGTTATTTTAAGTGTTCCTTGTCACTTTCTCTTTCCCTGTAATCCCCACAGACAGATTGAGATCAATCGACTGGACAGCAGGAGGAAGTGACAGTGTTGACTGATAGAATGAGCCTGTCACCAGCAAAGCACAGGAATTGTATTTCTTTAGTGGGGGCTTGTTAAAAGTGTTACAGTTAATCCATATCCGTGTCTCACCGGACATTTAGCTGCTCATTTAGAGCTGTTTTAAAACTAATATTGTGATCATAGATCATGTCTGTTAGTAGGAAAATGCTTCTAACTCTGATATAAACATTCAATATGGTTTAGCAGGTGTTACATATAACGCAGTGCCATATGCACTTTTTAACGCAGTGTAAGTTTAGTGGTTCTGTTTCATTTAAAGTTTATACGGTTTCATTTCCATTCATTGCCGTTCAATTTGACCCATTCAAGCCGATCTGCAGAAATCTGCAAAATTTGTAACGTCATCTCAGTGACAGCCACATGTAGCCACTGCTTCCTCTCACCTGAGCGTTTGTCTGTATTCATGTTATTCCCCTCACGTTCATAACAGTACAACTCATCATAATAAATGTTATGTAGTCAAAGTCATTTTTGTATCATCTTAGTTCAGAATGAAAACATCCCACAAATACAGACGTAGATTTCGAGGCCACATTTTGAATTGTGAATCTGTTCAGGATTCACAATATTTCCGCCAGTTAATCTACCTTTCCAGCAGACGGTGTGCTAAAACCTACAGGAAACCCAGTGTGGACCATGCTGAGTGTAGGTTATCTTTACAAATAATTCTGCAGAAAAACACAGCAGGTATGTGCTTTGGATATATAGTATATAAGAATAACAGTGTCAGTGTGATTAGACTGTGGTCTCTACTGCCCTGAACACTATATAAGCAGAACTCGCTGCTCTGAGCATGTGAGATGTCTAAAGACTTTGTTCTAGAACTGTATAACAAGTGTAGCATCTTCATGAATTTTAAGAATTCATCTCCACAATCTTTCATAGTTAACATACTGTACAGTTTGAGATTTGCTTCGCCAATGTTCAAAATGTATTCATCTCCTGATGTAACATCTCCTGAAGCAACATTTTGAAAAACAAATTTTGTCTGATCTGATACCCCGTAGCTGTTCCTCTTTCTTTATTTCCAACTTAGACCACAGCAATCTGTTGAGGCTGAGTCAGAGCCACCCCCCACCGGATGCTTCCTGAACGTTGACCACCCGCTGCGATGCACTACTGCTAATCTAGCTGAGTGCGACAGAAACAAACTGGACCTGAATGTCTATGTGGGAAGGTATTAGCATTTCAACTCCGCAGCAACAGAGTTAAAGCTTTTGTCAGCTCACTGAACCCATAAGCCAATAAGCAAGAAAAATAGCAATGCTGATATTTCAGAGGCTTGTCTTCTCTATAAATACATTGACATTAGTGCTTGCATCTTTAGAGGGTGGGGGATGGTGGGTTACATTCAGGTAGGATTGGTAGGTTCTGATATAATCGGGTTTGGACATGAGTGTGAACAAATGACAGAATAATCATTTTCTGGTAAACTGTCCCTTTAATGACTTAGTCTTACCGATGTGTTTATCTGTCAGCACTTTATTTTCTTATGTTTTTAAAACAGACTCTGATTGGTTCTTTTTTATAGAGAATGTAACCCTAGGTATCAGAAGTTATGTACAGAAGGACTCGGCTTTGATTGTTTGGACAGTGTCTACTGACAAAAACTCTTGAGGGAAGACGGCTGTTGCAGGCTGGCAGAGGAACGAGCCCTATAAGCTCTTCCACACAAGCGCAGAATGTAGAGGAGCTGATATGAGACAAGAAAGACCTAGTTCTCCTGTCAGCATCTCTCACCCTCAACCTGAATTTGTTGGCAGTTGAAATATTGACTTGCTGCTGTCAATTTACATTAGACCTATCATCAACTGCTACATTTCAGAAAATATTGACATTTTAACAAATATTTATACTTTTCTGTGGTTGTTGTAAAGTTTTCCTTTATATAGCACCACTGAAAAGATTTAAATGAGGTTATTTGTTTTCCTTCCTCTGGATTTCTAATAATCCTAATAAAATTCCCTGATAAGCAATAATGGCAGCAGAGATGAATTGTGTCCATTGTGCAGATAAATCAATATTCCGTCCCAGCATCCATCTCATCACCGTCCCCTGTCACATGATCCGATCTCGCTCTCAGACTGTTCTTATGATTTTCTGAAAAAGCCATTTAGCTCTAGAGCATAATGAATGTCGTTTGCTCACCATAGCCCTTTGGCTAATGTAAAACTGAGTACTAAAGGACAATTGCTCATTCTGTTGTGATAAAGTGATTTTAATAGGGAGTTTGATTATTGAAAACTGTGGAAGGGAACGGAATCGGAATGGGTGAAATTTTCTCAGTCCTGCTGCACTTATATGATACATCTACCTGCTTTGTTCATCTTTATTTCAGTAATGCTGGTGACTCTGTAATTCATTCTTGTCCGGCAAGCATCACTCATCATTCTGAAGAAGCATTTGGCTGCTGTTTTCCCCAGCACTGTGTGTGTTGTTTGACATACCGTAGCAATTAAAACGGTTTCCTCCTCATGCACCATGACTGCTTGTTTGTGGAGTTATTACTGTGTAGCCTGTGAGGCCAGCTGCTGACTTATAGATCTGGGCCTTCAGACAGTGTAAAGGTAAGTCGAAAAGACCCTATCAAAAAGTTAATGGTGAGCTTTCAGATAAACTGACTTAATTTCTTTGCTTTTTATCTCTCAAAAATGACAGGGTGTCATTCGGTGTGTACAAACCTCTAATTAAAACAAAACAGAACCTGGTCCTCAGCATTAATGGCAGATCACTGCTATTTTTAGAGTGCATATATAAGTGTTTGGCTTGAAGAAAATCAATGTAGAAACAACGAATGTAAAGAAACAACATATTAATGTTAATTATGTTCCGTTTATGAAAATGGGCACGCTTTGAAAAGACGTGGAGTAACGGAGTAAAACAGTACCTTTTGGAAAAGTTGAGGTTTGTTGTTGTTTTGGCCTGTTAATTTGATGGTTTGAGACCATAAGCATCACTTCACAGGCAGAAGCTTCCCTTAGGGCACAAAACTAATTATGATTTTCTCTGTTGCTACAATTTTAACGATATGCGTGATTAGGTATTCATCAAGACAGTTAACTTATCTCTTTATTTTTGGTCTTCCCATTCAGTTAGGAGTTTTCATATTTGTGAGTTTTCTGTTTTTGTTGAAATGGAACTGTGCTGGAACCATATATTCCCTGCACTCATTTCACATACGCTACCATGAGAAACCTTGAGAGGAAAACCTCATCATGGGCAAGAGTTCTACAGCTAATTTTGCATGAAAATGGTATTATGTAATGAATTTGTTTAGATAAATTTTAGTTACACGTCCTTGCTTTTTTGTTAGGGGCAGAAACTTAAACAAGCTCTTTGCTCAGAGTTCTATACAAAAGCTTCTGCATTATTCATCCCACCTCTGACTGTCATTTACTATGCAAGGGAATTCAGATCCCAACCCAATATACACTTTTTAAAATAAACCAGGTAAACGATGACTTGACAGCCAGTACTTGCCATGTATGTATGTTTTAAAGATGGGGTAGATTTGACATTTAGACTGTCCAGAATGTGAATGGAATATTTATACAGAATAATATATAACTATATCTATACAGAATTTTATACAATAAACCAACAATTTAATGATCAAAGATGACAATTTTCTTTTTTTGACATTGAAACACCTCAAACATCTAGTAAGGCTTTGAGTGGACATAGCACTTCTGTTGGGACCAGTTTCAGTCTTCCCATAAATAGAACTTAAATAGGGCTGGCTTGTTTATATTGCTGTACTATTCTCAGTAGATCTTTGAGTAGACAAAAAAACAAGACTTCATGCTGGAGTCTGTGACATCTGTAATGCACTTAGCAAATAACCTTGCTGCTCGTTTTAGCATTTTGTGTATGGATTACAATGTCTTTGCAATGTAAATGTTGTCCTATGTTTCTTTTTCTGTGGTCAAAAGGAGTGAAAACAGCTAGTAGGAATTTTCATTATTGTTCAGAAAACTAAAACTAGGCTAAACCAGAAACGAAACTAGACACGGGAGAAAACAATTAGTAAGTGAGGCAACAGGGAGCAGTTAATAAAAACTAATTAACAAGATAATCACTAAATTACAACGAACACAAAGAAACCAAAAACATGACAAACAGAGCCTAAATGTGACAACATGAGTGGATTATTGTTATTTGGGACAGTGTATAGAGACAGTTAATGGAGCTTTATGAAACATTTTAAAATTACTTAAATACATTGTGACTACACATAAGTTGGATTTTATATTAAGGTAGAATGAGAAACAAGCTGGTATAAGATGATAAATGATGAAATATAAAAATTGATGAATACAAAAAAAAACATCAGAACTATTGTGTCGTAAAAAGTTTAGTTTTTAATGAAAGAAATCAGTACTATTCTCTTGGTTAAAATAAATGGCTCTCTATTTCAGTTTATGGCTAGTATCTAAAGTGTTAAAAATCATGAAACTGTGTGTAACTTTAGGAATTACAAGGGTTTGTAGACTGACAACATGCTTGTGTTTTGTGTTGTGGAGCAAGCGTTTGTTTCAACTAACTCTTGACGGGAGTCTAGGGATAATTTTACACATGGGTTATTGTATTTTGGTGCAGTTATTAAAAGACATTGTTGTGTTTTATATCTGCTTTGGCACAAGGCTGTTATAAGCCATGTGTTGCAGTGGTTTCCCCACAGTTAAGGTTAGGCACAATGCAAAGCTCTGTTTACTTTCTGCTTTACAAATCCACAGTGACTCTTTCATCACCATCATTTTTCATTGGATAATGAGGAACTTTAAGGTTAAAGTAATTTTCAAATATTCACAGTGTGACAGCAGTTTTTTATAAGTTGCTGAGTAACAAAAGCCAAAGAAAGCTAGAAATAAAGGCCAGAAAACAGTTGATCTTGCTAACTGCACATATCAAAAGATCAAAGCAGTGCATGTCTTTTCCTTGAACATCTTATGAAATGAAGCTTTAATAGTTGTCTTATGTCAGCAGGTTTCTGTGAGGTAATGAAGGCAATGAGGTCACACTTCCTGTTCTAACAGGTGCATTGTTGAAGACAGAGGCTACAGCACTGCATTGTCTTGAATTCTGATAGGCCCATGCCTGGCTAGCCTCACTGCTTGGGAACACAGCTGATCTGAGAACAGAATGCCCAGTGAACATGTAAACAAACATAAACCCGTCATTAACACTCGTGTGCTTGTGTGGAAGGCTCAGGGTTGCCTGGTATTTGCATTGTTGCTTGACCCTGGACTAGCAGGCGATGCCATGGCTTAATTATTACAGACATTGCAATGAGATCTGAATAGACTGTTTATTTCGAGCTCACTTGCTCACTTGCAGAATAAAGAAATGATTACAATGAAGCTGCTCTAAAAAGGGTTAAGCAAAGGCTAAAAGCAACACAATGTGAAAACTCAGAGCTATCAATACTGACACCTGGATCAGTTCTGTACTTGATATTGAGAGCTCTCAGTATCAGGAACCCTGCTACTCCTGCTACTTGGTGGTGGCATCCAATAAATCCAACAATCAGAATGGCCTGATGGAACTAATTTCATCTGGTCTTTCTGTTATACGCTCTCTCTCTTTCTCTCTCTGTCACTCTCATACTCTATCTTTCTTTCCACTGCTGTGTCTCTTTTTTTGTACCCTTGGCTTTGCAGTCACGTTTCATCTCTGTGCATGATTCATTCTGCTCAGTAAGCTGCAATGTAAGCAGATTTGTCCATCTTCACCCCCTCTCATTCTCTCTCTTCCTCTCTTTCTTCTTTAAGAAGGCTATTGCGATTCACAGACAGAACCCTTCAGAGCAAGTACTCTCAGGACGTTTCATGTGTAAACATGCTTGACTTGCCATCATGAGAAGAAGAAAGAGAGGTAAAAATAGCCATTGAGCTTTCATGGAGCAACTCTCGTTCTGCGCAAACAATGTTCACCATACAGCAGCCTTTCAGAGCGCTTTGGTCAAGTTACCATCACGTGCCTCAAGTCTGATAAACAGATTAGTCTTCAAATAGGAGCAAATGAGTTTCTGCTCGTATTGCATGGGGAGCTGTCGCTCTCATTAATATGTTGGGATTTTGTTGCCAAGCACAGTAATGGGAGCTGAAAGAATAGCAGCCCCTTTAGCATTTAGACTGAAATAAATTTATATGCTCTATTAATATATACTTCCCTTAACTTGCTTGGAAACCAGCTCTCTTAGCTTTCCACCAGATTAGCGGAAAGCAAAAGCAATAAGAGTTGAATTATGGCAAGAACACCCTGAGACATGCACAAGAAAAAACCCTTAGGAGGTTGAAAGCGGAAAGGTTTCATTTAGCTTTTAAACATGGGCATAACTTAATCATAACATCATTTTAATGGTCTTGTTCAGGTGTTGGAATATCAAGGGTAGGATGTGGTATGAAAACAGAGTGAAGTTGTTTATTCATCATGCAGGATGATTTGTGATTGAAGATCAAAATTGTTAATATAATGTAATGAAATGTAAATTGTTAATAGCATCAGAATTTTTCATATGTAAATGTAGGTTAGGTTGTAGGCTAGGCTTGTTAATTTGTAGGGCAAAATGTTAGATGCTCTTTCTGGTTGCAAGCTGCTTTGGATAAAAGTGTCTGCTAAATGAATAAATGTAAATGCAATAAAGTTAATGGACAAACACTTCTCAATTAGAAGACAAACTCATTAGGTCACCTGACAACACTATGTGGGCTGAACGTGCCTCTCCACCTAAAAACTGCTTCACTAAACATTTTTCATTTCTCAGGCGGACAGCAATATTTATTACCTTTCATGATGTTTGGTGGATTGTGCTGAAATATACATATGGAAAGGGGGATTGGGGAATTTTGATTAAAATTGATTTTTTTGCCACCTGGGAAGCAAAAAAATCAAGAATGGTTACTTAAGCATTTATGAAGAAAGGTTTGTTGAAGTTGAGGGCTGCTTGATAAGTAATTAAATCCCCTTTCACAGAGACGAGGTGACAGGTAGCACTTTCAGTTAGCCTGAACATGTGGAGTCTTTATGAGTAATGGACAATTTTCTGCCTCGGGTTTTGATGGCGGCTGTTGTCATATTCATCCTGGCTGCGGTCCCCAGAGGAGAGACACAATTGTTTTTAGCAGCACTTACAGGCATCACCACCAAATTGTCTCTGACAGCACACCCATTAAAGGATGGCAGTTGAAATTGTAATGTTTGTAGTACTTGTGTGTCTACTAAGGTAAATAATAACACTGGTGTGTTGGATTATTTAAAAAAGAACTTACAAAAACATAACTGCATATGTCAGTTTTAAAGAATATATTTTGTATGTCCATAATGTTTTTCGTTCTTTTCTTTGATCAACCAAAAAAGACTCTGTTAGGTTCATGTCATGTTTATAGATTATGTTTGTTATATATGGTGTTATATTAATTTGTATTATTTATTTGTTTGCTCCACACTCATGTTATTGGTTGAGCCAGAAGTGGACACGTTGGACAGTTCAAACAATGTTCTGACAATGCCAAAGAGCCATTCTTTTCTACGGCCCAGAACAGCTTACTTATAGTTATCTCTGCATTAAGATGGGATTTTCTTACACCATATTAAATACTAATTAAATAGTTCCCCCTCAGATATTGTGGAGAAAGTTCTAATGTAGAGAAAAGCTATTAAGGCCATAGACAAAGATGAAAGGTCAAGCACCAGTGGAAGGCTCTTATTTTCATACCTCCTTCCATATTTGTCTATGGAGGTGATGCTGTATGATTAATGATTTAGCCCTGTCCCTTAGACTGACCATGAAAACACACACATCTGTCACTCACAACCTGCAGTGTCTCCCCGCCGGCTGGCCACCTGGTACCAAGGGCATCCCCAGATGTTCAGAAGTTCCTGTAAAATTCTGTAAAACCAGTATGAACAAGCAAACCCGTATGATTTTCTTTCACTGAAGCAGAACAATGTAAACATTCTGCCTACTGTCACCTTTTGTGATCTACAATAAAAATGACTGTCACACATTATAAATGAAAGTTTCCTGAATGTTCTAGTTTAGGTTTAATAATAACCTGAACATCAACAGTCATTAATGCATTCCTCTAAACATCATGATGGCAGTTTTAACTTGGCGAATACAAACATTTTCTTTTGCATAAGGAAAAACAAAGCAAACAAACATAGTAATCAAATTCAGCAGAGGAGTTGGCTTATAAATGAGGTTTGCGCCAAGTGTCATAACGTTATTCAGATTTCTGTGTTCAGAGACCTTGTTCCGGCTCCCAGCAGCACAGCGACAGTATCAGATGTGAATATAAGATGATGTTGGGAAATTGGGTTGTTATAAGCTGAGGCTTTGGAGACCAAGTCCTGCGTGAGGAACAGCAAATGAGGGAAAAAGAAATCTGTGGTGCAGAGTGATGTTTTAATTAAATAAATTGGAATTATAACGACATTCCTTTCTCGGAATGATGCAAATTAATAGGGTGACAGAAGAGTCAGACCCTCTCCACAGAGCGTGTCTCATTTTGCAAGCATATTCGGAGATGTTTGGGATTCTCCCTCGTCTCTCGATTCAGTCTCAACCGTGAGGAATCTGAAATCAGTCTTTTTATAAACAGCTTTGGAACAGCATCATATTTTAGTGTTTGTCACCAAAATGTCTAATTTTATATGTGCAATATATAATGGCAGTGAACTTTCTCCATTCAGATAGAGTATAAGCACTGATAAGATTGTTTAAGCAATGCAGCCTCTAATTTCAGTGCTGGTTATGATTTACATTTGATCAGTTATTGCTTGTGTAATATTTATGCAGTTGCTGCTTAGAATAGTCAAATGTTGTTAACTTTGTTTTTCCAAATTGATTGCCAAACAATTTGAAACAGTTTGTTGTTATATAATATGCATAACTTGTGACTGTCAGCAAGTCTTAACCTTTCAGTGCTGGTGCATTTTGCACATTTTTACTTAGTAAAACTCTCTGGACTTTAATTTTATTCACAAAACAAACAAGAAACCATGGAGAAGAAACCAGGAAGAAAGTTCCTGATGACCAGTGTGGCACTCCACTCAATATTCAGCTCTATGGGGGTGTGCTCTCCTCATGGCCCAAGCAAACGTTCTATTAATGTTACGCTCACTGAAAACCAAATCGCTCAGATCCTGCTCCAACATAAATTTCTTTATTTCGTAGGCCTAATTGTTTTCTCTTTATACTGAAATTCTTGAATAAATGTCTTTCCTTTGCAGTGTTAGGAGGAACAGACCTGTTGTTCAGCCCAGGGTCCCAGGCTGGGACCTGGCTGTGGTTCTAGAAGGGTTATCCCTTGAACCTTTCAAACTGTTTGACCAAGTGTCGGAGAGGTTCCTCTCCCTTAAGATGGCTTTCCTGCTGGCTATCACTTCCTTTAAGAAAGTTGGGGACCTGCAGGCTCTGTCTGTCTCTTGCTCCTGTCTGAAGTTCGCTCCGGGGAGGGTTAAAGCCATTCTCCATCCTAGGCTGGATTATGTGCCCAAGGTGCTTAGACTAGTTTCACATGCTTTAGATGCTGTCACACTGAAGGCATTCCTCAAAGTGTCGTTACAAGACACAGCATCTCATTCCCTTCTCAGGGAGCAGGAGTTACAGTCGTAACCCGAGATGTTCTCAGACATAAAATCAGACCTCATCTCTGTGTTTTTAATAATACACTGCCAGAAATATTGTGAAAGCTGCCTTTTAAATAAACACTTTAGATTTCTGCAGACAAAATAAGTCAAAGTTGATTTACTGATTTAACTTTGCATACAGTAGAATAGTGACAAACTAGTGCCAATGCATTTAAAAAACGAAACAAACAATTCCACCTGGTGCCACTAAAGTCATGCAGTCACATTTGCCGTCAACTGCTTGTGACTGGTGTATATTCTAACTATGAGCAGAGGGGTAGTCGTTGCCTCCCATAGATAAAATAAAAAGAAAGTTGCCCCTCTAGACAGCGCAGCAGGAAGTTGATTATAATTGTTTATTAAATAACATGTCAGCTGTGAGAAGACATGAGGGACTTGATTTTTGTTTGTTCATATAGATATTTTGTCGCTCATGGAGGCAGTTGTTTGGGAATGACAACTATGTTTATTAAAAGATACTCCCTCTAATGTCCTGTCCATACAATAGCTTCCATAACTAACTAAAATATCTGTATGAATGAATAACAAAGGTGTGTGAATACTAGCATTAATTTGCATATAGAATAATAATATAGTTTTATGTTCTTTTCATTGTAACCCTCCATTTGGAATTGTTTGATGACATCTTTGCATTTTTAGTGAGAAGTTGTCCATGTCCACTTTTGATACTTGATTCATAATATTTAAATCCTGCAAAAATGGAACTCACTCAAAATTATAATGAGAAATACAATGAAATAAAAATCAGTGTAGATAGATTTCATCTCCTGAATGATGTACATAACCAGTAGAAAACCCACTGTGACAGTGCGGGGAAGTCTCTAAGGATGCAAGTCATTATCTGAAACCATTATCTGAAAGTATAATATTAAAAAAAATAATATATATATATGGAAATATATTCACTTATATATTTACTACATGTAAATGTTTACGCTTTTACTGACAGCAGTGGGTTTTGTAATTCTCAGTCATACTATGTGGGGCTTTGATTGTAATCAAATAAAACTGGTGGCACGATGTCATTCTTCAGAGGAAATTAAAATGATTTTCCCTTGAACATAAAGAACAACATATGGAATTTATCCAGTGAGCTTCATCTTATAGGAACAACACACTTAAAATCACTTTCTTTCATTGAGACATTCTGTATCTTATTCTGTATTCTAAGATTTTTTGTCACACAGTTAAAGGGGATCATTTTTGGTTGAGCTATCCCTTTAATTATTTACATCAAAACAACTAAGAATCTCTTCTATATATTTGACAGCATGGGGCATATGGTATTTTGAGGCCATGCAGTCACCTTTCCCTTCTGAGGGAACACGACACTGCGTCTGGTATGATGCTATGGGGAATGTCTTCAGTGTGACTTGTGTCTGAATATCACATCTAATTTGCTCGCGACAGTGCTTGATGCATCTGCAGGTATATTAGGGCACCTGTAGAGCATGCCATCAACCCTTTTGTATAAAAGAGCTATTTGTATGTGGTTCTTGTGTCAAAGCACCAGTGGACCCATCTGCAAAGAACTTCAGAAAGCGTGTTCCTCCATGGTTTCTGCCACCTGAGAACATGTGCAACTTCTTTGTTGTTTGCCTGAGTGAAGACCATTTCATCTTAGTTCTTGAGGGAGCTGCATGCGCACATTACGAGGGTTTCTTGCCAAAGAAGCTTCGCTGTCATTAGGATTTCTGTCTGGGTGAGCCTGAGCGGACACCCTGCACATCCGATCCCGCCTCTGCTGAGGCTCAGTGGAGGCTCGTCTCGCGGGCTTCACAAGAGGGTTTCTTGGTCCCCTGCTGTAGGGGCCCAATCTGACAAGTCAGAGAAAGCTCTCATCTCTGTCGGATATCATCCTGCTTCCAGCGAGCCAAGATCAGGCTGGTCAGGCGGGATCATAGGTGAGTTTTCCCAGTCTGCCTGCCCCACATATGAGGAGCTGTTGTAGATCATGTCTCGCAGACAGGAGATGCAGGTAATCGCTCATGACCAGCTCAATGAGTGATTCCTGCCTGGTCATGGCTGTGAAGCTCCCATGAACCTGCCTTTACCCCTGATTTCACACTGAGGTCTGGAGAGATCTTGGAAGAAGCTGTATTTTTCTCATCTTTATAAAACCAATAAACAAACCTATGTTTTTATAGAACTGTCTGCTTGAAAAACCCACTGAAATTAAACCTATTTATTATACTAACTACTAATAATTATTAATTAACATTAACATTATGTAATTGCGTGAACAAATGAAGCTGAGTATGACAGCAGATGAAGTACACATCACAACACTTAAGAGGAATACAAGAGCAAAGCAAGAATCCTAATCGACTTAAATAACAAAAAGGCGAGAGCGAGACGTATATCCAGATCAACAACCTGAGGCCAAAACAAAAAGGAATGGGTCAAAATTACAGTCAGTTTACATAAAAACAGATCTTAAAAGAAATTTAAATTCCTCTAATCAAAATATAAAAATACGACCTGAATTTTGACCAAAACCTGTGGTTGATGTGAGATTGACCCAGACTATACAATAAAAAAGACTAAACAGGAATGCCTTTAAGAAAGCATCTGAACTGCACACTCTCTAAAACATCCTCAAACTGCTACCCAGAATCATTACAGAGGCCTGAATCCAGTCAGGTAAAAATAAATCTCAGTTCTGCTACACAATCTGGTGTCTACAGCTCATTTCTGTGTAAATGTAGCACAGCCCGTCTCCTACCAGCGCTGTGTTTAAGCCCTGTGTCGCTGCCTCCTCCTGCGAGGGAGAATCCATTAAAATCTCCCAGGAATTGTGAGGTAGCACAGCTGCCGCCCCTGTGAGGCAGAAGAAAGTGTTGCATTTGCAGATTGTTGATGTTACTGTAGTGTAGTTTCTACTCTTCTTCACCCCTCTCATCTAAATCTATGTGCTATATTTGTCTGCATTTCCTGTTTTATTGTTATGGAGAATGGAGCTCAGCCCATTACAGAACTACAATTCATGCAAATGCTGTTAAAACTAGAAACGCAACTTTTTCGTCTGGTGCTTCACCAGAATAGAAATCAGCCGCCCTCCATATACACAACAACCCTCGTCCCCCACCAGTTCAGGTGATGCGTCTCAAAATATTCTGAGAATATGTGGCTTTTCAGAGTTATGTATTCTTATCATGGCTTTCTCAACAGCCCTTATGATGATTTAACATAAGTGAATAATGGTTGTTTCCTACCTTTCACTGATGGTTGTGTTTGGCATATAATTATGTATGTGAGAACTAAATGACAAATCTGACAAATCTTGAGTCTATTTTGCAACTGACCCCTTATCTATTGACTAAAATGTTCACAATTTGTGGACAGCAATACGCTCCAATGAGTATTATATCAAACACAGCTGGCAGGTTAAAACATTGACAACAATAAGCAATGACTTCCTCAGGAAGTGTAAACACTGCAGCTCTTTTTGTTTAGGCTTGCCTTTACATTGCTTCACTTCATACAACATCACTGTCAAATCAAACCTATTCAAGAGACATGAATTGCATGCGAAATAATATAGCCCCATCTTTTACAACATAAAGACAGTTTACGAAATTTATCAAAGCACCGAAAGAACTTTAAAGGGCTTTAAAGATTGTAGGTGGCAGATATGTGGATCACTTTATCACAGATTTAAGAATATGTTCAGGCTTTCCAGTGCAATCATTTCAGTACATAATTTCATGAATGATATGAATGAAGATGTTTTTAAAGATCTTTTTATAAACATAAACACAACCGGATCTACAAACCCAACTGATTTTACCTACATGTCTGTTTGCTCATTTATTGATGTGGCTATGCGCTGCTTCAATAAGCCCAACCCAGCCCACTAAACAGGCCTGGTCCACTCTTTGAAATCTTCTGCATGATTGGAATCTTAAATAAATCACAACAGTATCTTTTCCTGTAGTGTTTTTGTTGTTATGGTGATTGTCCTATCTATCCTTTAAAAAGGTACGTATGGATATTTTTAGCATTTTTGAATTGTGCATGATTATTAAATGACTGCATTATATTTCACTGTTTGTACACACTCTGTTGTCAGGCAGAAACCTCTATCCTCCCCACAGATCCTGTCTGAAGCACTTCAGGGTGTCAGAAGACTCTAAACAGAATCAGTGTTTTTCTTCTGCACAGTTAATGATTCTTCTATGATGGGGATCTCAGTGGAACGGGGATACAAACAGTCCACATCAATAATTAAGTGGTTAAACAATGCAAAACAGACACAATTTAATACAGCAGGTTCTTCTGTACTTTGGCACACATCACAAGAAAACGTCTGCATTAGGTTTTGCATTGATCCTTGTTTGATATTTGTCTTACATATTTCTTTGTTCTCTTACATGCTTTCTTCAGAATAAAGAAATGAATTGAAGAGAGACTCCTCTTCCTGATTACTGTAACGTTCCTTTAACATGATATTCATCTAGTCTACAATCATGTTGATGGTTCTGGGTGAGACGGCTCTGACGTGTGTCCGTATATCCCACTATATACCCAACCCAGCTCCACCCCTCTTTACAACTCATTAAGAGCACATATTAGCTGTAACAAACTCTTAGTCACATCCACAAATACCGCATTTGGGCAGGGGAATACGAATTAACCTGAGGTGCCATCAGCAATTAAGCCTAATTTCAGTAACATTTAAGCAGTTCATATTCACGAGCATTCTCATTAGCCTAATCAAGCAACAACAAATGTTATCTCGCATGCTAATAGCTGTCATCCCATGTGTGTAAAGAAACTGCGCCTCAAGATTAGGTTTGTTCTCTCATCAGCAGGGGACCTCCAACCAATAGGAGGACTGATATCCTGTCCTGATCTGAGAGCAGGGAGGTACTCACACTATTAACAGTGATGACACCACTTCTCTACAGTTACCCTCCACTGCATCTCTCACAGATGTTACTTATGAACTTTGAACTTTATGAAAATATAGTTACTCAAATTTGTTTTAAGATTAGAAAGTGTGTGCTGGAAACACTTTGATGGTATTTAACTAAAGTTGGTATTCGCTGTTGAGTTCAGTTTTCAGTTTGTGCATCTTTCTTTATGGAGAAAAATACAGTTTCTTTTTTTGTATGAAATAAATCCGCAATTAAATTTCCGAGGTGTAATTTGACAGCTATTTTCTGTTAAAAAAGATTTAAATAACTTGTCATGCGTGTCAGGGTTTTCTACATCACTCAAAATGGCCGACAGGAAATATGTTTGATAATGAAAAATTTGGTATTGTAGCACTTGGCATGAGATAAGGAGTCCTATGACAAGCAGACACATGACAATCAATTTAGTAATATGCAGATTTATTTATGCTTATAAGTATTTCTTAAAGGAACAGATTACTCTGTTGTTGTTCCTTTACCCTCTCTCTGAACACGATGTTCTGTTTACTACAATAAGATAATTGTACACAATACACCAGTGCTCTTACATGTGTTCTGCTGGCACGAGAAAACACTGTATTAAAATAAATCACAACGTGAGTTATACAATGTAAAATAAATCACAACGTGAGTTATACAATGTAAACGGTTGCATCGCTAGGTTTTATTATAAAGCACATAATTTAATATTTATTTATACATTTAAAATATAAGCGTATATTCTAATTATAGATTAACACTTATTTCAATACATATAGATTCAATGCTGCATTTAAAACAAGCTAACATCCTACTTTTTTTGTTAATATGCATTCATTCTGAAAAAATAAGATGCTTATAAACTTAGCATTACGCTCTGCTCTCTCAGCAGGATGTATGTCCAATATTTAGCTAAACTTGTGTTGCTCGGCTTTAAATTCCTCATACAGCCTGAAATTTTTGTTAGAATGGCCAATTTATCCAACATTGCAGGACCCATATTCATATGAATTAATCATCAGTCTGAACTGTGAGACTGAAGACAAGCAGAGGAACCAATAGAACAGGGATTACAAACAGACACAAACAAAGCTCCGACATGATTAGACATTTTCTTTGTTTGTTTTCCAGCTTTTTCCCTGCAGTGGTATTCTTTCCTCAGAACAGGTTACACTTGACTCAGAGGCTATATTTACAGCCAGAACACACCAGATATTAACTCGTAACTGTCACCTGTGCTGCCTTTGCCAGCTTTACCAGAAATACACAATCTGTAGAAGACAGAGTCCTTAACAGTGTGCAGTTTCTTTATTTATACTGCAAATTCATTGAGCACCATCATTCATGCAAAAAGATATGGTAAGAAGTTTTGATTCATGTAAATATAAATGGCATAGTGGCTTTTTGTTTATTTAAACACCTTAGACATTCCATAACCTCAATAAATATTCTAATAATTTTATAAAAGTTTCTGTATTTTTCTTTGCATTGAGTAAATAGCGATTGTTTGTGCACTGTCCACAGGCGTATTTCCCAAAACAATACCCAGTGTGATTGGAGCAGTCAATATGAACACCTTTTGCCCTAAGTGCATTACAAGTTTTATTTATTACTTTGTTTTCCAACTCCTTTGAGACGGATCGTTTCATGGTTGACTCAAATCAACTCATAACACATCTCAGAACTAGTTCCATGTCATAAAACAGGTTCTCTCTGTTTACTATCAACTACATCCAGTATGTGGGTCACAACTGTAAAATAGTGTTCTGGCTTGTTTAGCCATTAGATAACAAGAGTGTGGATTTCTAAAGCAGTATCAAGAAGAAATACACAGTGTTACATCACCACCTTTATACACAGAGGGCTTGCAGCTTCAGAGTTAAATATATAATCAACATGTAATACACAGAACCTATTCTGAAGCTTGATGATACATGACTGTGTGTAGCCTGTTGCAGTAAATCCCCTTTCCACTCTGTTAGCTCCAAATACATTTTTACGTTTTTTTATTCTCTTTTTTGATAGAAATGAGGTCTCTGGCATCAAAATAATGGTTGAAAAGCCATTTATTAGAAAGCAGGTATCACATTTGCACATGGCATGAGGTTGTCTTTTATCTTTTCAGAACAGCAGATCTGTTCAAAACAAGCTAATCAAAAAACTGGCACTCAAAGAAATGCAGTCAGAAATGTTTAGGTTGCCATGACAGCAAGCTTGTCTTCGTCTTCAGCTGCACAAGCAGAGGCTTTCTTCACTTCACAGGTGAGGAGGAGGAAATTCTGCAAATGCGACAAGGCGTCCATGCCTTGTGGAGATCACAATTATTGTCACCCATGTGTGAAAACATTGTTTGCGGAGAGCTGCTACCAGTGTCTCTTGTAATAAGTTGGCTGGTGAAGAATTAGACCCAAATGTTTGAGCAAACGAGCAGACTTGCCACAGAAGAAAAGGGACTGAGATTTGAGGAACAATGAGGAGATATTTTGAAACCACTTCAGAGTATTTTCCTTTGGAAACTGACTCACACTGCACATTGTGGAGCTTCACACACTTTGAAAAAGTGTTATATTTGAAAATGAAACCTAACTTCTAACCACAGACATTCATTCATATACCCAATGCTTATCTTAAAAATTCAAAAGCTAAGCATTTTATAATGCAGAGAGGCCTTTAAATGACAAACTGCAAGTTATTTGATGGATCTCTAGAGCATCTGAGAGAATCTCGTTTGTCAATCACTGCATTCTGCAGTCAAATATATACATAGCTAATTTGCGCCCACCCAACAAGAGATGTTTAACTATTAAAACTTTTCAGCAAAACTGGTGCTTATGAAACTTTTCTCAGACAGGAAAGTGAAGTCTGTTTAAAATGCTCTGCTAATGTGGGGTAGATTAATAGTAGTTAATAGTTTAAGTTAATAGTAGCCAGTTGTATGGCTCTTTTGGTCAGTACTTTTCACAAGAGTGCTTTGCATAGATATTTCTAGATATTTTGATGGCTTGAAATCTTTTACTTAACCTTTACTGACTCACAGTTAGATAAGCACAAACTTTAATCAGCATTAGCATTTTGTAATTTAAATTTAGGGAAGGGTGAGGTTTAATTAATTTATTGTACATAAGTTGAGTATATGAAGATATATAGGACAAGAGTCGCTATACATTAAGCATTCAGGCATAAATGGATCTAATTTAGGTTGTCCAGTGTAATCACCAGCTGAGGAGAAAGCAAACAGAATAGCAATAGAGTCTAAACTATCACAACACACTGCACTATTAACAACTACCTCATATTCCCCCCACAATGTCTGATGACATTATGACAGGCAGAAACAAAGCATATTCATTTAATGTCGTACTTTCAATTGTCTATTCTATTATGTCCTGTCCTGTGGAGCCACAAGGTTTAAGGAAATGGAAGCTTTGGCACAAGTTCTACCAGAAGACTCTAATCCCACGTCATTCATTACTCATTGATCAATCACCACTACACACTTGGAGTATAAAAGTTCCACACTGACTCACTGTTGTGCTCACAGATTTCCACACTGGCGTTCACCCCCATCCGCCCCATCACCACCAGCAGGTCAGCCCCTGTCCATAATTCCTGGGGTAGACACTCCTCCCCTGCCTTCATCTTCAGACTGGAAGAGCTGGAATCTGAAATCTGCTGGATTCATACTATAGGCGGGGCCTACACCAAAGAACTTTACATTCGTTTGCTACCATTTGTTGATTACTGTCAAAATATATATTATTATTTAGAAGTACTCTTGTCTCCTGAGTCTTTCTGGTAAAATAAGGTTTCTTCCATGGAAACTAACATACTGTGCCTGCCCCAGGTTCTGTGCTTTTTCTGCCTTTGTGGCCCACAAATGACCAACCCATGTGAATAAGCAATTCTGATGAGCACAATTTATGAATGATAGATTAATGATAGATAAATGATAGATTTATTATCCTTGGCTCCACATCTATTATACCATAGATGGTATTATATCTATATCTATGGTATAATATCAATAAAATACAGCATGACTATACAAAGAAGACAAGGCCATAGCTATACAGATAAAAGGCGGTAATGATTCTAGTGACCCACATGAGCATGGGGTCCCACCACAATTAAAGTATTAATGTAAGAGCCTTGAGCACTATACAGTCTCAGAATTAGCTACAGCCCTAGAAAAACAACAAGGCCATATAAAGGATATGCTATGACCTTTACATTTCTAAACATCTGTACTTGACAGCTTCTCAGGGCAGATTTGAAAAAACTATAATTATTACGTATATTTAAACATCTTAATTTCCCTGCATATCATATTTTTTAAATAAGCTGTT
Organism: Chromobotia macracanthus; assembly: GCA_036877525.1. Lineage (NCBI taxonomy): Eukaryota > Metazoa > Chordata > Actinopteri > Cypriniformes > Botiidae > Chromobotia > Chromobotia macracanthus. The sequence goes on from JAZGTH010000091.1 coordinate 2,090,052, forward strand.
AACCTCTTCCTCTAGCACTTTTTCATCTAATCATAGTTAGCCGCAACGCCACAAGGAACATGAAACGTGCCTCTCGCCCATACACTGGCCCTCCAGCAATTACAGATCTGACATCTCCACAATGCCTCTGTAATTACACACTCATATTTATCCATTGAGCCTGAGGTCTGAATGTGGATCACAGCCCCATGTAAAACAAGCCCATAATAGCATATGTGATGGTTAAACTGTTAGCATGTCATTTCCTCATCTTCATTTCACATTTACACACACAGGCCATCGCTAAGTTACTAAAGTAGAAAAACGGGGTGAAGTGTTACAGAATGAAGACAGAATGAAGCAGTCAGAAATATATGAGGGGCTTCAAAAGTGTTTGTTAGGGAATTCTAAGATTACTCCCTGCAACTTTCCTGTTCACAACTGCTAACTGAATAACATACAGACATGCACTGTTGAGTGAGTTAGCCAGCCCTGTTGTTTCTTCATAGATGTGCTGTTTTACTCTGTACACGACTCTGCAGGTGAACAAAGACTTGCCAATTAAAGCTGAGATGCTTAACCTCGCATTAATATGCTCTAAATGAACCAATGTGTTAGTTTAAGTGTCAGAGTGGGAGTGTTTGTGTGCTGGTCACACCAGTGTGTTTGTGGGTAAATAAAGCCTGAATGAATCTTATTGATGTGTCCCACAGTGCTGGCTGAAGGCCACCTCGTGTAGTGGGTCTGCTCTTACAGATGCAAGGGATCAAGCACTTGGGAGGGAATTAATTACTAGACAGCTGCCCACCAGTTCTGCTCTCTATTTGGAAAGCCAGAGTATCCACCCCCTTCAGAAACAGCAGATGTTAATGAGAAAATGTTGACCATTCACAGTAAAGATGGGCAGGACGGTGACCTCCACTATTTTATCTAGATTTTTTTAGGTTCATATTTTATATTTTTGTATTGTATCAATGAATTTTTTTTGTATTTAATTTGTTTAGCAGAGTTGTTTTAAAGGGAATACATTTAGAAACACAACCGCTCTAGCTTTAAAAAAACAGGCCGCTCACGTAAATAGTTTAAAAAACACATCTCTGTTAGGTTTACTTGCACTTCAAGTAGTCAACTAGTCCTCTGAAAAGCACAGCAGCTGGTCATTTAAAAATTGTTTTACAATTTTAGAGTTATATATTTTTACAAATGAACTGGGGACCGTTGGCACTATCGACAGCAAAACAGGGAACAGTAGGCTGAAATGTAATGGTGATAAAACTGGCCCTTGCAAAGCACGGCTAACAATAATTAAGCGGCACAATAAAAATGATTAGAACTGCTTTTGACATTCTCATTGTGAGTAACTTTGCTTTAATTGCAGTCACAAATTTTAGTGCCAGTTTCATGTGCCAAGGCTATTAGCTGTTTGAAGTTCAGCGGTTATGCTCTTTAAAATTGTCTCATTTTCTTAGGTGAGGCTGTTGTGAATCCTTTTGACCATTAAAGCAGCAGACTTGTGGCTACAGCCTGGAGGAGGGCCCAGCTCCGCTCGGCTCCAGGCTGGTTAGCTATTCAGCTGCAGCATCTGTTGAGGGCTAATGAATGTTATAACCTCATAAACAAGAGATGCATTATAATGATTACAGTGGCATCACACTGCATTTCCATTCAGCTGCACGGGAGTGCTCTACATGAGGCTCATGTTTCACCTCTACATGGCTTGGGACATGATGGGACCTCAGAGTAAAGAACAAGGGGAGGAGAGAATGGTTTTAATGTGAGAAGTTCAGCCTGTCACTGCCTTTTGTAAAAGTATCTCTTTAAAGAAACTTTTTCCAGGCCAAGATTTTTTTCTAAAGTCCACTGATTTTGTATTTTTCCCCAAAAAGTACAGCATTTACATATGCCGACTTTATGTAAAGGTTGTTCTAAATTGTAGGCATCTTAAATATGCTGCCTCCTCAATATCATTCTAAAACTAAAACCAGCTCAGTTCAAAGGTAAATGGTGGATGAGGTGAAATTGATTATAAAGAAATTTATTTTTCATTGAATCCAAAAAGTATAGATAAAAATAATTTTAATTAAAAATGTATTTACTAAATATTTCTATGAGCCATTTTTAAATTGAAGTTTCTGAGTGTGCCATATCACTCACTTATGAAGTTACAAGCTGGTTACAATGATGCTTTACATGGCACCTGTCTTTGTAGACAATAAGACAGCTCACTAGGTTTTGGAACAGATCTTTTAAACACTTGTCTTGTTGACTGCTAACCCTCTGCCATGCTGTCGGTCAAGCTGCAGGGAGTTTATGTCCCTTGCTGCAGTTTTATGTTTTGGCTTTCTGGAGGCCATGATGATTGTTTGAGCTCCTCTCAGTCAGGAGGTGATTATACTGCAGTGTCAGCCCCCTGAAACAGCTGTGCAATAAAAAACATATAAAACGAGCAGGGTGCTGGGCTTTGCACAGCACCGGGGCAAGACAGGCTTTAAATACTCAGCGCCCACTAACCTGTCCAGCGAGGTTTATTGGGCTCAGTGTGAGGCAACGCTTCATTTGTAGGTGTGGAATTTAATGTCTTGCAAGCAGGGATGTCATGCATTGGGCTCAGCAGAAGCGTTGCCAGTGACCAGCATGAGAATGATATGTCTGAGCGGGCACACGCTCACCCTCTGTGTAAAACTGACCCAGCTTGCTCATTTGAGGGTGAGAGGTTCTTCTTATACTGGCATACAGTTGGCCAAAAATGAATCCCATCCGTTCATCTCTGATAATCGATTGACCATGACCATACATGTTGATTTATGCGAGATGTGCTCAGTTGACAGCACCACCCCTAGTTTACATACATAAACATCTGGCATATCTGGATGAATTAAAGTCTCAGAATCATCTGTTATGTTTCCATTATTTATATTGGCCTATGCTTATCCATGGCTGATCTGTTGATTATAACAAATTCTTATTTTGCATGTGCATGTATGGGGAATATTTTCTTCTCCTTTGGCCTCAACAATTCCTGACCTAACAGAATGTTCCGCTATTAGTGCTGTGATATGCTGAGCAGGTATTTCACATCATAATCTGCAGTATATTGTGGATTATAGCACAACTGGAATGCTATATTGTTCAAGCAGCATTCTATACTGAAACTATCCATTTGATTTTGAAATAGCCATACAATATCTGTAAATGAATACTGTGAATAAATACTTGCATGAATACATAATAGTTACAGACTTGCAGAAAATAGGTGTTTTTATTTGCAAATCTTGCCTCCTGGGAGGAAAATGAATGAAAAGTGCCATTCCCTAGCAATGTATTGGCATAAAATATTAATATATAGTGGTCAAGGGCAAAAAGCTTGTAATTTAAACACAGAGATGGCTGAAATTATCCTGGCTGTCCCCTCATTTTACATTTGGCAGAAGGACCTTCAGAAGACATTTGTTTTAGGTTTCCTTCCTTGTTAATTGCCTTTTGCATATTGAAAATTCACCTCAGCAGTATTTGGTTGCTGCTGGCACATTATTTATATCCCACAGTTTCTGACAGGAAGTTGTTCTCTCTCTCGAGCCTCATGGACAATGATTGATTTATTCAGTTTAACCTTGAAAAGAAAGGCAATAGAAAAACAAATTGCCAGATTGACACAAACGTGATGGCACGCTCGGCTCAGGTGAGAAAGGAGGTGAAGCAGAGGTCGCTGTGTTTGGAGAGGGAGTGATATACATTTTTCACAATGATTGTCTTCATGCTCCTCATCTCATGTACATGCATGCTGGAGCACATAATGTTTTTTAGGGAAAGACAGACAATAATTCTGTTTCTACTAATGGAAGGAGTTTGAGTGTTTGAGTCGACTCTCAGGTCAGAGACAACCTGCATGCGTTATCAACATTTAACATGCATGATTTCTACACAGGATGTCAAATGTGTCTTTTAATTTGCATCAATTGTTCAGAATATGGGTTGATAACTGGTTGCAGGCCTGGACAGCATCAGAATCAGACTTCTGTTTTTGTATTTTTCTGATTCTGGGCAGATTTCTGAGTATCATCTGAGTATTTTAAAGTGTAAATTCTCAAATTTTCCTTCATTTTTTTAATATCATGCCATGTACTGCATCAGTCAACACTGCCATTCCAGGACTCCAGAGTGAGCTGGATCGGAATGATTTTTCTCTTGCAGTATGCATGCTTTAGTTCCATTGTGCTGGAGAGAATAGCTTCATCTTTTAACTCTCTCTCTCTGACTGTGTGTTAGCTCAGGGATTGTGTGCTGTTAAAAGAGCCTGATTTACTTTGTGTTGTGCCTTGTGTCTTTCCTCCTCTCTATTGCCTGAAAACATTTTTCCTATGCTTTTACTGTGTTTTACGATATTGGCTTTCCATCACACTGCATCTAAAGCTCTTTTGTAAATACGTACAGTTTGATTTTACCAGTTCTGCTCCAATTAGTCCTTAAATGCAAACAAACAGAGCTTAACAAAGCAAATTTCTTATTAATAGAGATCGATAGGTCGATAGGTCACAGGCAGCCCAGGTGGAGTTTTTTCTGTGAATGGGCGTAAACTTTCTCTAACAGCTGGGGGGTGACAATAAACAACATTTCTTAAGAGCAATTTTTGAAAGGGATACACAAAATAATACAGCAAAAGTTGTACTTGTAAGGAAATGTACATGGAGGAAAACCTTACTACTATTATTATTTGCCTTATTCAACAAAGTTTCTCTCTGGTTCATTGAGAAAGCTGACCAAATTTTCTCTGTTGTTTTATAATTTTTCTAAACTATTTAGGGGATTGTAGGTAATCAGCAGAATTTTTATATTTTTATTTTATGATGTTTGATAGGCAGCCAGTACAGTGTTGACAGAACTGGCTAATATGGTCATACTTGTTTATTCTCATAAGAATTTTGAACCAGCATTTGCATTTTGAACCAGCTGGAGTTTTTGTATTAAACCTGCAGGGCAGCCACCCAGTAAGACATTACAATAATCAAGTCTTGATGTCATGAATGCATGAACTATCAAAAACAACACCTTTATAGAGCATCCATCAAGAGTAAGACTGTATTCTAGATTGTTCTGTGTGGAAGATATTGGTCCAATAATTCTGTTTTGTTTGAATTTAGTAGAAAGTTGCTAGTCATCTAGGTTTTAATTTTGACTATACATTCTGTTAGTTTGGTGAATGTATGCGTCTCGTTGGGCCTTGAAGAAATATACAGCCGTATATCGTTTCTCTGTTGGAAACAATATGACTTTGTTGTGTAGCTTTTGCACTGTGCTGTTTGTGAACTCCTGTTGAGTGCACCAGATCAGCCACAACAGCTTGTGTAATTACAAAACATTATTTTCATTCACCCCAAATTCACACCATTAAACCATTAATTAAAAGTACCTTTATTCCCAGCATTGAACCATACCACTGTTTCAAAACATGGTGCAAAAATGTTAAACCATGTACATAACATCCATTCAAATTTAAAGAAATAATTGCATTATTAGTTGAAATCTTTATGTTCATTTGTACTGTTTAAATACCTATTAAATATGCCAAAGCACCAGGGGTTCCTGGATGTTTAAATTGCAATAAAACTCCATTCACTTAATCTGTTTTAATAATGAAAAAACATTCAGAGGATTATGTCTTACTGTGCCCCTAGTAATCCAGCACATCAAATATCAGTTACCGCATGAAGAGGAAGCGTGAGGGCTTTAATTACACGCACAAATAATAAGCCGGCAAAGTGTGGGGATTTACATGTTTGCTTGAAAACGTTGGTTTTGTTTTGAAATGTTTTCTTGCACACAGGGACGCCACATCTGTTGGCAGAGATAAAGAATGCAGAATCTGCCTGTGGATATGGATCAAATGAGACAGCCAATGTATGGTAATGGTCAATACTTGTGCTCTTTTGTGAAATTTGGGGGTAGTCTGGTTATATTTATATCTCTGGATTAAAAATCCAAATTTGTTTCCTTAAAAAATGTATTTGAAATCATAAGATAAACTAACATTAATTTTAAAACTTCTCTTTTAAACCTCTACTTTTTGGTCTGTTTTTAAAAACTGTCAGGAATCAGGATTTAGATTTATTAGAAATGAGCATAATGAGGTAACAAGGGGGCAGGGTGGACACACAAAGACAACAGAGCACATGGTGAGCTGTCACAGCAAAAGCCATGCGCTCCAACACAACAAAACACATGGACACAAGACAAATAAAAACCTAGGTCGATCAGACCAGGGACCTGACACATACAGTATAACTTCAGTCTTTTAAAACCTCCCCATGTACAAAATACTTTAAAACTCTTAAAGATATTTTTAAAACTCACGTTACTCATGTAAATGAGTAAACTTATATAAATATTACAGATTGCATTGGCTTATTCTTCGCATTGGTTTAAATCTTTGCATTTCACATTACTCTTAACTATGCTTATGTCTTTATTTCTGAAGACGTATTTCTCTGGTTTGGAACTGATAAAGCAACAGAGCAGTCAATAATGTAACTATATTCCTGTCTCCTTCAGCAAAAAATGTGAAAAGCTTCCAGCAGGAGTGTAGAAATGAACTCTGCACAAAACTTTCTGTGCTCTCATTAATGGAAAGTGTTGTAATTAGTTATTCATGATTGTTTTGTTGTCCGTGTGTGAGGAGCGGGACTGATTCCTCTCAGTCATCGAGCTGCACTTCTCTCCTCTGATCTTCAAGCGGTTAAAATCAACTGCATCATTAAGTGCCTGCGTTTCATCAGAGTGGGAGTCGAGCAGGAAGATTGTGAGGGCATGAAATCACTCTGAGCGAAGAGACTTTTATTTATTCCAAACAAAATGAAATTATGCCAGACTGTGTGATTGATGTTTATAGGAACACTTGGTACCTGTGGTGTCATCATGTTTACAAAATAATGATGCTAAAACAAATGAAGGGAACACACACACACACACACACACACCATATAATCATTGCAAAAGCACCATCTAAATTCTGACTGTATTCAGCAGGCAGTTTCCAAACTACCTATTAGAGAGATCAGTGTGAATGTCACTCTTTTTTCTTAAAAAAGGGACTGGCCATGACGTGAGAGGGCTCTGGCATGTATATCGTGGAATTGCAGGTTCCATATCCTCAATGCCCACTGTTAAAGGGAACTGCTCAGCAGGAGAGCATAGTCAATATATTCCATCAGTGTCCAACTGGCTGAACCTCTAGGCATCGAGGAATAGATTAACTAATTTAATCCAGCCAGAAAAATGTCCTTTAGTGCAATATCATTGAATTCTACCTTATGGCACAGTCCACAAGACTTGACATTGACATGTAGACAAAGACTATGGAAACATGAGGGATATAAATACACAGCACAATCAAGGGGCACAAGGAACACCTGGAGGACTAACCAATAGGAACGTGACACATAAGACAAGGGGAAGCACATGGGAGAACTACAGAGACCAAGGACAAGAATTACAGAACTAAACTTCAAAATAAAAAACATGAAGACAAGGGACAAGACAAATACATTACAGTGAATCAATGGATGCCAAAAATTGACTGAGAGTGACTGGATTTCCCAGCAGTCTTTTGCTTCCTTTCCAAGCTGGCTGTCACAGCCCTTTAACCAGCATGCAGTTACTCTTCTTATGCACTAGTGGGTCAGCTTTGCTTTTAGTTTGCCACAGTCATATTAGATTTATATCATTTAGTTTTCGATTTGTTTATGCTGCTGTTATATTTAACCTCTTGTGTCTAGTATCTTATAGTGGAAGCGTGACACTTAAAAGTATTAAATATACCCAGCCAACAATTTGTTGGCACATTTCTCTAACATTTCCATTAACATTTACACTGCAATTATATTTTTGAGACATTGAGACAACTTTTAGCGAATGTTAGCCAATATTCTGAAAACATTCTGTTAGCTGGGTATGTATGAAATATATTTTTTGTGACACAGTTCAGCAGTTGTGTTGTTTAGTATCGGGAACTCTAGTGTCACATCATCCATAAAATGTTGAGTGAGTGACAGAAAGTGACATTCCTGTAAATATCAAGGATGAAAAAATAGAAGAATACAGGGTGATGGTACATCAGCGTCTGTAGTAGCAAAGTAATCTTCATCTCATCCCCACAGTCTCCACGTATATCCAGAAGCTCCAATTCAGCAGTGTTTGGTACAGTGCTCTGATAATGACACATCACATTTAAAGAGTGATTCCAATTATACCAGGGGATCAATTGCCATGCATATGTTCACTCGTGTTAACAAAAAGAGGCATGCACCACACACATGCACGTTCACACATCTGCACACACAGTCAAACTGTCCTGCTCTCTCACCCTGCTTGTTGTTCTTTTCTCAACAGTCTGCTGCTTCAATTATAGGCATTTACCTACAAGTCAGAATTTATTTTCTGCTCAGTGCAGTCCTATTTGTTTTCATGGATAAATGAAAAGGTCCCCGGCACCATCATGTTTTAATGCTGCTGCCAGTGTCAATTATCCAGGCTTTTTACATGCAAATACATTAATAATTCAGGGTGCTGCACGGACGTGTTCACCCTCTCATCTGTAACCCCAGTCTATATACAGTGCAGCATACCTGTGTAGGAATTCATATCAGTCTTTCAAAGAATAATTTGAAGTGAATCTTGTAAAGTATTACAATATAATTTATGAAGTCAGTGTTTTAATCTGTCAATTGCCTTATGCCTTCTCACCTTAAAGTCCATCTTCTTTACTGTCCCTGTACATTAATCTGTGTTTAACACCTAAAGTACATCACTTACATCACTTATTATTCCCCCGTCTCCCCTCTGTACCTCACAGCGACAGACGGTTTATTTGCAGCCTGAGATTAATTGATCTGTCATTTCTTTTAGGACCCCTTCATTTAATTGTACAATTTTTTTTTTTACAAGAGTCAATTTTGCTCAGATAAATGGAAAAACACAGAAAGAACGGAACGAAGGAGGTTTGAACCAAAAAAAGAGCGCTCGCAAAATCAAGAATGTTAAATATTGAAGTAGTTGCTAGAGGGCTAATGGGATGAACAATGCAGAAAAACGGCCCTGAGTGTGCTGAAGAAGCACGGCCTGACCCCACCTCCAGCCCCATTTAAAGGGCCTCATTATGGAGGAATTATGGCTTTGAGGGACTGTGGTGTGTGTGTGGGGTCCTTTCAAGGTCGGTTACTGTAATATGACAATAATATCACAGTGACTTTTGTCTTTTCTCTAGGGTTTATAGCTCCCTTCTCTTAGGTTGTGGAATGAATATGGAATGGCTATCATCATTGACCACCACTTGATGTAAGCCCCCTCTCTCCCCCTCTCTCACTTGCTCTTATTTGAGTATTTCCCCAGTTCTATATGTCATTCAGGATGTGAGGTACATCTTGACTTAAACTCATTTAGTAGTGCTGTCTCCATTAATGAAATCCAACAGTGGTATAAATAATTTATATTACATTCTCATATTTTATGTACTAGGTCCCATTTGATGAATTATGCTTTTTTTGGCTAATTGTCTCAATTACATATGTGCTCAGTCTGTCATTATTAAGATGAATTTTTTTATGAAATTAAATTTAATGATCTTTTCTCAATGTTTGAATTGGCTCTCAGTGCTTCTGAAGGGCTCAGATCTTACTGTATAGAGTCTTACTAATAAAACCCTTATTCATCAACAGAAAATGGCTAATGGGCTGGTATATATAAATTCCATTGTTTTCTTTTATAAAAGTTATTCCCTAAGTGATTCAACAGGTAATTATGAAATGGTGTCAAAACAAGATAAATCGTCAGGTGTCATAAATCTCATCAGCAGCAGGATAAATAATAGTCTAAACTGAACAGTTAGCTGAGGGAAACGTGCTTGTCTGTAAATAATTTTTTTAAAATAATCCTAAGAATTCTTTGCATTTTCAGTGCTTGAGCCCTAATAATAGGTGGTGATACTGTGACAACTGCATATCCAAATAAATCAAACTGTTGTCATTTCATTCCAAGTTATCTGACAGCCTGTTTCACTACTGCATAGTTTTCTATTCAGGTAGCGCAAACACTCTAATTGGTTATTATTTTGAGCATGCCATGTTGTCATACTGATATACAAAACTTCACAAAAGTCTTAGACCTACCAGCACTGTGTGGACTGGTTTCACACACACACACACACACACACACACACACACACACACACACACACACACACACACACACACACACACACACACACACACACACACACACACACACACACACACACATCATGTGTATCATGGTTTTGTTTTTTATCTTTTTGCTAAACCACAAAGAGTTGAGGAGATACAATAAGTGGCTGTAAGTGACATGCTGGTTCTCTATCACGGTAATACAACTGGCATGTTCATTTGTGGACTTCCAGCTATTTATGGACTTGTTCCACTTCCAGATGGCTGATGTTCAGAATCATCATGAAAATACGTAAACGCTGTTGGTTTTGTATCAATGTGTAGAGTTTTGTCCTTAGAAGGAAGTCAGTAGAACAACACAGGATCTCCAGAATTCCTTTATTTTCCTTTATTTCAGTTCACAGCAGGAGCAACATTTCATGGGGCTCATTCAGTCAAAGCCAGTCTGCCAAATGAGGTCAGGCTCTGCTGGAAGAGCCCTCGAAACACAAGCTGTTGCCGTAATAAGGTGAGCGTATAGAGCGTGAAGCTGAAGAACCTTCTAGCACTTCCCCTCCATCTGGAACTCACGGTTGTCTGGGGGATATTAGGTCAAAGGTCTTCATCAGTCTTCAAAGCTCCTGCCTCACGTCCCTCCAAGAAACGCCTCACATGTACAGAGTAACCGGAGACTGAAACTAGGTTTATAACTGGCCACACAGAGCAGCAGTCTGGATGTTAGTTGACAGGAAGCTCATTGATGATTGAAGAGGAAATGTGCTTTTATGATATTATACATATGGAATATAAAGTTAGTAGTATAAAGTAGGTAGATTTTACAGTAATTTCCTACAATTAAATAAACTTTATTCAGAATTTTGCAGGCTATGTAGTTTTTAAAGTAGTTCATATAAACATTGTAGTGTTTGTTTGCTGCAGGAACTTGGACCTTTTTTACTAAATTTCTTTTGTCTGGTGTAATGCCTTGCACATTGTAAACTATTATGACTGACAATTATCTGTTATGTTATGGTCTAAATTGCAACCTGCACTATTCTTTAGGTTATATAGTTAGGTTGTATAGGCAATATTTTAGGTTATACTACAAAGGAAATACTATACAGTCATACTTTTTTACAGTCTGCGATTGTTTATTTCCATAATTTTGTTCTTAATGTGTTTATCCTTTTGGAAACTTATCTTATTAGAAGTTTGTGTTCAGTTCATATATTCATAAAAGAGCTTGAATTGGTTTGAGCCAGATGATTTAGTTAATCACAAACAATAACAAAAAATCACAATAACAAATTGCCATTGCCTGATGAATCTTGCATGTTACACTGTATTTTTGTGAAACCAAGTGGGTTTGATAGGATTTACTCTGTGGACTGAAGGAATCAAACCTATAAATTAGTAAACAATTTACTCTTCAGAGTTCTTCACTATTTAGATATTTCTTAAATTTCACTGCTCTGTTTTCCATTAATAAGACAATGACTTATTGCCCTCACATGTTTATGGGCCCAGTTTAGTATGGCAGAGTTTTAGTTTTTCATCTGACAGTTTTCATGTGTCTGTATTGAAATTTCATGCTACATTAGACACCAGTCAAAATGAAGACGCTACAGTTTCATCACAGGAGTCTATGGGGAAATCCAGGCCTCTGTGTTGAAGAAACTGAGCTGGTCCCGGTGCTCTCCATGTTTATTTAACTGTATCACTTATTTCCATTTACCTCTCCCCTCATTCCAGTCAAAGCGTTTCTGAATTCATTTGCTTGTTTTTAGTACAAAGATAAAGAGGAAAACACACTTTCATGAAGAAGAAATATTGATACAAAATCCTAAAGCCATCAGCATTCATTTTCCTTAGGGATCTGAGAGGAAATGAAAATGCAGCCTTATTTATTTATGACAAACACGGATCAGCTGAAGCTAAGATGTTCTTGCAGACGCAGAGACGCAGTGAAAATTATGAGCTACAGGCAAAACAAGTGAAAAATGTCAATTTTGGTCTACTCTGAGGTTTTCACAAAAATGAGTTCATTAAACCTTGTCTAGCGATCACAATGCTTTAAACAGCAGTTAAACATCTAACATCACCTTTATTGTTTGTTTTCTGAGAGATGAACCTTCCTAAATCTTTCCTTTATTTTAATAATCCATTAACGTAAGTTTTTCTGCTCTTCTTGACTGGTACTCTAGACAGCTGCAGCTCATTCATTTTCTGTTCAATTCCATCAAATGACTTATCATTTTAAAGGTTTTATTAATAGACAATGTGAACATTAGAAAAAGTAATTTTTTAAAAATGTGCTCATTATTTTGCCAGGGTTACAATTTCACATTCACCAGACAAGAAATTAACTATTTATTATTTAATAAATATTTACAATAGTTTTTTTAAATATGAACTGTAAATATTTAGATTTATTTCACTTTATTTTAACTCAGACTTCCAGGGGTATTTAGATAAGGAATGTTTTTAGCATTTTTTTCAGAATGAAAATAAATATGCATTCCTAGAAAGCTTGCTTCATGAATGATTAGTTTAAACACTGGAATATAATTAACATGTTTATGAATTTATTTTCCCTTTCTACAAAGAACTGAGATGTTGGCTATATGAGTTCATATATAATATAATAATATCATAAATCATCTATCTAAATTATGCATTGCTATTGGGGTCACAAGCGCTTGCCAGGTGGAGACAAGCAACCTATCTGTCTTAGAAATTCACATGCTTTTTCACAGTACATGCTGCTGATCTTGATCAGAATAGCCCCTCTCCCAACCCTATCCACCCCCATCAGTTTTTCATCCAGCACTGATGGCTTATGGTCAGGTTGGCTGTATATTTTTAATGGTACTATTTCTTGTATTGAGGCCAATGCTTGATTTAGGCTTAATTTGTGAACTTCTCCCAGACTCTCCCAGCGGAAGTGTTGCCAACAAGCCAAAGAATAGTTCCTGCAGCTGTCAGGGATCATTGTCATTAGGAATTAATTCACTTGTGTAACATTATAGATGTGAAACTGTTGTAAAATGTGCTGTGAGTAGCACTAATGCTACCTCACTAAAAGCGAAGTCTTTATGTTTCAGTTTCTGTTTTTGTGTGTGTGTCAGAGTAGCATTAATATAACATCTGTCTTGTTCCATGCATTCCTGAGGGATTCGAAAGACATTTACAGTGTGTGGCCAGACAGTGGTTACATTTGTCATGTTAGATTCACAAGCATGCTGTATAGTCATTACTTATATAGTCATACAGACTTTTGTTGCTGCTCGTCAAAGATTTGCCACACTCCCTGTGAATTGCTACACTTTATGGCACTGGGGATAGACTGGGTTTATTAGGGTAACAGTATGTATGCTGGGTGTCAAACTTACACAAAGATCAAATTGCACTTTTTTGCCTTTTTTCCAATTACTTGCTTTTGTCAATCCCAGAGGAGCTTTGAATGTGTCACATCAGCAGTAATTGCTCGGGACACAGAAAATCCCCCTGCAGCTGCAACACAAATGCAACCTCGCGATTCTCTCTCTCTCTAGCTTATACAGCGTCCCAGCTGCTGCCACTCTCGCCTGGCTGTCTGGACCAGAGAGTGCCATCTTGGCTCTGGTTTTGACAGATTACAAGTTTTACATAACAAGAAATTCGCAGCAGGCACCTTGTTGTCACAGATGATGCACTGAGATAAGCTGTAATGAGAGATGCCCCCACTGGAACACATGCTGTTTCTATGAGTTTCCCATGTCTGAGACAAAGATAGTACAATAGGGTCTGCAAGAAGGAACACAGGTAGTGAAGGCTCATGTGAGTCTGCAGAAGCCCATGTCACCAACAAGATGACTTTCTTTGTAATAAACATATACTTTATAATAAACATAGAGGACACTAAACAAAGCCGGATGCCTGATGTCTTCAGCAAATCTTTGGAAGGGCATTGCTTGTAGTTCCTAAAACCAGAGGCTCAGTTTGAGAATATCAGTGATTTTTATGCCATGCACTTCAGCTTATTTTAATGAAATGAACACAGGCAGATCTAGAATGCCATAAAAGTTCAGTGGCCAGTCATTGACTAATGTGTTTACAGAAGGCTTATTGTTTTATCACATCAACATCTCTTAATCTTTCAAAACAGTGTGCATTGGACTATATAAACAAAATTGCATAAGACTAAATATGGTATAACAGGCAAATGATCACAGGAAAGACCAAGCTGGGACCCTGTTAATTTATTATGTTATTTTTTTTTAAAGAACATGACAGCTTATTATTAACAAGCTGACATTACTGTAAGGATGGAGTCTATATAGAGCATTTCAGATTAATGATAAAGTCTGTTTGTTCATAAAAGTCATTAGTTTTGCACAATGAAACTGACATTCACACATTTTCCTTATAATTTTGCTAAAGAGGCATTTGCAGGTGTTATTGATTTCTATATATAGGAGTAAGGAGAGATGATTTGTCTGGCTTGATGAGAACAATACATGTATCAAGTTTCGTGACTGTAGGCAAAAGTAACCCTGTCACTTTAGTCAAAAGGGGGTGCTACAGAGCCCTCCACCACACCCATGTCTAAGCTTTTGCCCACATCTAATGGCTGACGGCTATGATGTGTGTGCCAAATTTCATGCCATTTCAAGCATGCTAAGCACCTCACATCTCTAATACATCTGCGTGGTGTTAAAGTTTGACACATCATGGCACCATTATTTAAGATATCACAAATCCTGCTGGAACATTATTCTGACCAAGTCTAAAGTGAGTAAGTTTTTGATCTCCAAAATTTGATCTCCACACTGAGGCGTCAAAATCATGGAAAGGCTGTTCTCACCCTGTATTTTAGCCATACATTTTATAAATATGTGTTTTCACTGAGAATTGAACCCATGGCCTTGGTGTTGCAGGCGCTGTACCACTTGAGGGTACAGCAGGAACACAAGGTTATGTAATGCTATTAGGTTGGTATCATGATATTTTGTATATAATATAAAATATTTTCTTAGTTTCTTTCAATGCACAGAGTATCAAGAAGAAATAGCAACACCCAGCAACATCCATTTATGTGGCATGCAGTGTTCCTGCCTATGTAAAGCATTTCAGATCAGTTACTGTACTTATAAGGCTCCATAAAATTTAGGTTATTGCCTTAGAAGGCAACTGCCTGTACAGGATGTCGACAAAGAGGCAGCATATTAAGTTTTGGAACAGAGCTAAACAGCTTGACCACAGATCTGTGATTTCTCTGAGCACAGTGTATGTATGTTGGATTAAACATATAAGGATGTGCAGGCTTGTCTGGCTGACATATTTCACCAGCATCCCTTGCACTTGTGAATGCCATACACTTGATCTTGTACCTGATATTTCCTGATTGGATGAAGTGGCTTGTAAGCCTTCGCTTTTAAGATATTAAAAAAATCACTTATGATGGTGTTTCTTTTGGGAAAAGGGCATTGCTATTCAGCTTGCACGTCTACTATTGAACCCTGCCGGTATTATACTGTAAGCAAAGATTAATGTGCCTTTAACCTCCAACAAACAGAAAGCCCACCGCTGGCCTCTTAGGGCAGAGCAATCCTGCTGGAGAGAGAGGTCAGATGTTTTTCCGAGAGTTTTAAGGACATCTTTCACAGAATGTGATTTCTATAAAAGTGCTTCTATTGGGATGCTGATAGAATCTAGAGATTAAAGTCGCTCCTACAACTTTCTCCTCTCTCCAGCCTTCCTCTCGCTGTTTACCAGCTGCCACAGGAAACTGTTATCTGGAGTAAATTTATAACTGCCACTTCAGCAGACAATCATGCTATCAGTGAATGCTCACTGTCTATCACTTTGGCCCTGGGAGTGCAGTAGGCTCTAGAGTAAATCTAACTGGACCTAATCGATGTGATGTTGTAAAGGTTTAGACCCTCAACTAGACCCTCTCTCTCCATCTGCCACGTACTGGCTGTTCTGTGTCAAGACCTCACTTTCATTCTGTTTTTGGACACTCTTTCTGTAATAATCTGAACTCCCTCTCTCTTTGTCTGGTATTATTATCCTAAGGAAAAATATATTACTAAGATGAAGTTGCTCTTTTCTAGGATCTTGAGAGACCTAATGGAGTTTATTAATGTTTCTTTTAAGTGTTAGCTTCAACTGGCTAAGAGGTTTCTACTAAGGTTCCTTAAGAGATAAAACACAAGAAGAAGAAAAGACACAAATGAGACAACTGTTGTATACAGTAAGAGCATAAAGCTTTTAAATCAGTGTGGATGTTATAGCTCAGATCATTTGGAATTGGATTAGATGTGCCTAAGTTTATTTTGACTTTTAATTACAGACCTAGTTTTTTTTTACAAATCTGGGCATAGTGTGATGTTGTTGAGATCTGTAGGACAGAGGGTATTGAAAAAATACAGTACAGAGGCTTGACAGTATTAGCAAAAATAATTTCAGAGGCAGAGCTTCGACAAGTATGAATAATGATGCACGATTACTGAAACAAGCTTTTATTTTTATATTGGAAGAATGTGCAATGACCTTAACACCATGATAGAAAATACAGACAAAGACAAAAGTAAAAATCATTGATTTTGATTTTATGTTGTCTTTAAGCACAAGTCTTCATTTTCTCTCTCGCTTGATTGAGAAATTTTAATATGACAAGCATAATGAATAAAGTAGGATGGTAAATTAGCCATGAGAGTACATAATAATGTAGTATCTTTGTTATCAGACAGGGAGTCTCTGTGTGTGTGTAGACACTGACAGACGCAAGCTAGGGAAAATGTCAGCACTGGCCTCCTTTCCTTCAGACTGTAGATGTGACAGCTGTGTTTCAGACTGTCCCAGGACCAAACAGTCAGGTTTAGAGGAGTAGAAGAGAAAACAAATACATGTACCTCAGGATCAGCATAAACACCAAATGCTAGATGCACCGGCTCTTACAACAGCACTGATCACTGGAGGAATCAGACACTGTCAGGCAAATGGACAAAATCCTTCTCTGTGGCGCAAAATGTTCATTTTTCCATCCATTTATTCAGAGATGAAAAATCCATTTATTGACAAAGCTTTGACATTTATGATTAAACACCCATCAAAGTTCTATAACTCAGCAGTCTTATGAGATGAACCAATACCCTGTGATAATAAAAGAAAACAAGTGGAGAATTCACTATAAATGATAATAATATTGTTTGTTGGCATTTAGTGACTGCATTGTTTTAGTATCCAACTGAATAAAGTAATTAGAAAATTACAAAACACTGGCCCATCTTACAGGTTGTAAATGTTAGCTTGTACAGGATGCAGAAAGTGTGCTTAACTACACTTTTAAAAATAAAGTTCCATGAAGTGCAGGAGCTCATGCTGTCGTATGACGACACTTTGGGGAATGCGCTCAGCCGTCTGAGACTCGTCTAAAACTGGGGTGTGATGGGGGAGCAAGAAAGCTACACAAGGATGCTATAGCATTCGCTTCTGTCCTTCAGCAAGACTTCTTTGTGTGTCTGTCCTAGGTGTTGTCTCCCTAAAGAAAAAAGAGAAAGAAAAAAGAAAAGAGAAGAGAAAGTAGTAGTATGGTGAGCAAAAAGCAATTTGTGTGCCTCTCTTCCCCAGATATATCACAAACAGGGACAAATATGAGCTGTGTGTGATTTGTTTGGGAGTGGAGCATGCACAAGTGAACAGCTGTCACTCAGAACACCCCACTCCTGCCTGGCTGTGAGGCCGGGTGTGCTCGCACTCCCCCGTGGCTCAGGCGTCTGATATCGGACAGGAACCAAAACAGTGCTAAGTTTCTCTGGAGTCTGAATGTACATAATAAAAAAAGTTGAATTTTTTATTTAAATTCGGGGATGGTGAAACGTTTGAAGTTGGCAAGCTACTTTGTGGTAACTTGGGAAGGTAATGAGATATGGTCACCGAGGTTGGTATGCATATGAAGGACTCTGATTTGTGGTCACAATTTTTTTTGTGGCAATTGGCCACTTGGTGGCGCTATAATGTGATAAAACACAAAGATGACTACAACAAATCCAAAGTTGGCTCAATTGACTGGAAAATTATTATGCAGTGTCAGTGCAAATGCAATTGCGAGTCTTTATGAAACTTGGTATGGTTCATCATCGTATTCTGAGGTGATGTGCTAAGCTTGGGTACGGTGCCACCTAGTTCTTTTTACATTTATATTCTTTAAAGCATGGACAGGCAGAGAAAGAGCAGCTCACCAATGGCCCAATGCCAGGCCTGCTGCCTCCGATAAACAGAAACCTTCCACTGCCCAGCTCTCTGCTTTTTGTATGCTTCTTTCATCTAAGCAATGGTCTGCTCATACCAGCATCTGTGGACTCTGGCAAAAGGAATTGGGTTGCCAAAAATGTTGCTATTGTCACAGTTTTCTCTATTTTTTTGGAACTGGTAAGGAGTTGGTTATATGGGATCCAGTTTAAGCAGGGAGACAACAAAGTATGACTGAGAAACAAGTCGAGAAAGACGACTAGGAAGGCTTTTCCTCCTAAACAGTGTTTTGTGATTGTAACGTGTATAGTG
This sequence comes from Chromobotia macracanthus, assembly GCA_036877525.1. Lineage (NCBI taxonomy): Eukaryota > Metazoa > Chordata > Actinopteri > Cypriniformes > Botiidae > Chromobotia > Chromobotia macracanthus. Next base: position 2,108,750 of record JAZGTH010000091.1, read on the forward strand.
ATGACAGAAGAAGAAATATAGAATCAATACTATATTACATTGAAAACAGAACTTAAAATCTGAAGTATTTTTTTCTGCCACTAAAACAGAATTTTTGAATCACAAAACAGACTTGCAAAAAAACTGAACACGTCACATTGGACAGCAAACAGGTCCTATAACCAACAGTAAAGCTCAGTCATCTTAAAGGGGTCATGACATGAGGAATCAAATTTCCCTTGATCTTTATGCTTAAGGTCTTAGTATCATTATACGTCCTACAAGTTGCATAACTTAAAACGTCCTCCTTAAAAATAATAAAAGCATTTATGTTATCAGTTATATATGACATCACTAGGTAGATTCATTTTCATATGACCTGCCCTAGAGCAAGATAACAACTCCTACTTTTACATCATTGCACTGTGGCAGAGAAGCGGAAACATTTCTCATATGACAAGAACAGCATCACAGCAACATCATCTGTGTTTGGGATTAATCCACTGCGATATCGCACAACAGGCTGAAGAATACTTTAAAAGAGCGGGTGGATCTGAAGGCCTTGTTACACTCACCATACGATTGTGATAGCAGCAAGATGCCAGTCAGACACTGTGCTGTTCCTGGCTGTGCTGTTCATTGGCTGAGACATTAGCCAATCATACACACTGACGATTACACATGAAAGTTCTTACAGGAGAACCCTCAAATCTGACTTTATAATCACAGGACTAAAGACAGGGAGGAAAAAGGGCATAAAGTACTTCATTTGAAATGTTTTTTGGGCAAAAAAATCTTCAGTAATGTTATAATTACAGCTCAGGAAACAATAAAAAGCACATCATGACCCCCTCATGTTTTGTTTGGTTATTGGGTATTATGCAGATACAACCTAACTTTTCTTACAATAATCCTATAAAAACATCATTCAATGCAATGCATTGCAATGTATTTGTTAAATAGCCTGACTCATTTTAAGAGACATTTTAGATGTTCTCTTGGTTACTGTACCCAGAATGCATTTTAGGACTTATGCACCTCCTACAGCAGAGTACCTCAGACACCATCCCTTTCCTGCTGGAACAATGAGGGCTAACCACTTGCCGTTAACCTAATTCTAATTCTGTCCTCTTGGTGACATCATCAGCATGCGCCCCTGGGGCAGGTTTGAAATTATTATTGCCAGACGTCTCTTTAAAGCAAAACTGGGGGAGGGGACCTTGCCTTTCTATCATTTTCACACTCAGCTGGTTAAGATCCTCCATAGTCAGCATGTTAACCTCAACTTATTGCAAGAAAAAAGATGCACAAACACATGCAGGTGTGTGGAGCAACACGCTGCTCATGCTGACATGCTTAGCATGCTATACAGACCCCTTATAACCTCGACTTAGCTCCGAACTAAAGTAAGAGCTCCCATTTGTGGGACATGCTCGACAAACAATTCAAGCTGGCTTTACCGTTGAGTGTTTTGAGTGACCAGTTAAAACATTTACAGACTGGCAATATAAACTATATCTATCCTGGTCCCGGCTGGTCACCCTTCAAAAACTACCACTTGAACCAGCTTATTACAGTAGCAGACCAGGAAAAAAAAAATAAAACAGATGTAAATACTGTTAATCTTGTAATTTAAGATGGTCCAAACTTTTTTGTTGTTCAGCAGGGTGGGAGGAGTAGATGATTCTGTTTGGGCTTAAGGCTCTCAACTGGCATAGTAACAGCTATTTTTTAATCTGCTTGTGGCCCAATTATCAGTTCCATTCTGCATCACAGCCACCATGATACAGACACTGAGACAAATAAAGCCCCTCAGAACCGAGAAAAATCATGAACTCTGACTTGGTATCTTGGAATTTTTGGTTATTGTGACGTGTCAATAGACCAGGGGCTGGAAAGAAAGACCGCAGGGCTGCCCACTCACAGAACGACTGTGTCTTAGCCTCAAAGGCAGATCGAGTAGTGTCCTCGCTATGAAAAAGAGATGAAAGAGGGGGAAAAATAGTATGTGAGCTAAACGAAGCTGACAGCATGGCTTAAAGGAGGAAGAAAAGCTATAAATGTTAATTACAAACACCATGCTAAAAGAGAGAGACAGAGATGAGGAAATGGATTGAGCCAATCCTGGAGAATGGTCCTATTTTAAAAGATAAAAAAGTCAATTAGCATTAGTCATCATTTGCAGTGAGAGGGCAGGAGAAAAGGGGATAACAAGGACAATTTGAAGTAATTTCGCCAGACCATCTGAATAAAGTTCCAAACAATGATTATTTGGGTGGAAGGCACTGAATCGCTTAACAGAATCAAGGGATTAGTATTCACTGTCTGAATATCTTCAACCATGACAGCCAATGTGAGGCTGAATTCAGCATGTAGACAGATGATGGTTATAAAATGGCCCTGGGTGACTCACTGTATTTGAATCAAACCCAGTCTGCTTAACCATAACTGTGACAGTATATATCCAGTGATGTTTATAACAGAATGCTCAGAGATGAGACATTTGCAGTGTGTGACAGACATGTTGGGTCCACAGGTTTAACTGCAGAACATATAGGAGTAGCACAACACTGCCTCACCTATGGACTGCCCATGGTCCATTTACTGACCAAATTATGTATAGACCCTCAAAAATTGAGAAGCTCCAATTTAATGGAAAACAAAGTAATCCGCCTGGAAACCAGGCTGCTGAAATCTGTGTTTTGGAGGAAGATTAAGACACTGAATTTGACATTGTATGCAAGTCTTGTTCCATCAAACTGATATTTACAGTTTAAGGCAATTAGTAGCACAAAAGTGTATCATCCAGCTGCATGTGAACGGTTATGTATGAACAGAATAAAAACTGGTTGTTTTGCAGATGGTCTCTTCCTATGTAAGTGGGCAGTGTATGACAAGAATATAAAACAAAGGGACTATTATGCATGTGGTCAAATGTCTGGAATGATTATGGTGACTGCATGACCTGCACAGGGTTTAAAAAGTTGCTCTTTAACAAAAACATGACCTGAGAAGACACTTAAAAAACTGGTATGTAAAGAAACTGAGTTTCTTTGATGTGTTTGGAGTAATGGTAATTGTCACTGTGTCTTTTGTGTTAACAGCACATGTTGGCAGGGCTCATCAGTAGAAAACTGCACAGCAAAGGGAACACAATCAGCTTCTTAGAAACAGTTCACCCTAAATGAGTTCCTCTTTTAAGAGAAAACACAGCATTGCTCATTCCTCAAAAATCTGACAACAAATCATTATGGCACAGCTATCATTGATCAACAGTCACCTGGTATTTGATATAAACAAAGACATTTTTTAACACCCTGCCAATGCTCAAACATGAGCGCCACCCGTACAGGAAGACACCAGAAACATTTTTACACAGTGCACAATGTGAGGTGAATGGTTCGATCTATCAAATGAGTAGCGAAGCGTCTTTCGTTAAATATGTGACCTCAGTTTCCTGAGAAAAGGGAACAAGACATCTAGTTTGACACATCATGAGGAGTGCCTTCTGTGTGACGGTACTGAATCTCATGTCTAATCATGTCAATCGAATATATTAGTATATTAGGGCAACTGTAGAGCATCGACATAAGCAGGCATAACATAAACAGGCACTTCTGAGGCATGACAACAAGACGCCTTGTCTTGTTCCCTTACTCAGGCAAACAAGGTTGAGAGGAACACAGAGGAACATACGTAACTGTCCACCCATATGTAACCCATCCACCCAAAATGAATGTCATCTTTTCCTCTTTTCCTCTGTTCATGGCAGAACAGTTCAGCTGGAGTGAGTTGATACACACACAGACTCACACTTACTTCAGCTGATACTAACCCTAAAACTTTCTTACAAATAAAAAAAGCAATATATTTAAAGCATTTAAACAAAATTTTACAAAAGGAGGTTTTACTCAGATTTGTCAGGTTTTGCTTACTTTTGGGTACAAATTTGTCCACAATATATAGTTTAGTAACCCCCCCCCACACACACACACACAAAGAACATAGATTTAGATGATAATATTTATTATACATTACACCTCAACTTTACACTTGCCCAAACATTTTGACATTATAATATTTACAGCAAAATATGGTTTGGCTAATTCATCAGCATTTTAAACACTAAGAGCCACTTACATTAAGCCAGTTATAATTATACAGGCAATTATAGCTACAGTCAAACCCTAACTCCTAAAAGACAACATAACACAGTTTTTAAAGCATTGAAAAAATTAATATTTATTTTGTTACCTTTGAGGATGTTTTCAAATTTTGCAAACATACAGTAGTCCCCAACACACACCCTGAAGCATGTTCCATTAATTCATGTACACACACACACACACTTGCAGTAGTACTCTACACACACACTCTATTAGTGATTACGTGACTCTTGGGCTGCAGACCTTCTTCCCTGTGGTTTGGATATGGAATATAGCACTTGGGGGGCTCACTTTGATTGAAGCAGCTGTGGAGGCTATACATTCAACAGAGACACAAATCAAATATTTAGTCTGATGTTGATGCTTAAGGCTGATGGTTTAATTACCCTGTTGGGAAAGGTCTATATGTGTGAGGTGTGTGTATGAGAGTGACTAATTGAAAGAACTTTGTTCTAGTCAGTTGCTTAGTGTATATAATTAAGCATAAAGGGATAGGAAGTTATATAGTGACGGCTAAAGGACATTGTTAGAAAAGCAGCTGCAAACACCTTTCTTTTTCTTTCTTCCGTCCTTTCTTATATCCTTCATTCCTTCCGTCCGTCCATCCGTCAAATATTTTGTAGTCATCTTGGGTGCTTTGTCATTGGCTTATGTAAATAACTATGTAAATAGAAGGATGAAATGGCTGTTTTTCACATTCTAATGTATAAGAATAAGAATGTATTGCATTTATGCCTTCAGAGGCTTGTATATTATGAGTGTAAAACTCAAACTGTCAATTCATCAAAAAATGATATTGGAGAAAACCCAATACTAAAAACAGTAATATTATTTAAGTGACATTTTGTTCACGCATGACTGTACCACTAAGGCTACATTCAGCAGAGTATGGTTGTCAGGCATGTTAATGTTAAATAAGATTTTCCAGATGTACTAGTTAATGGGTTACCTCGACTGGAACAGAATGTAGGCCTTGAAATTTTTAGTTGGACTACATTAAACTTCACATGCCATCACAACACTTGTGTGAGGACAGAGTGAGACACAAAGCGACAGCTAAAGACATTTGTCTGAATGTGCACAATTGCAATGGCAGTGCTTTAAAGGGCATGAATTTTCAGAGAGGAGGAGTTTACCATACAAACTATCTTATAGGTAAAGAACAGCACTCTAATTACAGCACTGGCACAAACAAAACCCTGTGATAATAAGATCCAGTCAAACTCACCTTTGGGTGCTGGATGGTGAATTGTTATTCAGTCATTTTGATTAATCTCCATTATGTTCACACGCTGTCCTGGTAATTCTGAGAGTAAAAACTCTCCCAATGTGCTGTGTGAATGTATCTAATAAGATATCCTCTGGTTTAGACAAGTACAGACACACACACAGTAAATTACAAAACTTCAAACCTAAACACGATGAATAGAGCCAGCGGGAGTGTGATCTTTTGTCATACACATGCTGACATGCTGACTTGCAAATCCTTAGATTCTGGATATAAAATTACAACATGCATAATCATGCACAGTATTCATGCAACCTCTTAAATGAACTTGCTTTCAGTTCATCAGAAGCATACTTGATATCACCAAGAGAGCTTATGCTTACAACACACTTGTGTACTCAACGTTTAGGCATTCATGTAGTGTCACATAAAGCATACATGTACTGACAAAAAATGTCAAGTGCATAAATACAGACTCAGGTTAAAACATTTGATTTTCCAGTGTGTGTGTAGGAAACAAACACACACTCCCTCTTTCTGACGTTATCAGTAAGGGAGATTTATGCAGTCTCACAGAGGAATTTATGATTCTTCTCTGATGGGCATGCCGGCTAAGAAATTGCTTTAAAAAAAAGAACAAGGAAAAAAAATCAGCTTCCAAAGATTTATTTCAATCTACGCCAGGAAGGCATGATATATTCAATCTGTTTATTTGAGTGAAACAATCGTTTTGAAGCTTGGAGAGGTCCAGTGACAGATAAGGCTGAATTGCATTTAGTGCAGTCGTCTTTATACTGTCTGCTCCAGCAGGTTTAAATCCTTTCTGTCGGATTTATGGCATTTTGTTTCTTGCTAGAGAGGATAAGTGACGACAATCGTGCATCGTTTATTTTTCTGTTTATTTTTTTCTTATTGATAGATTGTTTGCTACCATAAACATTTCATGATGGAAGATCTCATGCAGGCAGACAAATGAAACTTTTTTGGTGTGACGAGACCTCATGAGCCCAAGGGACAGACAAAAGACAAATGACATCTTTATAATTTCAATTGTTTTTCCTAGACAGCAATGAGATTAATTTGAGGGCAAATGGAGACTTTTGAACACATCTGTTTGATTAAATTAATCTAAGACAAAAATACCTGAGCTACACTATCAACATTCATTTTATAGTACTGTACTTGTATTGTGCATCCACAACAGTCTTGTTGGTGTCCATTGTTATTTCTCTTAAGGGGTTCTAGAAGAAACACTTAACACAGAATTAATGCAATAGAAACTCTTTATTTCAGTTATGTTAACATCATGCAAAATCATACAAGCATCCTAATATAACATGCTAAAACATGCTAGCTTGAGGCTGAAACATACAAAAACATTAACATAATACTAAAACATGATAAACATGTTTCCATCATGTTAGAAAATGTTAAGTATTTTAAACTATTTTTTAAGTTTTCAGGTCAGGCTTTGTTAAGTTTGTCTTTAAACTTTACTATTTAGTTTCTTTTTGTTGTGTAACATTTTTACAGCAGAATGACAACATTTACCCACACAGTAAAAGTGAATGTTGATCGCAGCTTAAAAACGTGCTTTTCATAGCTTGGCAGCCCCTGATGCTGAACCACTGTCGCTGTATGAAAGAAATATTTTGACATTCTAAACATTCTAAGCTAAACTTCTATTCACAGAAGAATTAAAAGTCTGACAGGTTAAGAACATCTGTATCTGTCTTCACTGGGATCACTTTTCTTAGCCCATCAGGGCATACCTGCTTTATGGGTTATAGCTTCATTGTGAGCAGTCATCACAACTCACAGAAACACATGCTATTACACCATCCCTCACCACGTCCCACTTCTCTCAGTTTCTCAGTCATTTTCTTGTTTTAAAAGTGGAAGGAGGAAGATATTTGATATGCTTTGATATATAAAGTGCTTTGATCCCCAACTACCATTAGATAGAAGACAATTGCTTCGGTGGGCTAAAAATTCCTCCATCTCAACCCCAATGGAAGTGATAGGTGGACAGGGTGAAGGTGTGGACCACCTTTGGCTGCTGGTGTGAATGTTAAGGGTTGTGGTGAACCTGTAACATAGTGCTGTCTTAGCCAGACGTAAGTTAAAAAAAACGACTTCCTGAGATGGGACTGTCATCATGTGGTAGTGGCTTGCTAAAGTTTTTTGAAAGGGAATGTTTTTTTGCCACAAATGGTTAACCCTGCTGGAAAATCCAGCTTTGAAAAATAGCTCTTCTCTTCTTTTGAATAAGACCACTTTAAGTTGGTATGACAGGTTAGTAGTGCTTTATAGCTTAGACTGGTCTTACAAGTTAATCACCTAAGACTGGTCATAACTTTAAGTCTGTTACATTAAGGCGGAGATCGGTCTAATTTGAATCTGAAAAAAGACTGATTAGCCCTAACTAATCACTAGCTGATCAGACTAGTTCTTGCTGGTCATTCATGTTTCAAAAAACATTGTTTGCCAATGTCCATCAAACTAATGACCATCTTGGATCAACCTGAAATCATCTACCATTTTCTAAAACACAGCCGCCAGCTTTACATTGGATTTTTACAGCAGTGGACATGCTGATTATAGTTGGAATGAATATCTTAAATTAATGTGCAGTAGAATAATTACATGCAAAAGCAGCTCATGAATGTCACATGAAGATAATTTTGATATATGTGATAATGTGGCAATAAATTCAGGCATTTTCTCAGAAACAGGATGTCACAAGTTGCACAGTGATAAGGTTACAGCACAGGATTATTTGTGCCTCAGACAGGCACAGGTGTGAAAATACCCAGCATACACTGGGGCCCGAGGCCAGTCTCCATTAACCCGAATCTGCTTTACTGTCAGCAGTCAAAAGATTGTCAACAGCCAAGATATGGAAAGAAAAAAGAACAATAACAACAACAGAACTAGGAAGTGATTTAATTAGAGACCGCGCCTGTCTCAAAACAAGTCTGCAGGTCTGCATTACTCCTGTATTACTTTCTACCAAGTCTACAGATCTGATATTGTGTCTTTCCTCTGGGAGTAAATGTCAAAACTGTCGTGTCCAAATGGACATGAACTGTCTTTACCCATCTTGAAAGGCTTTCTACTGTAAATGGCATATACACATAAATAAGTGACAATAATCTAATCTTAATGGTTTTAAATGAACATGGTTACGAGTGTACACTCAGCCAGGTGGATTCATTTGGTATTTTGTAAATCCAATAAATGACATGCGAGTATAACTTCTAATGTTAAGGCGTTTATAATAACGATGGATGAGGAGTCAATATATACATACATAAGAATCATTGCTCATTCCTGATATGGAAAGAAACACAAAGATTGTTAACTAATAAAGATAAAGAGTTTAGAAATGTCTCATTTAAGGAAATGAACTAGGCCAAGGTTTAATTTGAATTTCAATTTGATGAAATTCAAATTTATTGAAATTCAAGCTACATTTTAGAAGTCTATAATTAAACTAAGACTGATATTTTATACCAAATTTACAGTATAGTCATTTAGATATGAAAGCTTTACCTAGGCCAGGGGGGTGGGAAGCATAAGGGTATTTGCCGTCAAGCCAATTCCACATCAATTATCTGCAGTTCCCAACAATTATCTGCCCGCACATCCATGTCATGGAAGTTTCATTAAGCAGAAACATGACAATTTACAGTGTCGTTAACTGACAAAAATCACACTTACCATGCAGTGTTCAGGACTGGTTTGTGTCCATAGACCTGAAGGACATGAACTTTAATGTGTTGATCTTCTCTCAACATACTTTTGTAGAGGTTGTACCAGTCCTTCCCTTCGGTCATCCCTGCCTCCTTGTGTCTTTAACAAATTCGCAGAGGCTGCCAACTATCTTGATGACTGGCAGCTAGACTGAAGGTCAACAGGGAGAAGAACAAATTCCCTCTGGTGCAGAGTATCTCTTTTTCCACATGGACTTTTCATTTTCGATTCAGTTTTATTGATATAGCGCTTTTTACAATGTTGCATTGTTTCAAAGCAGCTTTACAAATATAAAGAAAAATAAACACAGAAAACAGGAAAATATGAAACGTACAACACACAATACAGAATAAATGATATTATTGCAAGTTTTATTATAAGATGTATATTTATAAAAATAATTAGGGATAATAAGACTGTAGTTGGTTTATGAATATAAAGTTGACTGAAGTGATGAAACTACAACACATTTGAATCATTACAATAAATGGACGTGCATCAGAAATGTCTGTCATTGTGTGTGAAGACTCGTACCTCTCTCAGTGATGTATGAGAGCGTAATGTATTCAGACTGTCTACTAAGTCTATTTCGACATTTAGTCAGTTAACATGATAGATGACAGGTAACATATTAAGCAAGATATGCCATTCCAGCTTACATGGAGATTAGAAAGAAGATACGATTTTATAGAACAGATGTATTTATCATGTACACTTTATAGAACTCGATTTATCATTTACACTAGATAAAGTTTTATTAAGCACCATTACTTCAAAAGAATTGTGTGTGAAATCAGACCAACGAGTGTGTCAGTCAGTGCTGTCCTGTCTGAACTGCATCAGATGGAGGTCTGCAGTCTCACTCTAAATGGTTCAGAGGCTCCTGGGTCATAAGGCATCCAGTCTCTGCCTGATGGAGGGAATGAGATATTGTGTCCCTCATGCCACAATGCTGAACTATCCGCTGCATGGCCCCAGCACAAAAAATTGAATCGTGAACGCCATCTCCGTTTATACTCATGTGTATGAGGTATTATTTTTGCCGATATTTGATTGACCTTTCTATATTCAGACCAGAGATGATGGGCTGTCAATGACAGACCCCTAGTATCACATGATCGACACATTGTCTCGTTCCCTCCACCAGGGAACACAGGTTACAGTCGTAGCCAAGATCCAGTGTGCACGAGCCAGTCACCCTGAAGAGGAAAACACAGCTGCATTAGTGATACAAACAACTGTTGACAAAACTAGCCCACAGCTTCATTAAAACATTATCAAAAATGTACCATTTGTGAAAACATTTCAGTTAGTGATCTGTTGCACTAGGTTAAGTGGCTGTGTTGTCAATGCTTGTTTGTTTCACTGATGCTGTTCTGTGTTGTGTTGCCACAGTGTCACTGTTGATACTGTGTACTAGAGCACAATGTAACAAGCACATGGGTTTCTTTAGATATAAGGTATTATTTTAGTGGAGAGAGACAGAGAGGTTGAGTAAGAATGGTATACGAGTCAGACTCGAATTCATACTGCCTGCATGAGCACCACAACTCAATAACGCACAAGCTCTAGGACACTTTCATTCTATAAAACTTCCAAAGATAAACATAAACAAGCTCAAATAATAAAATAAACTACGGTAATGGTACACTACAATAATCCATTTGACCTAACAAACTGTGCTGATATTCCTCCAGTGGAAGTAATCTTCATACCCATGGATTGACAGAAATTATTTATACATAAAATAAGCACTAGTCATTACATTAGTAAATGCATCATTCCAGACTCTATCTAGCGCTCATCCTCTAAATTCTCATTTTCTGTCAATAAACAAAGCAATAATTTCTGTGTGATTATGCTTGATGGTGCCATATGGCTCCATCTCAATCTATGTAATAAATAACGAGTCACTCTATAGAGGATATTTACACCCTTGACACAGAAAGGTTGATTTAATGAATGCAGGTTTAGTGGATGGTGAAATGCCAAATAAATTCATTCTGAAACTGAAAACGAGACAATAACAAATTACTGTTTTGACTTTTTTTTTGACATTTTACATTTAGCTTTTCTAAATGTGGGAATTTTGTGTGTTTGTTTATTGTATCAATTGAAATTCTGTCACTGGCAGGCACATTTTATGCTAATATGCATAACTACTGTGCTGTTTGCAAACCACTGCCAGCAAGCAAATGTAATGTGGGCCTAAGTAATGAATTTTTTTATTGACTTGCTCTTTAGTGTGTACTTGGCTAATTTTAAAGACACCTGTGGTGGCCAAACATGCCAGCTAATGAACCATTTGGGTATAAAAAAACAGCATAAAACTGGTCCTAAAACATGTGATATATAAATATTATTTAATAATAACAAAAAGGGGCCTTAAATATGATGACTTGGTAACCATTTTTTTTTTGTAATATAAAAATATTAGCTGAGAAATTCTGAGGACTTAGAACAGCCAGTCGCTCTTTTCCACAATATTACAATTCAGCGGGGAATGGGCATTGAGTGTTTATATTTTATGGTGATTTGTGTCCTTTTTCAAACTAGAAAATCTCAGTCTCTGTTTGTTGTATTGATACAGTCTTTCACAGATTTTCTCCTTTGTGCTTCACAGAGGAAATGAATATGAATTTAGAATAAAGGATACGTTAATGATGACAGAGTTTTAATGAAGTTTCGAACAAACTCATTTTAATGCCAAAGGAAAGAACAGCAAAACTCATGTCTGTGATGAACATTTGTGAGCCTATTATAAGATGGAGCTACAGCAGATGTCCCCTCGGGCAGAAAACTGGTGCTTTTAATTTCTGATGTTACCTTTAGATATCCTACCACCAGATGACATCTCTCTCTTTTTCTCCCTTTCACACACATTTTACACCCCCCCTTTTAAGTATTCTTTTAGGAGCTCCATTTCCACTGGGAGAATGGGGTTCTGGGTAAAAGAGGAGCAGAAACTTTCAGACACAATTTTCATCAGCACACACCAGCAGGAGACTCCCTAACGTGAGTTTGTGTGTGTAAACAGCAGGGCGTCTCTCATCACATCACCAAACCCTTTCCCACTTGCTACTCACAAAATTGCATATCCCCAAAGACACAATGACTGCACCTCTGATCTCATGAAAGACCAAGACACACAACAAACCAACACATTCCCAGCCCGCAAACTCAGTCAGCTGTAATCAACACACACAATCAGAAGTCCAACAATCGTACTGCCAGGTCCAATAAGAATCTCTTCTAGATTCAGCCAATGAGCTGAACCCAATGCAAAAAACTGAACTGAAGCAATCGCTTGGTGAAACCGAGGGCTGGAGGAAGTTTATTAGCAAACAATATGTCACTGAAGTGTGCCAAAATTCTAAATGAAAATGTATGTTAAAAGAAAGAAGCCAGTTATTTTTATTATTCTTTTTAATGTGAGCGGTGTTTCCTTGTGCAAAACACACCACGCAGATGCTGAACAATTGTGGGTGGTTGTCAGAGCATTGCTATGTGACTGCTAGGGTGTTCTGAGTATTTTAAGCATGTTGCTATGCAGCTGCTAGGGTCTTTTGGGTGGTTACTATGGCATTGCTAGGTGGTTGCTAAGGAGTCTCCTTAACAAGTCTTCTGATGGTTTAGACATTTCTTTAAAATCCCTCATCATTCCTAAGTACAATATGATGAAACCTCCATTTGGAGGACAGCGGGTAATACGGATAAATAAGGATTTTAGCACTTACTGTCCAGTCTGCAGACTACAAGATTCTCTCCTTGCAATGCAATTGCATGTTTCTCAATCATTTTACCACAAAAAGAAACTGCTGCTGGTAGCTCCAACATGACCAGAGATCCTGATGGTTCTTATTATGCAAAAGGGCAGGAAGGAACAGACTCAATCTGTGTTTAAAATCAGACACACACATTATTCATCTAGCACTGCAAAGCTTCGAGCCCCTAAGGAGCTTTGGCTAATTGTTCTTCCTTTCCCCATCCCTCAACCCAATCAATTCTCATACTGTTACGTATGCTAGCATGCTGTTTTAATACTCAACATGAATCTTACTTACTGCATTAGTTTGGCTTTTTGAGCAAACATTTGAATATTATCTTTTGACACTAATATATTTGCAAATCAATATCTTGTCAAGTTTAACAATAGTTGCTTGACACCATAATGTGAAGCTCATCTAAAGCGGGGCCAGAATGTCCTGTGTTTGTGGAGATCTTTGAAGAAGACTGGTTCTAAAGACATATCAGTGCCATCAGCATTGAGATTATGTGGCCTTACATCTCATGATGTGGCGTGCCCATCTCATCATTTCCATCTTACCCTTTTCTGTCACAGTTATCTCTATCCTTCCCCTTTTTCTGTGACATAACATTGTGATTAAAGCAAATCTCTTGGTTCTTCCTGATGTTAGATTTCAAAAAATTCACCATCCCACGTGTGCAATTACAACCAAGCATGATGTCCTGTGTGAGCTCTGTGTTCTTATCACAATCTCAGCAGTAATACTAGTTATCACAGAACAATTACCAATGTAACCTGTAATCTAACAGTGACAAACACATCTTCAATTACATATTATGCAGTTGTGAATGCTTTTTTCCTGACAAACACAATAAAGTAACATTCCCTACAGTTGAGTTAGGGTTTTATTCCCCTGTTAAGTTCCAGTAGGCGGCTTAATCTGGCTCCATCTTTTTAGATAGGTAGATTACTCACCTAATCCCTTCAATATGTCAGTGAGAAACTAATATTTGACTTTACATTTGATCTAGGCATTGTTGTTATTTATCAGTGAAGGTAGAGAAACACAGACAGCATTCTTCCAAATCTCCTGTGCAGATCCTGATTCTCCTATTGTTGCTGCTTAAACAAAAGAGTGAATTTCAAGGAGAAGGTTTGGAGATGTTTGCACTATTGATTTACTAACAAGGCCCATTCAGCATCACTTCTGTATTCATCTCCAAGCAAGACAGACAATAGAGCACACTGGACTATTTACAAAAAAGCCAAAAGCCAGAATGTTCTCCTGCTGTGGAGCAGGTTTCGAGATACAGACAGAGTAATCGAGGAAGAAAGAGTTGTCAAATAAAACTAAGAGGGCAGTGGTTCCATATAATATTAGCGACCCATATTTAATATGGATTCACCATGTTGTCTGATAATGCAGGACTACAAAAGTGTGTTTATAGGAGTATTTGTGAGAGAGTATCTGGCAGCTTCTGTCCCCAGGGTTGCCCCGTAAGGATCTCATTTCCGTCGGTCGTAAAACAGTAAGTTGTTAAATTTCCTTATGCGCCCTGCTCACCTCGCACCGAGGGGTTCTGAGCATGTCTGAAATTGAGTGATTGCCTGCAGCCCTCGGATTGCTTAACCCCCACTGTCACACAAACCTCAGCAGACTTATATTTTTAGGACTGTTTTTTCCCTTTCCGGCCCAACACCTCCTCCTCCCCATCTCAGACGCTCCCTTTTTTCTCTCTTTAGACTCTCCATTTGTCTAATTTCACTAGCCTCAAGTCTTTTCTTTCATTCTTTCTTTTGTGGCGTACTTTCCTCCCGTTATATAAAGTAAATGGCCACAGCTCTCTGAGATTGGCCGTGATGCCCCATTGGCTCTCACACGGCACCATTCTCACCTGCTCACACACACACATCCTTCACGAGTGTGTGGGTGCAATGGGCGGATGACAGTGATGTGTGAGCTGCAGCTGTAAGGCAGCTTCTTCCTCTCTTACTTATCTCTTTTCTGTGTTCATGTTCAGTACAAGAAAAGAGTAAAAACCTTGAATGCAACTCATAGTGTTCCACAAACTAAAACAATAGCTGTCAGATGAGAAACAAGTAAAAAACCTAAATCCATTACTCAGTTAATAAAAACAGAAAGAAAATGAACAATACTTTTCAGTAATGAAAGGACATTTCCCCTGCTTCTTCTAGCATTACTTTCTCACTGAGCTTGTCACAATGCATTCTGGGATTGCCTTTTTCACAAAGCATGCAGTGCTGCGTTATAACAAGGTTTCCTAAGAGGAAACGATCAGCATGATACCATAAATTGCTCAAAGTGAGTCCACCAGACTTACCTTAGCACAACAATGCTTTATGTATTTTATGTATGTATAGATGACATAAAGAAATACCTAATACTGAAAGAGTGGGAATATTCCCCTTTAAATGTATCTAAAATATATTCCCCTACGAGTGAAGAAAAATTCCTTACATTTGTCAAAGTTTTTGCGTGGGCTTCAACCTTGACACAGAAGGGGGCTGGTGCTGGTGCAGATGGGTCTTTTATTTTGCTGTTGTTGTTGTTATTGCGCCTGTCTCCCGTCTCAGCTGAGGCCAGTTAAATTAGCAGAAGAATAAATTACAGAAACAGCTGGGGCAAGAGAACAATGAAACTGCATCAGACATATACACGGCGGTCCGTAAAAATAAGCCCCCCTGGCTTTTTTCATTAAGTGAGGCATGAGGAGTCAGCCGTGAGGACATGCCTCCGATCAGCAGCCTTCTTGAATCTTCTATTTCCTGTCAGGGCCTCACCTGAACAGAGAACACATAAAAGCTCATCTGTTTGAAAGAACAGGCTGAATTGAACAGAACATTCCTACTGACAGTAGCCATTCACAATCACCACAGCAGCCTCACAGTTTGTGCAGATGCTTAACTAATACCAGCGTGTTAATGAGCACCTGTGCTTGTGTTCTGTACGCCCAAATCATTCACCTCTTTTTAGCACTTTTTCACGCCCTTTCAGCAGTATTTCTGCCAACTCTTCTTTGTTTATGATGTTAGATACTCCTTTTAATTTTAGTGTTTAGTTGCCCTCTGTTCTTCCACTCACCAAGAAACAAAATCACAAATGAGAACATTTATTTCTCTTAGGCAGCAATGCAATTATGATGAGAGTAAATGAAGACTTTTGTCATGCATTAACTGCTTCTTAAATATTTGTATCCTGATTTTTACCCCCTTCCAATGAGCTGTTGTGAGGTTACAGGAGAATGAGTCGTCTTTATGAAAAAATATTAAATAAATAAAAAATATTAAAATTACTTTTGTCCTGTGAATCACTCTAGTGGACAAAACACAGAACTGCAGCCTACACATGAGATAAAAAAGTCTATAGACTATTAGTCTCACTTTTATCAGACGCTGATGAAATTTGTGAAAGTATTTTTCTCAACTATTTAAAAGCAATTCGATTGACAACAATGGTTCTAGAGGCAAAATAGCTCAGAATTAGATCTAACATATGAAATCAATATTTTACATGAGAGTGATCATAAGTCAAGCAGGCCTGCTGAGTTTCGGTCCAATCGGCTTTCATTAACCTTGTCTAATAGTTGCTCAAACTTCATTGGCCGATGGCGACCATAATGTTATAGATACACAAATGTACTCATTAACAGGCATGACACCTTGGTCAACCAAGGTTGGTCAAACCAACTTTGGAATAGTTATAGTGGTCTTTGTGTTTTTTCCACAGTACAGTGCCACTAGTTTTTTTCACGTGACCACAGATCCATCTCATACATATGTGCACCAGATTTGATGACCATAACTCATTTATGTCTTATAGCCACATAACCAAAAGTAGAGCACACCCATTTTGAATGTTTCGGTGCCTCGTCACGAGCATGAATTAAAATTTCAAGTTTTTTTATTTTTATTAAAGAAACAACCCAAGGAGAATTTTTTTTCACTGGCTTGGTTCAGATCAGATAAGAATTCTAGGACTAGTTCACAAATTAAGGTTTTGCAATAAATTTAAAATTTCAACTTAATGGTGGAAATGAAATCGGGTATAGATTTTGTCTTGAGCCAGGGAACCCAATAATATAAGGCATTTGATTCTACGACAAATGGTTTAAAAATTATTAGATTTTATGGTTTTCGTGCTTGGACCGCAATAATAAGAAAGTCCTTAGAAAAACAACAGGGTTCCAGCACTTGGACTTCCACTTCATGCTTGGACACCTAATTAGTAATCTTTTATTTTGTTTTTCAAAAAATAAAGGTGTAAACAAAATAAAATGGGATTTGTAAACAGAGCAAAATGTTATAAGGTTCTACATCCATCTTGTGTTATTTAACAGTTTAAAAAGCAGAATATAAAGTTTTCAGAAAAAAAGCCATTTGGATACAGTCGGTACCAAACTGGTAAAATATGGACCTTCACGTAAATACCAAGACTTGCATACACGAGCTGGAACCTGACTTGACCCAGTATCTTTTAACTGGGCTTACGCACAATAAGTCCATTGTAAGGTTAAAGTTTAATCAGCATAGAACAGTTAATTCAATTCAGTTTCACTTATGGAGGTGGCATATGAAAGATAACATCTTATGGGTTGGGGTATAAGGGAACTGCAACAGTACCATGAAATACACACAACATACAAAAGTAAAATACATACATAAAATATATACAATAAAAATACCTGAAGAATTACACAATAGAGGAGAATGAAAGACAATTGGAGACAAAGGAGTAGCAAAACAGAAGAGTCTTTTGGACTGTAATTATATCATATTGCTAGAAGCAATATTAACAATTTACAAAACACTAAGCTAAGTTTAATGCCAGCAGGAAAACACACCTCAGCCAGTTTCTTTTGTTTAGTTTTTCTGCTTAACCAACTGAGAAACTATTTTGCTCAATTTGTCAAAAACAACAAAGGTTTGTGTGTGTGTTCATAACATGGCTGTGCAGTGTCACAGTTCTCCTCACTCAGATGTACACAGGGTGATCAGTCCACCCCCACCTTCAAACACAAGTAAGCCAGAGATACTTCAATTAAACACATTAATTATTGATGTTTTCAAACCAAAAAAAGATTCATTCGCATTCAATTACGCATTCAATTCATGCCTATTTGTTCTTCAATGGTAGGCTATGTGTTTTGTAGTGTTTTATTAACCCAGTCACTAACAGCATCTCATTTGCTGTAACACACACTCAATTTTGGCTACTATGTGTCATTTTGCTGTAATTTAAGTGTTGCATATGATTATTGATTTTATAGGGACTGAGAATTTACATTTAAATTCATATAGCATTTCTATAAGTGCATGCTCCATGTCCCTGGAATGGAGGGAATGGACTCTCTCCCTTTATGAAATGGGCTTCTCTGAGTATCTAAAATTATGGCCATCAGTTATTTAGCTTCACTAAATAAGGTGGAGGGGTATGTGAGTAAAAAAGAGAACCAGGGTGAAAAGAGAATCACACACACACATACTTGTTCTTTCTTGCTTAGAAATGCAGCCGATAAAAGCTGAACACAAAACAATACACACTTGTGTGTTAAAATACACACTTTGACAAGTTATAGATATATACATGAGGACATTCAATTGTCTAAGATTATGCCTCAGTTCCTTAATAAGAGTTGTAAAAAGAAAACTCATGCATTTAAATATGCTTTTTAGCCTTGACTGCCTTTTTTATTTGAGGGCCATTGTGGTACCAGCAAGATACGCCACAGCATTATTTTTGTGTGAACTAGTGTTTGTTTGCCTTTACATATGAATGCCATCTTAGTTTTTCTTATTTTCCTCAAGTGCACAAGTCACTTTTGGTCCATTAGATTCTAATTAGTTCAGGCCCCACAGGCAAAGACAGGGAGGAAGAGAGCAAGAGAGAGAGAAAGAGAGAGAGAGAGATGTAGAATGTTTCATGGATGTAGGACCATCCATGTATCTTATTGTTAAAAAACGGCTCCTTTCAAAGGCACCTTTAACATTTTCATTTAAAACAGAGCTCAGCTGATTTTTTAAAATTAATCCTCAGTTTCTGTAAATCTGCAGCATCATTAACAGTCATGATCTTTTCAATGTCAATCATTTCCAGCAATGCAAGTGGCTTTTTTAAAGCCATAGCTGGCAAAAATGAATGGAATAAATGAACTTTACAATAATTTCACTCACCTCCTGCTGTCCCTTCCCCTCCTCTGTAGTTCCTTCATCGTGCTCATCAGCTGTGTTTCTGTGTCATTTGTTTGGTAATCGGTGAAAGGTTATTGGCATCCAACTGTGATGTAGACAAACTCAAAACACCTCAGACTGTCCATACTCACATAAACCATGAAAGAATGTCTACCATGAGTGACACAGAAAGAAACTTACAAGGCTCTAAAGGAGTGTTACAAGGCTCTAAAGGAAGGACACGTTTAACTTCGGAGGGGAATCATTCTGACTGTAATCTTACCTGATCTCTGCAGTTTATTAGTGATGGCATCATTAGAAACAAATGGCAGAATGTTAGAAATAGCGGCTTCAGTTGCTGAAGTGGATAGTGGGGTTACAAATGTTTCCTTCACCCAAATTCCACTCACAGTCAGCTGACTGACATGCAACTCAGATTTCAAAAGCACAACAACCGCTTTGTTCATCCATGAGGCCGAGACAATATTCTCAAAGTGCTCTTCTGTAGTCAGGAGCAGCTCCTTCACTGTCACCCCGGGCTCCAGTGCACACCTGCACCCAGTGCGCAGCGACGGTGTTGGCATTTCAGGCATGAGAACAGACACCATCCCAGTGACTGAAAGCCACAAACATTCCTTACCTACTCTGTAGAAAGATCTAACTAGTTAGGGGTAGAAAAAAGAAAAAATAAGAGTTTTTAGAAAACAAAGTTTTCCACAAAACGCTCTCAGCAACGCACTCAGCTCTCACACGCACTCCCAGAATGCACCAGAGAGAGAGAGAGAGAGAGAGAGAGAGAGAGAGAGAGAGAGAGAGAGAGAGATACTTGTTTGCAGATGTCTACTCATAAGGCTCAGAAAAAATCTCTGATCTCACAGTGACCTACTTGTTGGGTGTCTGGGTCTGCTGCTTCCATCCATCCCAGTCATCACACAGTTTGATGTTTGGCACCAGCGCCTGAAGACCTGATGACACAATGAGCTTGTTAGTCTAGTGAAACTCTACGACATGTTTCTGATTCAGTCCAACATAAATTAATTGTTTCACTGTGAGTTTTTTTGCATGTTTTTAAAACACTTAGTCAATGTTGTCTAACTAGTAACAATTAATAGCTAAAAAGAGAATTAATACTGAAAGATTACTCTGTTCGGTGTCGCTCCTCTGATTATTGTATATCTGTCTAAACTTCAGAAACCTCTTTGGATTTGGCTGTAGTATTTGATGATAGTGAAGGTAAAAGCATTTCTAAATTTTCTTTACAGTATCAGTCACTGTTCAACAAACTAGTCAATACCCACCACGCAATGTATTACAAGTAGCCCAGCACCAAACTCACCCATCCGTTAAGCTTGTTGTTATCATGTCCGGGTGTTCAAACAAACAGCAATGTTCTGAAAGTGCCACAGTGTTTACACTCCTCAGAAACCAGCAATCCATTAAAGTGAATGGAAATGCTAACAGTGTTATCTTCTCCAGGCATTTTCACCTTGATTAAAACGTCCTGCAGCAGACAAAGAAAACACGGTCCATTTCACGCAGTAAAAAAATAAAATAATAATTGGACACTGACGACACATCGACTATGAAACAAAAACATTTTGCCAACTGATGCTAACCTAACAAACATTGACCCCTGCTTTACGATATCGCCTGTAACATGTCACAAAATATTTTAAGAAGTCATTTTCAATGTATCATTACAATTTTACTCTGTGTATTTAGATAATCATGCTGTTATGAATAAAGCAGTGGGTGTAAGTTGAGCCCAGGCTGTAAAAAGCTCCATGGCTCCATTCCTGTCAGGAACACAGGGCTCCCCTGCCTGCTATTTCGATTAGGACTCAGATAATCTCACCTATAAATAGGTATAGCTCGTCCTGTTTTGTGTTTTATGTATCACTTTTTATTGCCACAGTAACCATCATAGCCGTAGTTTATGACTATTGCAGCCGAATGGCACCCTCAACCCCAGTAAGCTTTGATGAGAGGACTGTAACCCTCCAAACTTTTGTCACTGAGAAGAAAGTGAGGCAGACAGACAGAAGATAGAAGGAACAGGAAGGTGGTTTGTTCCAGAAACATTTTTAATATGCTGGTTGAAAGTCTCTTCATGTCCTTATAGCAATCACTAAATGGCCTAAATACATTTATACAAAAATGAATCTTCTGTGGAAGGCGCAGGACCACAAAATGTTCATCAAATCACTGAATTTGGTCCAAATGGAATAGGGATGTCCTGCTTGCCTGTCAGACTATGTGGATCACATTCATGTGTATTGGAGGAGGCATGGCTTTGCAAACACTCTGAAGGGAAGGTGGGATCTTATGCTTTCAAAGCTAGGTTGCTGTTGCTAGCCCCTCTAAAATTGCCTATCCAATCTTTAAAATTCTGTCTACTAAGCCAACACATCGGTGTGCTGTATCTGTTTGAATGCTAATAACAGAACAGGAGGAAAGGCAAAACTGGCCACTGTAAATGCTCTTCGGGTGAGCCCTCAGGTTACATGGGTCATGAAGCTATGATTGAGGAACAGTGACGGTAGTTCTGGGTACCAGCGATGCAAATGGAGAAGAGGTCTGCTGACACCTGCTGCAAAATGACCCCTGAAACATAGACCCTCTAACGAACAAACACTATAGCAGCACTGAAAGCTACAGATGCCACAATACTCGTAACCTCTGAGCAACTCACAGCTTTAACGTTTCAGAAGCAACTGTGTAAATGAAATGTTTTATGCATTTGGAGAATGTTTGAGATTTGATTGAGATTTAATTGTAAAATTATGTTTTAATCATTTTGATCCTTTTTTGATCCTTTTTTGACTATTGTATTAATATTAGAGATATTACAGAAGTGACTAAGTGGACTTTTAGGGAATGTTATGCATGTAGCGTGGAAATGTTATATTTTTGTCATTGTGCTGTGACATGTTTGTCTTCTGCTGTAAATCATTACCTTGTGTACAGCACAAAGGCACATCTTAAAGTGGGCCTCCTGAAAATAATAAAGACAAAATAAAAATATAGTACTGTCAGGGGATGGAAGTCTATCATAAACTAAAAATAATAATAATACAGAGAGAGACAGAGAGAGAGAGACAGAGAGAACACAGCTGTAGGTTGGTTGCCTTTGTTGGTACCGTTAAAGAAAGAGTAATTGGCTGGACTCAAATCATGGCCCAAATTTTGTTGCCACTAGTTTGTTTTCTGTGTAAACTCTGGCCTCCCATAGCATTGCTAAGAAATTCCAATTATGTTCTCAGAGAGGCTGGCAACAGGGCCCTTTGAGAGTGCCAGGGGACCCTGTGACATGATGAATGGGTAGCCTTCAATGTTGTGGGGGATTAACTAAGATTAGATAACTTTTAAACGATCCCTCGCTCAATGTATAGGCAGCTCCTCTTTAACACAGGCATAATAATTTTTTAGCTGCCACCATTTTAATTACTTTGTTTAAACTTGAACTAGGTTGGCCTGGGTTAAAATAAACAAGACTGGCAGGTTGGTGGTGATATTAAACGTTTGTTTAGTTGTGTGTGAAAGAGAGAGAGGGAGAAAGTTGGGGGTATGCAGGTACTCCACTAAATAAATAGAGGTGCCACTTAAGATCCTGGTGAGGGAGGGTGCTGAGAAACATCCATCTCACAGCATGACTAAAGCTCCTCTAATGATCCACTAGCACACTATACATTATGCTGATTAGAGTTTTTAGCCATTGAACACTAATGTTTCTTCTATATGACTGGTGGAGCCCCTGATTCCAGCCCTGACTTGTCGAGAGTTCGTCACTGATCCACTGTAACCCGAGGACCTGGCACCTGACCTGGCACCTGTTTGGGTTTGGGTCCATACACTAAACAGTTAGCCAGGTCTGGATCGGGTTTAACATTTTAAGTAATCCCCGAGTTGATTGGAAAAGACCAGTTGTCAGGGCGGTACCTGTTTCTGTGGAGACTAGTGCTTCTGCATTGTCGCTTTTTTATTTAGATGGTGCGACATCTAGGTCTAAAGGGCAAATAGTCAAAGCTATATATATGTATATATATATATATGTGTGTGTGTGTGTGTGTGTGTGCGTGTATATTAATATATATAAGTCGGATTGATGTTGTTTATAAGAAAAGCATGTGTGAACCCAACTACAAAGTTATATTTACCAGTGAGTTAAAAAAAGAAACAATGAGTTAATGTGTTGACTACAGAGAAGTCCTGAGATAATAACCAATCAATAATTTGAATGCATTATACACTTGAACTGTTTGAAAACAAGCACCTTCTTTATCATAGCCAAAAACAATATTAGTCTGTCTATATAACAATACTGACAATGGGATACCTTGAAGTTACAAGGGTTGAAAACCACTGATGTAAGAAGTATTGACAGGCTACGGTAACAAGATGTGCAATTAGCACCCAACATCCATTGCCTCACTCATTTGCTTGCCTTCAGGCTGAAAACATATTTTCTATTATAAAACATGATTCTATTTATGGTCAAACTCAGGAAGCCATGCTGAGTGCTCAACCATCTATTAAGTGATGGGTAATCATCAGAATATAAGGACACTTAAAACAACCTTGAAGAGACTGATTTAAACTCTGAAACACTCTTTCATTACCTTCACATCAAATCCACAGTGTAATTCTCCATCTTATTAGTTAAATTAAACCCAAACCGAAAGAATGCTGAAATCTCCATCATTCTGAGATTAATAGTCTGTCCATGCCCAACTGGTAGCGATACAGCAGGTAGTGTACAGTGTAGCATTAGCATGAAACTCCTAAGGAAAAATATGTTTTTTGCAAGTTTGTGTTAGAGCCCCAGCTTAGACCTAAGTAACAAGTTGAACGATCATGTGGAAGCGACAGCACCTCATTGGTTGGTGATGACAGATTTCCTCTCAGGGTACGGTCATCTGTCCGCACCTTCAAAGCGTGGCTTCATCCCTTCACACAAGATTACTGGAGCGGCTTCCACCATGCTTAACATTCCTAAGAATCTGGAGCGACACTTGTAAAAGACCTTGCATAACAACGGCACAACATTATTGAAAGATATCCTGTCAAGGCAGCGGCTGAGGCCCGGGAGTGGGGGCTCCATCCACTAGTGGTGGAGGCCATTTGGCAGAGGTACGGCCGAGCAGTAGTGGATCTGTTCTCCTCTGAAAACTCAATCCACTGTCCCCCTCTGGTTCAGCCTCACTTATCCAGCTCCATTGGTGCTAGATGCCATGGTACAGATAGTGCATATTTACACAAAAATGGTTAAAGCTAGCTGGAAACAGGAAGTTATAGTCTGATTGGTTGATTTTACACTGGAAGTTTTGCTGATTACTGCCTTCAAGTCTTTGTAAGGCACAGTTTTGTTTGAGGCATTTAATATCAAATAAACTAGACCAGACTTCCTGATGACAATTAAAAGTCTGATTATGACAGACTACAGCAGAGACTATAGGGCAGGACTCAACTCCGGACTCATTTTCAATCCTGTAGCATTTAGTTCTGACCCCAATACCAGCTGGTCCATGTGTGTGTTTGGTTAGTGTTGGTGGTAAACTGCAGGACAGCAGCCCTCCAGGAAGGGAACAGCTCAGCTATAAAGAAAGAGATAAAGTGTGTGTGACATGTTTTGGTTTAATCGACGCTAAATTTTACAACTGTAAAGCACAATCTATGGGGAGACTTTAAATAATCTCTTTGTAAACCTCTGAAAACAGACACTGGAAATGTCAGAATGAGGTCATATAAAAAGATTTGTCAAGAATAGTCTTTAGCAAAGGGTGAAAAATTTCACAAGCTTTCTCATTTCTCAGAGAGATTCTTGAACAGTTGACATTAAAACACAACACTGACACATAAAGAAGCATTTGAAATGTTTATGATAAGTTAATGAAGTGACTCTATGGGAACTTAACACAAGCCTTTATTTCCTCAAGACTTCATTTCTTCTGTGGAGGTTCTCCCCCTTTTTCCAATAATCTGATGCTTCTAAATAAAAGCCTTTTAATTGTTCCACACTTTCTCATGTTGCTCTGTTGTGCTTAACAGACTTCACATCAGTCTGAATGTATATCTAGTGAAACGTATATCTAGTGAAATGATTTCTCTCACATATCTGAATCTGTTGTCATGGCTGAAGACATGCACCTGGATTCACTGGCTGGCTGTTCATCAGTGCTAGAATGTTTAGACAGATACAAAAACTGAAGCAGGAAAATGTTTAATCATATACTTATTTGTGTGCATTTACAGTGTGCAAAGCAGACCAAGAGAATCACACCAACAAAAAAACAAAAGTACCATCAATTTAATGTCCAGAATAAAACAGGTTTTAATGTTCAGCTCTAAGTTAAATTATAGTTAAATTAATCAGGCAACATTACAACATACATTTGTGCAGCAAACTGCTCAATCCAGACATCACATTAGCTGCACAAGCTCTATCATTTCAAGTGCTCATTCTCTTCCCGCTGGCAGCTACAGCTTAGCTCCAGCCAGCTCACTAGCATCAAAAGCGACCATAAGAAAAAACTGATCAAACACACTCCATACAAAAGTGTATTTAGCTTTCCCGATGGGCCATTAGAAAGGCAAGGTATTCATTTGTAAATTAAATTTGCCAACCAAATTAAAGAGGGGAGGACATAATGGATGGATACTAACACTGGAGTCTCTGAGTCGGGCTTAAATAAATGCAGGGAGGGGCCAAAAAGGAACAAAGCATCAGGGGAAACTGCATTGCACTGTACAACATGCACAACTGCACAATAAAGGGTTTTATTAAAGGTGGCAAAGAATTAAAGTTAATGCTCATTGAAACAATATGCCCAGATTTGTTTTTTATTTTTATTATAGGAAAGTCACATTTAAATGAATTTATCATTTACCTTCGCTAGTTTTCATGTGTCTTTTATTTATAGATTTTATTATTTAACCTTGTCCCACACACAGCTTTTAAATATATAAAATTCCATCAAAATATTTCATTTCAAAATGTGGCAATTGTTTTTTTAATACTTTAGTGTTAAAATATTATTTATATAATATTAAAATAAAAATATTATTTGTATTTACATACATAAAAGGCTATTTATGAAATTAGCCTGGTTAAGATGGAGCGAAAAATGTTCACAATGTCATTTTTATCACCATTATATCTATTGCAGAATGCTATTAAATCCAACATTTGGGATGTGGTGAAAATGACATAGTTGAAAGAGTTTATTTTCTAAAAGCCCTTAGGTCCAAAAATGCCTGTAGTTAAAAACCCATTATTTGCTGTCTTGACTCTTTTTTCAACTAAAAGCACCAATAAACCTGCATCTAAATGTCCAGGAGCAGTTAGATAGACAGACAGAGAAATGCAAAGTGAGTGCTTTGTTTCTTCATTAACAAGGATAATGTCCTTGATTCACATATCTCATAATGAATATTTAACAGTTCTTTAACACCAGACTCCAAAAGACTTACAAATCATGATGTGACATACAGCATCTACGACACAGCACATAAAAATCTCACAGTCACAGATGAGAATTATGTCCGTCCCCGAGCATCTCACTTTGTCTGTCACTCAAAAACTTTTCCAGGATAACACCTTTCTATTATTGCACAATGTTACATTGGCGCTTTATCAGGCAGTTGTACCGAGGAGGGGGATGTTAGTCCATGACGCAGGCCAGCATTAATCTGTCACATTGTCCTCTCCAATATGTACCTCTTCCAAATTAGCCGTGTGTCAACCCAACCACCTCTTCTGCTGTCTGATAGCGGCCTGCTTCAGGCCCTTGCATCACGGCTGACACTTGCTCTTCGAACAAACATGGAGGGTAAACAAGGAGAAAAAATTACATTTCCTCAAACAGGAACATGAACAACACGATAACGTTGAGAGCTCAGTGAGGCTTTATTTTCCCACCTCATTCATTGTGGTTCCTGTTCAACTTAGAGTCCATTACGACCAGTGCAAAGGCTGCGTGACAACTCTGATCAAAAGCAATTAATCACCTTCTAAAAGACGTCTCTCAGCTTTAAGTGTGCCTGAAAAGAGTCTTTCATACAATCGATGTATGCAGACATTTGAAAAGCAAATAGGGAGGGATATATCTTAATGTGCTGCTGATTGAAGACCGGAGACTCAGCTTGAGGCTATCAGATCAAAATGCAGCGACCGTTGAATCTCTCTTCAGCTTTTCTCAACATTCAGCCAGTTGATACTTCATTAAGAGACCACCAGGAAAGATGGCTGGTATCAACACACACACGCCAAATTGTTTAATTACAGATGATTTATCACCAAACTGTCATTTGCTAAGCGGTAAACCCTCTTCCTGCCGCGCACAGTGATTGGCACATTGCCTTTAAAAGCTCATTTACATTAAAATGAGAATCACTGCTAATTCCTCACATACATTTGCAGCTCAGCGCGTAGCCGGGCCGGTCTGGGCACTTGTTCCAGATTAGCACAGATGCTGCATACAGCAACTTCTTTATTATGAGCCAGTTAATAGATGTTTGATCTCACAAAGATTTCCCATAAAGATTAAAGCAGGATGCAGCCCTAAGCCCATACATTAAACTCCTGCCTCTGTACCACTACTGTGAGCAGAAAGAAATCAGCTGAATTTAATAGCCTTGTATATTATACCGTAGCCTCCAAAACATGATTTTTAAGAAATAACAGTAAACATAACCAAGTGGTTGCTAGGGTAATTCTAGACAGTATCTGGGGTGTTCTGTGTGGTGGCTAGGGTAATTCTAGGCAGTATCTGGGATGTTCTGTGTGGTTGCTAGGGTATTACTAGGCATTATCTGGGGTGTTCTGTGTGGTTGCTAGGGTATTTCTAGGCAGTATCTGGGGTGTTCTGTGTGGTTGCTAGGGTATTTCTAGGCAGTATCTGGGATGTTCTGTGTGGTTGCTAGGGTATTTCTAGGCAGTATCTGGGATGTTCTGTGTGGTTGCTAGGGTATTTCTATGCAGTATCTGGGGTGTTCTGTATGGTTGCTAGGGTATTTCTAGGCAGTATCTGGGATGTTCTGTGTGGTTGCTAGGGTAATTCTAGGCAGTATCTGGGGTGTTCTGTATGGTTGCTAGGGTATTTCTATGCAGTATCTGGGGTGTTCTGTGTGGTTGCTAGGGTATTTCTAGGCAGTATCTGGGATGTTCTGTGTGGTTGCTAGGGTATTTCTAGGCAGTATCTGGGGTGTTCTGTATGGTTGCTAGGGTATTTCTAGGCAGTATCTGGGATGTTCTGTGTGGTTGCTAGGGTAATTCTAGGCAGTATCTGGGGTGTTCTGTATGGTTGCTAGGGTATTTCTATGCAGTATCTGGGGTGTTCTGTGTGGTTGCTAGGGTAATTCTAGGCAGTATCTGGGATGTTCTGTGTGGTTGCTAGGGTATTACTAGGCATTATCTGGGGTGTTCTGTGTGGTTGCTAGGGTATTTCTAGGCAGTATCTGGGGTGTTCTGTGTGGTTGCTAGGGTATTTCTAGGCAGTATCTGGGATGTTCTGTGTGGTTGCTAGGGTATTTCTAGGCAGTATCTGGGGTGTTCTGTATGGTTGCTAGGGTATTTCTAGGCAGTATCTGGGATGTTCTGTGTGGTTGCTAGGGTAATTCTAGGCAGTATCTGGGGTGTTCTGTATGGTTGCTAGGGTATTTCTATGCAGTATCTGGGGTGTTCTGTGTGGTTGCTAGGGTATTTCTAGGCAGTATCTGGGGTGTTCTGTGTGGTTGCTAGGGTAATTCTAGGCAGTATCTGGGGTGTTCTGTGTGGTTGCTAGGGTATTTCTAGGCAGTATCTGGGGTGTTCTGTGTGGTTGCTAGGGTATTTCTAGGCAGTATCTGGGGTGTTCTGTGTGTTCTGCCCTCACCACTGTTACAAAGAAGGATCAGAACAGCAGATGAACCGTGCTTAACATGCTTAACATGTGAAGAGCAAAGTCTATGAAAACATAAACATACACGTACATAAATGGGATCCAAACAGTCAGACAGGCATTATACAGGAGAAACAGAGAATCACAGTACAATGGGGCTAAAATGTGAAGCCCTGACAGAAATGGGAAAATAATAATGAAAGAATTAAATATAGCCAGCAGATAATACTTATCGATCTCACACGTAGCACTTTAAAGGTGCATAATACCCCGATTCCTGATATTGATCAAGCATGTACTCAGTGTGAGAGTGCTGCACGGACCCCCAGTGAGAGGAAGATTGCCTCCGATTTGGACCATGTTATTTATATAGCCGAATTTTGGCCTGCGGGAGCCAAATCACCTGCACGTTGAATAAGCTGCATGTTCCCACTGCATGAGAGAGGGGTCAGTGCGGGTTTAAATCGCATGATTGCATTAGTGCTTAAAAGGGCAAAAGATACACACATCAAATTCAGTGATCAAAGTGGTTTACACTTCAAGAAATGACTTATAAAACATTCTGATGAAATGTTCACAAATATTTGATGTGAACTTTAGATGACTGCACCTTGGTAGCCAATAACAAACTCTTGTGATAAATAATTCAATGAGCAAACACATATAACAACAGTCCTAACAACAGCCTAACAATGTTTACTATCCATAAGGCAGCTCATCATTTTATCACAGAGGACCTGACTGAGGTGGCTAATTAAGAAAAACTCATTATGATGTAAAGATCCCAGACATCACCACTTTATTGCAGATTGAATTTAAAACAAAAACATGAAATGATTTGAAACACAAAGTGATCTGTGAGCCAATTTTTCAGCTCTGTTAAATTACAGGTGCGTTTCCGTGACTACAAACTTCATTAAACATGCTGTGTTTACTGTGCATTTGTTGGCTAATGATGCAAAAAGGAGACTATTAATAATAATAAATGAACAACTGCTAAAAGTAACAAATGAAAGATAGACAACATAAGGGTAGTGTTGTATTAAAGCAAACGTGAAAAATGGAACGCTGTTATATGCCTTTAACCGTCACATTCCAAAACAGGTCAGAAGTCCACCAAATGCTGGATGTACACAATTCCACCATGTGAACTTCATACACTCCAAAGTCATAATGTTATCATGTGTTTTGCATGTTGTTTGCCTCTTACATACATGAGAAAAGGGCAATTAGTGAGACTGTGATATAATATGTCAGTCGAACTATATCACAGTGTGAAACTGTCACAATTCATATCAGAACACTGTGTTAACAACAGTCTCCTTTTTAATCAGAGACTTTTGGGTTCCTGATGGAAAATGACACACAAGTAATTCCAAAGCAGCCAGCTGAAGACTGGATTAGATTAGCACTGGGTGGAAAACAGGCGGGCTTTTATTGGCTATGTGATAATGTCCGTCTCTGACACAGATGAATGCCACTTTATGATTTATATATACTTGGAAAGCTGAGTTTAAGTCTGAAGCTCATCATGTGCAGAACATGCATGTGTGTGTCTGTTGACTTATTAAAAACGGGTGGTTTTACTCATTGGGGCTTGAAATGTTGCAAAGTCAAAATGGCAGCCGTTTAGTGTGCCAAATTGGTTTCTAAACTAGAAAATAGTGGGAATTCTAGTGTTGTTTTCCAAAAAGGGACATGAGCTGACTATTGGGTCGTTATCATTTATGAGCACGTTTCAGAGGTGAATAATTAATAAAAGTGTTTGGAGCTGCAAGGCACATAATTGTACTTAAAAAAGCATAACTACAAATTAAAGCCAACAGAAAGATTGGGATTTGTCCTGCACTGAAAATGAAGTACTCATCTGCTGACCCAGGGGGGTTTAATGAATGGCAGATGCTTGTGACATTACAAAGAATTATAATCAGAGACAGAGACAGGGTGACCAGATTTCTCAGAGCGGAATATGGGACGGAAAGACACCCCCACCACACCGCAACATAAATGTATCTACACGTAACGATAACGTTAACTATGACCTTAACATGCAGATACGTGGAAACAAGAGGGTGCATCAGCATCATCAATTATTGACGTTTTGTACTTTTCGCTGGAAGAAATTGTCCAGTCCAAAATTAATACGTATGAAAAGCATTGCCTTCATTGTTTCTACACTGAGTTGAGTTTACTTGACTCTGACTGTGAATCCCTCTTTAGAAATGTAAACTCTTTTTGATGACCATCATTAAATGTAAACACACGCTTCTTTGACAGTTTCTCATCCACGCACTATATATATATCTGACCCTAACACTTGATCTGGCCTTCAAGTTAATCAATTAGGGATTGTGATCGGATGGTAATTTTGTTCTAAGTATACTATAATGTGATTGGCTACGTTTGATTAGGCTATGGGACAAAACATTTTTTCCATAAAATGTCAGGACACTGAAAATAGAGCTGAAATACGTGAATTTCCTGGAGTACAGGATGTCTGGTCACCCTACACAGAGAAGACATGGAAATATAAATGAAGTGTAGCATTTATGATTCCCCTTAGAACTGACATACGGGACTATTTGTAAAAAACTGATGCACAACACCAATAAATTCTATATTATGATTTTAAAGTGTGTTTTGAATATATGAAGACTTCATGTGGTTAATGCTGCTTGTACGCGTCAGTCCAGCCAACAGCTGTGAAGAGCATTCTTCTTCTGTTTTCACTTTAATTATATTCATTTATTGTGATGGAATTGGTCATACGGATCAGGTTTTATGTATAATCAACGTTTTGCAGGAGTTTTATCTTGTTTAAAGCTCTCAAAGGACAATGAACCCGACTGGTTGCTACTCGCAATGTCCACCCCATCCAACAAGCCGTTATTGAACTCAGAGTAC
Organism: Chromobotia macracanthus; assembly: GCA_036877525.1. Taxonomy (NCBI): domain Eukaryota; kingdom Metazoa; phylum Chordata; class Actinopteri; order Cypriniformes; family Botiidae; genus Chromobotia; species Chromobotia macracanthus. Next base: position 2,140,598 of record JAZGTH010000091.1, read on the forward strand.
TGAACTTAAAAGAAATGAATTAAATTATTATCCTGTTAAATAAATAAAAAAGTAATTAAAATGTATGTTTTACCATGTATACATTATATTTAAAAAGCACTGAAATACTGCACACACATATTGACCTGTGAATATTCTCATTTACATTTACCATTTTACATTTTTATCCAAAGCGACTTACAAGGTGAGGAAAGAAAACAATAAAGCAATGAAGCTCATAAGGAGGCAATAACATCAGCCGTACACAGTTACATTTACCAAGAATACAACATTTCAATGCTTGATAGAGGTGATACTTGTTGGGAGAGAGGAGAAAGGGTTAGTTTGTTTTTTTAACTCTTGTCAGGTAATCATGGAAGAGACAGGTTTTAAGCTGCTTCTTGAATATGGTGAGGGCTGCAGCAAACTGAACAGAGTTTGGAAGATCATTCCACCAGTGAGGGATATTCTCATATAAAGTTTTGGTAAAACACAGTACATTTATTTGTTGCACCTCTGCATTTTTTCTCAAATTGCCTTTTGTATTTGCAAAGCACTTTCTGTTTGTTTGAAAGTTGAGATGCCTTTGCAAGGCAGATTGCATTTATTTGCAAAGGGCTAGGTTTGTTTTTGTTTGGGCCAAATTTTTGCTCAGTAAGCACCAAGGAGAGAGGAAGAATAGAGGAGAATGTGTACTAAGCCGGGCTGGCAGACTCCATTGTAGTAGAAGAATGGGCGTACCTTTTATATCTGAAGTACAGTCAGGGATAGGGTATCTATAGAGGTCATATCAGGATGCAGATTTTTGCCAGCCCATTAAGCAGAACCCATGATGACTTTACAGAGAGAGCTCAGTGTTTTTTAGGAGGGTGCATGCAGCAGAATGTTGATACATTAACATGACAGCGCACATTCAGTTTGAATGAAATTAGATTTGCCCATTTCTTCTTTTCTTCCCTTTTGTATAAAAAATCTAAATTCTGTGCTGTATTGCTTTTAACAAGGGCAGCTGGAATGTAACACTGTATAAAGGAGTTTGTTTTTGGCTAAAAAAAATATGGGTGCATCTGAACGCTGTAAAATGCTGCCTGTGAAGGAGACATTCCAGTGTAGGAAACTATCAGGGCATGTCCAAATCCAATGTTTGCTTCACTTCCTGTCTCTGCAGATACCTTCATCTGATCAATTTTTAAGAGCAGCTTAGATGTATCATTCACTGCCTTTGATATCAACGTATCAATACTGTGCATGTGTCTCCATGCAGAAGGTGAGTGGCTGAGCAGATGCAAGCGTAAAAAATTTAAATGGTGTCCGAGAAAGCGGTCAGAGGACAATTTATATATTTGTAATAGTAATAGTTTTGATAAAATCAAAGTCTGATTGCTAACATCATGCTAAAACATGTTAACCCCATGTTAACCTCATGTCTAATCATGTTAAAATGTGCTAGCATCATACTAAAACATGTTAACATCATACGAAAACACGTTCAACTTACAATCATGTTAGAGATTGTCAAACCTAAAGTATTTCAAACTGTTAAATGTTCAGACCAACAAAGTTAAACTTTACCATCTAGTTTATTAGTTTATCAATTTTTTATGAAAAAGTATTTTTTCTTATTTCAGTTGAAATCTGCCAAAATAAAGTTCAACTTTCCTAAATCCTAAACATATTATACATCAATGCACATAACATTATTGTCTGTCACACTTATCATCTAAAGGTTTCCCCTCCGCATGCTAAAGGTTGCCAACCACTGGTATAACTGAGTGCACTTTTATAAAGGCAAATTACAGATATTTTAAATATGTGAATAAACTGAGTAATACGACTTAATGATGTTGGAATTATTTATTACAAAGTACAATGCATTACATCTAGTACTGGAGTTTTTAGTGCAAATGGATGAAAGCACAGACTAATAGCATTTTCCTCAGTAGCGTGATTATAAATACACTCTTGCTCTTCTTTTGTATCAGGAAACACTTCAGTGTATAGAAAGAGCGGCTATCCATTAACTCCTCTTCACAGTATTAGGTATTAAAAGGTTATTTTCTTGGCAAACTGTGTGTTGGCTATTTTAACATTTCTTTCTGAAGCATTCCAGGAAAACAGTGTTTTGTGATTTAATGAATAAAAATATGACAAAGTTTTTCTTTGCATTGCTTCAGAAAAATGCTGATTCACCCTCAGTGCTTATCTCTATGACTCATTTCCTCAAACACAGGGAATAGAGTTCATGTACAATTGCGACTTAACTTGTACTTTTTTATTTACAATCCATAAATTTTACCATATTGTTTGAGGACTCATGGGCCACTTTGTCTTCAGAACATATGCATGTGGTTCTATCTATTTAAAAGCAAGAGCATATGCATGTGGTTCTATCTATTTAAAAGCCAGAACATATGCATGTGGTTCTAATTAAAAGCCAGAACATATGCATGTGGTACTAATTAAAAGCCAGAACATATGCATGTGGTTCTATCTATTTAAAAGCCAGAACATATGCATGTGGTTCTATCTATTTAAAAGCCAGAACATATGCATGTGGTTCTAATTAAAAGCCAGAACATATGCATGTGGTTCTATCTATTTAAAAGCAAGAGCATATGCATGTGGTTCTATCTATTTAAAAGCCAGAACATATGCATGTGGTTCTAATTAAAAGCCAGAACATATGCATGTGGTTCTAATTAAAAGCCAGAACATATGCATGTGGTACTAATTAAAAGCCAGAACATATGCATGTGGTTCTATCTATTTAAAAGCCAGAACATATGCATGTGGTTCTATCTATTTAAAAGCAAGAGCATATGCATGTGGTTCTATCTATTTAAAAGCCAGAACATATGCATGTGGTTCTAATTGCCAGAACATATGCATGTGGTATAATTAAAAGCCAGAACATATGCATGTGGTTCTATCTATTTGCCAGAACATATGCATGTGGTTCTATCTATTTAAAAGCCAGAGCATATGCATGTGGTTCTATCTATTTAAAAGCCAGAACATATGCATGTGGTTCTATCTATTTAAAAGCCAGAACATATGCATGTGGTTCTATCTATTTAAAAGCCAGAACATATGCATGTGGTTCTATCTATTTAAAAGCCAGAACATATGCATGTGGTTCTATCTATTTAAAAGCCAGAACATATGCATGTGGTTCTATCTATTTAAAAGCCAGAACATATGCATGTGGTTCTATCTATTTAAAAGCCAGAACATATGCATGTGGTTCTATCTATTTAAAAGAACATATGCAGAACATATGCATGTGGTTCTATCTATTTAAAAGCCAGAACATATGCATGTGGTTCTATCTATTTAAAAGCCAGAACATATGCATGTGGTTCTATATATTTAAAAGCCAGAACATATGCATGTGGTTCTATCTATTTAAAAGCCAGAGCATATGCATGTGGTTCTATCTATTTAAAAGCCAGAACATATGCATGTGGTTCTATCTATTTAAAAGCCAGAACATATGCATGTGGTTCTAATTAAAAGCCAGAACATATGCATGTGGTTCTAATTAAAAGCCAGAACATATGCATGTGGTTCTATCTATTTAAAAGCCAGAACTATGCATGTTTTTAACAGAACATATGCATGTTCTATCTATTTAAAAGCCAGAACATGGTGGTTCTATCTATTTGCGAAGCATATGCATGTGGTTCTATCTATTTAAAAGCCAGAACATATGCATGTGGTTCTATCTATTTAAAAGCCAGAACATATGCATGTGGTTCTATCTATTTAAAAGCCAAAGCATATGCATGTGGTTCTATATATTTAAAAGCCAGAACATATGCATGTGGTCACAGCTGTGAAGCACACTAACTAAAAACAAGAATTCATACATATTTGCCTTCCCTGCCTTTTCCATTTCATATCTGTTCTTTCTCCCTCAATCCCTCCTTCCTTCTGCTTGCTTTCTTCCTTTCCCTTTAACACCCATTAAGTCATTTAGTCATTATTTTCAGTCATCATTTCGTAACACCTCAGCTTGAAATGTATGTTTTTCATGACACAATGTCTTTTGCCCCTCTAAAGGGACAGGGTGCCAAAGAGAAATCGATCTGGTCTGAAATCATTGTCACCCTCATGAGGTTACTGCTCTTTTAAAGGCTGAAACAGATCTATGGTAAATCATATCAGCTAGTGACATCGCTTCTCCATTAGAGATGGGAAATCTACCTGATCTTTGTGTGTGTGAAGCACATTATGAAAAGTACCTCTACACAGGTAATTTCGCTGCTTTGTGCATAGCATTTTAAAACATGCATTGTCTAAGAATTTCCCTGTAGTATGTTGTTGCTTCCACAATTCCCTCTAGGTATCTAATTCAGGAATATTTTCCTTTCCCAGACACTTCAAAGGAATGGCAACCAACCCCCTCTCCCACCTCTGTCCTTTCAAAACACCAGAGTTGTCCAAAGCAAGGATGGCAAATAGCAAGCATGAGAAGAGAGCTAGGTGGTTGTTTACGTGTTGTATTTATAAATCCTGACTGAGTGCACACTAAATCTGAATTTGAATTGTGTGTGAACAAGCTGTGCTGACTTGATAGACCGCAGAGGTCACACATTTTTTTTGTTTCTATTGTAATAGAAATATCAATGTCATGTCTCTGAATGGAGCTTCATAATGAGATTTAGGCACTTACTCTGTGTGTTAAAGCCAGTGTGATTCTTTACGTAATATTTAACAATAGTGTGTGTATATGCAATAGAACATTTAGCTGTATGGAATTTGTTCAGTGTTGATTATTCTATATTGCCTACTTGATATTTAATTTCTGTTTATTAGGCATTTCTATTGAATATTGCTACGGACCTTCTGAAATAGACAAATCTCATGTACATACATACATAAATGTCTTATCATGTAATCATGTGTCCTAGCCATAATATCACCTTATGTCATAGCCATAATATCACCAATGGATGTTTGTAATGTTATTTTCTCATTGAAGTTCTCGTATATTATGCAATTGTATTATATGCACAGTAAATTATATTGCATATGCTGCAGATCCTGAATCTATGGCACTCCTTGGTATTTCCCTACTTATTTCTATACTTTCTGTTGAACTGTACATATATTTTGAATATATATATGGTGTATAGAAGTATAGAAGCATGCTGCAACTAGAAGCATGCTGCAATTAGCTGTGTTTATATACAGGCATAATGTGTTATGAGCTTTAATATATATTGCAGATGTAAAAATAATACAATGTATATATGAAAATTAATATATGTACACACATACATATTTGTACATAAAATACAAATTTTTGCTCAAAAACAAATGAACAGACACAATCATGCTTCAGAACAGGTCACTGAGGTCTGTTTTAACCCCTCTGGCGAGACCTGAGGTCAGTCTCCTCCAAGCCATCTACCTCTGTTTGCCCTTGAGCATCCAACCCCCAGCCCCAGGGTCTCTGGAGTGTGGCAGATGTGCCTTAAAAGGACAGCAGGACCCACACCTTCAGCTGAAAATGAACGAGATTCAATTTTTTAGGCTCAAACACACTTGACATACTTACATCTTCAGTCCATGATTCTACCAGCACTCTAAACAAAAGAGCTCTCTTCCTCTTCACAAAGCTCTTTAAAGGAAGACCTTTAATGTCTCTTTGACTTATGATACCTCAGCCACTCTCTTTAGAAAAGAAATTAGCTGTGCATTCTGTTTCAATTAATCTTCTGCGGCAGTAGAGCAGGACAGGGTTGGGAGTCCAGGGCGCACATGGAGGTCAGGATAATTGAATGGCAATGTAATGATGACATTGCTGAGGAGTCGTAGCCGTGGCATTAAGGTGACTGATAGCAACAGAAGGGCATGTCATGTCATACCATCATGATTTTACAAAAGAGACTCCTTACAAGATGCCAGCTGTCATAATGGTACAATACAAAATCCGTAAATTCTGGTCACAGAAAATTCCAGCATTGTGATATTGGGATTAGTCCCATAGCCAGTTTTTTGGTTATTAACATAGTGTCTGGCCTACATTGTAGCTTACTGCAGTAACAGGGTGAGACTGACATATAAAGCAGCTGACCTTTTTTGTCTTTATGTGTCATTTGGGGTCTGGTAAATAGTTGAGATACACAGTAATAAATCAACATGAAAATAACACATTCTAAGAATATAACAAATAAAAGAAATATCAGCAGAAGCAGAACTGGGATACAAATTTCTGTCTATCCAAAAGTAATAATACAGTTTCCTTCACAAACTCAGAAAAAAGTAGAATATACAACTCCTTTTGTTGTTTTGTAGTTTATTTGCTTCTGGGTTCCTGAAACAAAACTGAGTGTCTTTGGTAAATCCAGTGATTAATTCATCCCCCAAAGCACTCACAATTTACACAACTTTATTTCCAGGCAAATGGTGTAAGTTGTTTATACTTTCCAGACCATCAGTTAGTCAAACTAAAGTGTGAAGAGTAACCATTGCAGATCATAAACATAACTCAAAAGTCTTATTGGTGTTTTAAATACTTCCAAGACACTTTCTCCACAGTGCAAAGCACAAACATATACATACATATTCCAAATACATACCTGTAGGCACCCCTTCCCAACCTCAGCCCACAATCACTCATAACAGTTTTGATTTTGTTTGTGGGTGATTGGCAGCTGGCAGTGAAACATACCCGTGTGTATTCATTTATGTGTTTTGTGTGTGTGTGTGTGTGCTTTTGCACACTTTGAGGCCATTGGAGCATCACAAGCCGCCTGATGAATGGCCATGCGGCCTGGTGCTCCGATCAATATCGGGGGGGTCTGTGGCTGAAGAGCAGGTGCGTTCTGCTGAGCTGGAAATCCCATTAGGACTCGGCCAGTGATGGACGAGAGAATGGAGCATGCATGCAATGGCAGGTCGACATCCAGGCTTGCCCCTCACGCCCTTACACTTCTTCAACTAGGAGGTCTTGCTACCACTCTGCCAAGTCTTGCCTGAAGTCCCATGAACCCAACTCAGATCAATACATAGCAGAGAGTGCAAAGCAACACACAGCCCTTCGTAGTCCCTGCTCATATGTCAATACTTTAAAGGGCTCATGACATGAGAAATCAAATTTTCCTTGATCTTTTGACATTTCTTGGTATCATTAATACATCCTGCAAGTTTCATAGCTTAAAATAAATGACGAAAGTATTAATGTAATAGTTCGGTGGAAAAGAAATGAATGTGAAATGACTGATCTGTCCTAGAGCAAGATAACAACACCTACTTTTACATCATCACATCGTCCCATCATCACATCTGCCCACGATAGCGTGTGTTTATGTTCATTTTAAACTTAAGCAGCAGGGCATTAGCATTCAGCCTCTCTCGCTGCCAGAGGTGCCGAGGCATGACACTCTATCTGTGACACGACTTATCTTCTGTGTCCCTCTCTGATGATGCCTGCATGGTGACAGATCACCATACACGACTGTCATCCGCTCACTGACAGAAAGAGAGGAAGAGAGAGAGTGATGTGGAGGAGTAGAGCACAACTAATACTTCCTTTGGTCCAGAGTTCTCCTCTGTCAGCCAATCAGAAGCCTGCTAGTGAGCTCTGTGTGGTTGCCATTTTAATGTGAGTCCCTGGGCTGACCAAGTAAGCCAATAGAGAGCTAGTGTGGTTGTGTGTCTTGGAGAATGACACAGCATGTAGAAGCTGAGAAGGTTGGGTATTTAGACGCATTGGTTAGATATTTAGAAAAACCCTAGTGTGTGTGTGTGTTTACTTAACCATATATTTGAAACAAATGCGTAGGATCAGGGTTAGAGTGTGTTTAGGGTTAGGTTATTTTGTTTATAACATATATGATGCTTTTTAGTGAGCATCACTGATTATTTGAGACCAGCCACAGAACAGCATCAAGTAACATTATCTGTTCTCCAGACAGGTGCTAGTCTCATGCTGGTGGCTTCTAACACCTGAGGTAGGATCAGATGTCCTCAGTTGTTTTGTAATATTGAAGACACAGTGGTCAGTCAGCGTGGCTGACCCCAGATAAGTGGCTCAGTCATTATAGATGTGCAGTCTGCCTGCTTCTATGTGTCCCAGTTTGCCTCTGAATGAGACACCCAAACACAGTCTCAATCCCATCAATGCTGTCACGCAGAGGAGAGGGCTTACTGCTCTCTCTCTCTCTCTCTCTCTCTCTCTCTCTCTCTCTCTCGCTCTCTCGTGTGCTATAGTGTTTATGTCATCCCTCTGTGCCACACATCTGTGCCACAGGGCTGTGCTTAACGGGGCCGGAAAATCCTTATAATTCCCACTCTCCCTCCTTCCTCAGCAACAGAGAAATTCCTAATTTAGTCTGCACCCCTGCAGCTGTCACTCAGTGTGTGTGTGTGGGCACATGAGTAATCAGTATTTTGGTATGGAGGAGTGCTGTGTATGCATGTTATTTACAGTTGTGATGCTTTGGGTCTTGTGCGGAGGATGTGCGGTAGTCATTTTATGTCCATCATTTAAAACACCCCCACATTTTGGTTTACCTGTCCATATTATGTTGCAGCCTGTATATACCTGTTCATTTTTCATTTCAGGGTGTATGTCATTGATCGCGTAACAAATTGAAAGGGAAGGTCCATATTTCTAACCTACCAGATCAGTTAGACAGTTTAGTGGCATTATGGTATGCCTACATCTCTTCACCTTATCTATACGCCTTGTCTTCACCTTATTAGATTACAGAGATCAACCATTAATCTTTCTGCCATACCATCATTTTTATTTTTTGCATCTTATTTTTTATTTTTATTTTTAGTAGCTCTTAGTTATTCTTGTATATCTTTTGTTAATATGTTCTGTTTTATTATTACTGTGTCTTCCTTGTGTTGATAATACTGTTAAAGGCTCTACAAGTTAGCCCATATCTCACAAAATCATTTAGTTAGATGGTAACTACCTCCAATTTATACATTTTTTGTTTATTGAATGGTCCATTTGGATCATTCTTATACTGTTAAGTTGAAATTACGTGCTGGTAAAGGAGGGAGGGGTTATCTGACAAACACACTTCAGGTGAACACATTGGTGCATGCAACAAAAATGACCGCCATCGCCCTCAAAATGCTGCATTTGACTCAAATGCAGCCAAGTTTGTGATTCCAGTCCATGTATGTGTAGCTGTGTTTACAGTGAAGCAGTGATATATATTCATTCAGACTTAAACAATCTGATATGTAGACAATCAATATTATAAAACAGAGTGGAGAAATGACATGAAACATTGCAAACATGACTTGTTGCTGATGATTTGCTGTAATCATCAGTAATAGGGATTCATGCATCTTCCTGCTTCCTGCCTTTATCTTGAATTGCTGCACAGAGTTCTCAGCAGCCTGACTGAAGCATGCACACTCTCCCTGCATGGACAGAAGCTAAAGGTGCTCGTACCTCTCAAATGCAGAACAGGGCCATTCTTCAAAAGCGTCAGGATCTGTGCTTTATAACAGACGTGAGAGCGGGATTAACTCAGCCAGTGTTGAAGAAAGGATTTAATGATGTCATCCGTATGGATGAAACGGATTAGGTTCCCTGAGGTGGAGACCATCCAAATAACCGAATGTGAACATCTGGCAAAGAATGAGAAGAGCAAGAGAAGAAGCAGAAAGTGCAGAGTGTGTTTGGCTTTGGTGCTTCAGTCAAAGTGAAGGGTAAACTATTTGGGTGCATCAGGCACCTGATCAAAGGCCAGATTTGGGGTTTGGTTTCATACTAATTTATACTTGAGTGTTGCTAACACATGGGGATGTAAGAGGCATGAGTCAAAGACAAACTACAAAATGCCAGCTCACAACATCATTCCATTGGATGTATAGAAATTGGAGGTTACTCGTTCATAGCTCAATCGAGTTCTCAGGTATTCTTAATTTAGGGATTAACTCCTTGTGCATGGCATCGATCATAGTAGATCTCAATATATCTATAGAGAAATGTTTAAAATTTTTGTCAAATTTAGTATCTTTACAAATCTGAGCAAAGTCTTTTAAAGCTCTACAGCACTGGTTCTCAATATCTGAAACAATTCAATAGAGTTTCAACCAGAAGAAGTTTTATACAAATCCAGAGATTAAGCAATGGTTTCCGGTTGAAAAAAACGTGTGTGTTGGCTGCTGATTCTCCATTCATTTTTCATTTTAAAATTTGTTCTACCTTTCAGTTTTTTTATTATTTAATTGACTCTGTTTGGTTATATGCCTTTTAATAATTCTGGTCTAATCGTGTGGAGTCTCTCAATATGTCTGGTTCAATGCCCTGTGATCTGTGATCCTGCTGCTTGACTGTGGCTGGACGCTGCGGCCTATGTGTTATAGGCTACCTGTGCTGCACCATTTTTTTTATTGGATCATCATTTACCACCCCAACATCTGTGTTCAAAGACCTTACAGTTGGTTTCATGTCAACTGAAATATTTACACAGAGGATTGTGGTGGAACTTTGAAACTATTGGGACTTTCATTAAAGTTCTATGTTGTCTTTCTACAGTCTTAGAAACACACAATCGTTTCGTCTTGCCTTGCGAAGCCATGTTATCAACGTCACAATTGACTAGTCAATGCGACTTGAGTTTGCAAAATTTGCACATCTAAATGTCTGTTCACTGAACAATAAGACTGCTTTACTCTATGATATTATATTAACCAAAATACTCAATTTTTCTCTATCTTTGAAACTTGCATCAGCCGAATGACTTCATAAATCTGCCAAAGGCAGAAGTTCTGGCACACCAGCAGCTCTTCATAAACACACCAGTTTTAAGCTGATCATGGATGATAGTATAGTGTTCCATCTGCTCATAACCTCTGTGTGATGTTTTATGTTCATCTGACACTACATTAACACGAGTGTTTCATCACCTTAGAAACATTGCTTGAATTAGGTCTTTCCTCATGTGACCTAATGCTGAAAGGTTTGTTCATGCATTTGTTACTTCAGTTCAAATGTAATTCAGATTTACATGTTGCATTGTTTTAAAGCAGCTTTACATTTAATGAACACAAACAAATGATGAAATATGTATAACACATAGAATACAGAATACATGGTAGCATTGCAAATTTTATTGTTTATTATCAGATTAATAAGATAATATATTAAGATACGATATTAGTAAAATGAATTAACTAATTATTAGTAAAACTAATTGGTTATTGGTTTATGAATACAAAATTGACTGAACTGATGATAATGACAACACATTTGAACAATTTTAATAAATGGACATGCATCAGAAATGTCTGTCATTGTGTGAAGACTCGTACCTCTCTCAGTGATGTATGAGAGCGTAATGTATTCAGACGGCCTACTAAAACAGTATGTACTTTTTCTAAACCTATGCGACATTTAGTTAATTATGACAGATGACAGGTATCATATAAAGTAGAATATGTCATTCTAGTTTACATGGCTCATAGAAAGAAGATTCTTCTATATATATATATATATATATATATATATATATATAGGATACAGGAACATATATCAGGAACATAAAATAATACCATAAATATCTTAACCCTACATTAATGAAAAGAGACTGGAAGAAAAGCAGTGAAAATGTACAAAAATGTCACAACGTTTGCCTCATATTCATCTTTAAATCATAAAAATGTCTTAACTCCACAGTAAACAGAGTTTTCTCTTTACCGTCCCGATACTTGGAGGACGCTGTATCTGGGACAGGGAGGAATACAGTGCTTAAATTGCTTTTTGCTCATCATCTTCTTTCTTTTGTCTTTCTCTTTTTAGACAGACAACACCAAGGACAGGTACACACAGAGCGCTTGCTGAAGGACAGAAGCGAATGCTATTGGTGTCCTTTTGTAACTTCCGTGTTTCCTGTCACATGTTACATCACGAAGCAACACCAATCAGAACTGGACTAGTTTTACTTGTGCCTGAGACGCTTGCATGCTGAGGGCTTCCCCCAAAGTGTTGTCACACGATGCAGCGTGAGTTCCCTCAAAAGGAACTTTTTCTGCAGAGGTGGAGGCCTTCACTTGACTAACTCCAATTGCACTACAATACAGCACTTTATTTGGATATAATTAGGTCCAATTAGATCTAATTAGAACCAATTAGGTCAAATATTTTTAGTTTAAAAGTGAAGCAATTTTAATAATATAAAAAGGTCCATATATCTGGTTTATTGCTGATGAAATAAACACTCTTTTGGACATACTACACATTGTGAAAACATTATAGCTCTGTGATTTTCTGCTGTTTTAGACACTGAATGATCTAGGACAGTGGGTTTACATTGAAAACTGTCAGTAAACTTCTATGATTTCTTTATAAACCACTAAAATTGAGTGTGTGTGTACAATAACCCAGAGGGCAGAAGCCTCCCTTCAGCACGTTGACAAGTGTCTGTCTTGCGACACATTCATGAAAGGTTAGCTGAGGACAGAGGAGTCCTTGCTCATTATCATTGGTTTAAATGTCATGTTAGGGTTAGCTTTAGATCAGCATTCAGGAACTTTTAGTAATGGCACAATCTCTTGTCCATTAAAGATGAACCGTTGTGCCCTCTCTGGGCATCCAGCTGGAAAGAATAAATCATATCTAATGCTGACATGAGAAACTCAGGTCAGCTGTTGTCAAGGATCCAAATACCAGGGGACTCTTTGATTTGGCTGTATTAAAAGACATGCTTGTTTGTCATCTTATTTGTTTGTTTTTTTATTAAGTGAGTGCTTTCAGCTTCAGATATAAAATTATTTTACACATTTATGGAAAACTCAAGAAAGTGTGGCCAACACTAAACCAGTTTTATAGGGTTCTAAAGGTGTCTGTATTAAATAGTTTCCTTTTGTAAAGATAACCCAGGTCAAACCATTTCTGCATACAGTTTGAAAACTGATTATTGGAAAACTCAAATTCTTCTTAATGTGTCAAGAAATAGTCAGATCTGATGTGGTGGAATTTATATATTATTTAGAATGAGATATATACATTTAACATCATGCACAGAGTGTTTTTGTGTCTATAGCTGTCCAAATATGTCTCAAGTCAGATAATGGCAGCTCTTCCTGATCAGATTTTATCACTTACATAATGGCAGTGTGGACAGTCAGTCCTCATGATCAGATCTGGAAACATATTGGATCTATGTGTATGTGTACTAAGGTGTGCTTGCATGTGTAAGACAAAGGATTTCTGTGTTATCATTTGTTCTTTGATTAAAGTTTGTTCTTTGTCCTTTACAGAGAATCCACTATGAGTGTGCTGGTTTTCCATTATGGCTCCTTGACTTTCATCTTCTGGAGTTTAATTACATTCTCTCTTTCACCTCTAATTAATGGGGCCAAGCCTCTGGTCCTTAATGTGAATTCACCCAGCACTCTGCTTCCCTATATAAATAAACACTAGAGTTTCTTCTGGACTGTGCCTGACACAACCACAATATGAGACTGACTTTGATATTTACTTTTATTAGGCAGAATTATTTTGAATCATTGCTTAACATATCAAAGCTTTTCCAGGCTCAATAACAATTAGGTCATTGCTGTTGTGTGAAGTTAAAGGTTTAGTTGCTGCCAGACCTACAATCCAAAAAAAAGATTAACAGATTTATTTTTTTTGGGGTGGGGGGGTTGTTGTTTGTTTCTGCCAAAAGCTCAAAAATTAATACAAAGTGCATAATGCAAATTATTGAGTGAGTTATAGAGGGTGACAGTGCAGGGCCAGATTCACTGTTTAGATGACAGGTGGCATTGGCCTTGATTGCCCTGAACATTTTGCCAGGTGGACGTACATGGAAAAGGCTGTGGCCAGGGTGAGAGGTTTGGTTGGTTATGATTGGGCTGGGCGTTTCACGGCACTAGAGTGGCACAGGTCATCAGTGGAGGCTGCGATGTGTGTGGATCTGATGATGTTTGTGCAGGGGACAGATGAAGTCGGGCTGTACCTGATGAACTGTGAATGGATTCAGTAATTCCAGTGTGAAATTAGATCAGTATTGGTAGAAAAGGTGCTATTAACTCCAGTTACCACCGCAGAACATCCACAGTACGGCTTTTTTGATTTTATGGTTACACAATGGCTCCATTAAGATCTGTTAGTAGATTAAAAATGTAAATATTATACCAATGTAAGCAATTGTTCTTATTTCTTTCAGCAGAAATGAATATTTTTAAGTACATTACCAAAAAAAATGTTCCCTCAATTGCATTGCCTCATCAACCTGCATCTGATGTGATCAACCAGATTTATTTTGTTTACCCAACCATGTGTTCCAGCACTGCAAGACAGACACAAGCTGGGCAACCATCATGGTCTTTCTGGTAAAACTGGTTGCATGCTTGCTCAGCTGCTTCCTTAGCTAGAAAGCCTGGTAGGTGCACCACAATGCTGATGTCCCATCCTGGGGACCGGCTTCCTAAAGAACATACACTGAAGACCAAAACACACATCGTTTCAGTGGGAATGTGTCAAGCCAAGCTGTGTGTCATGAAAGTACAAAAAACAAAAGTGCCGCCCCAGTGAGTTATCGCCTCACCTTCCTATTGTGCATGCAAGGGACATCATTTCATTCGCTCTGTCAATCGCCACGCTAATCATTCCGGTCCCTGTTCCCCTTTATGCACTTCGTGAAGAGATAGCTGACATTAGCGTCTGCTGCACAAGATGCCCAAAGGGGTTTAGACATCTTGGGTTTGTGAGCAGCTAATTCCGCTAATACAGATTAGCTCCTGTGGGAGCTGGGTATTGATTGAACAACAAAGACAGGACGGAAAGAACACTCCAACATTCAATTATCCACACCAGTAGACATGAAGCCATCTCGTCTCCTCCCTTCTCCATTTTTCTGAAAGCATCTTGCTGGGGGTGGAATAGGGACATTCAGGCGAAGAAGGACATTCTGTGTTTATGTTTCCATATTTTTTTGTGATTGGAAATGATGCTGTGTGATGTCTATATCTATATTTACATCTCTTCTGGGGGTAATAAACATGTGCTTGCCTGTTAAAAGCCTACATTAACCTGGCAAGTAATGGTGTATAGGCATATCGATTTTACCACTTACTGAGTTTTGATGGCTTTCTATTTGTATCTCCCTTAGCTCACTGCTTAAAAAATATCTTAACTAGCCTAAACCAGCCTGACCAGCTGACATTTGCCAAAAACCCTTTTAAAACCAGCAGACCAGACCAGCAGGAAAAGACTAAGAATTTAACTAGCCCAGCTAACAATTTTAGGATGTAAGAACGTTTCCATTAAGTAACAAAAATGTTACTTTGAAAGTTTATGAACAGTTGAAACGTATTACTAATATTTGCTTGATTATAAGAACATTATTATATTTTTTTAATTCTGTAAGGTTTTTAATATGTTCCACTAACGGCTTAAGAATAATGTTTTAATATAAATGATATCTAACTTTATTAAAGGTTCTACTCACATTACTGCAAGAACATTTTTGGTTACTGTAAGAGAACCTTTAGAGAACATTAACCAACATTCTGAGAACATTCACTGTTAGCTGGGTAGCTGGTGTACCATTTCTTCAGTGTGAGTCATTATAATTTCTGACCAGTGTAAAGATTTGAAGCCTGCGGTCATTTGACTGAAAAGTGCTTCATTCCTTGGTTGACTAAATCACTGTATTAGCATTTATTCTAATGGGGCTCAGGTAATAACTTGGCGGCTCTGGTGCTCAAACTCAATGCATTTAACCTGGCAAATGACACGTGAAAGGTACGCAAACAACAAATGTGTTGTGGAGATCACAGTCCCAACGCACTGAGATGTCTTTATCATTATTATCGACAATAATTGCTTGTGTGAGTAAATTAAAGGATAATGATGAGTGTGATAAAACCTAACTTGTCAAAACTGTCATGGCTTATATCCAGGGTGTGAATTTTGGGGGGTTTAAAGGTGTTGAACGCTCTAATTGAGGTCCTTTTCCCTGAAACTAAAAGTTAAGGGGCCGTCTTAAAAATGCATGTTTTTACAAAGTATTCCAACCTTTAAGTGAACGATACAAGCTATTCAGGCTGTAAACAACTGTAAACAAATGCAAACAGAACAGAAATCACATTCACATGAGGAGGTAACCATAGCAACCGTAGTCTGCTTGAGCACTTTCCATCAAGATTGTTATTTTACTGAACATTCACAAGACACAAATGTCATTATCACTATGCACATTTACATATAACAAATACATTAACAAAAACCTTCACTTTGTTTAAAAAGGACTTTATATTTATTATACTAATTCGATTAGAAAATAGCTGAACCTTACAAAATGAGACAAACATCATCTGATTTTTCCCCTGAAAGTCACTGTATATTTATGTGTACTTGTGCTTTTATGTTACTCTGCTTTACAGAATCGAGGAGCGATCGTTACAAAAAGCTTGATTTTTAAGACTTGAACTGTTTTCACTAAGCCAGTCTCTGTAAGAGCTTTGTCATTTCAGGCCATGTGAACATCTTTCACCAAATATCAACAATGTTGCTGCTGTCTAGGGACAGCAATGCTAAAACAGCAAGTGCTGAGTGCCTGTGAAAGGGCTTCCCTTCAGTCTGAGTTTACCAGGCCCTGTAAACAACATTTGCACATTTGATGACGTGAATACATCTGAAACTTTATTGCATAATATGAAAAGCCCATTTAAAAAGGAATCGTTAGGTAAGCTGAAGAAGTAGTCTTTTGCTCAGTATTTGGTATGAAGTACAGTACGTGACAGGGAAATGGCCTTCACTGGACCTCCCTGCAGTGTATGGGAATGTGTAACATACATATTCAGTCTGTCTGAATCTGATTCGTTGTCATATAAAAGAACCATGCTCTGATTTACGCTGTGAAATATCTGTGAGGTAATGTAATGTACTGGATAGTGTTGTCATCTACAAAAAGAACTTCAGTGAAAAGTTTTCTTGCAGTTGTATCTATAACATGTTTTCCATTGTGGGTGGGTGTCATTAAAGCTTAATGTTCATTATAGTAGTGGGGCAATATTTATTTTACAATACGTCTTGCACAAAAGTGTGCACACAACCCACTTCTTCATAAATAATACAGATTAGACCCTTGAAATCAAATAAAATATTTAAGCGCATGCTGCTGTGTAGATACTATGAATCAATCACTATCACACACATTTACCTCCGAGAGAAAGTTTTCAGTTTCAACTGGAGGTTGATTTACATTGGCAGTGAGGATAATGGTGAACTGTCTGATTTTTTTTAATGTCAGAATACTTTTGACATTTCATTCATATGCAGAGACAGTTACCCATTCCAGTTTAGCTAGAACTGCACACTTGTGCACACAAATGTTCCCTGAGTTCCCAAAATAAACATGTTAAATTCATAAGGTCAGATGTGGATAATCTTAAATAGAACATGCTTTATGCACTGTAGTATTCTCAGTTATTTCTGCAGAACTTAGAGAATGTCAATGGAGTTAACAGGAGTACCTGCCTGTTATATATTACTTTCAGATTCACAGAATTACAGATTTAGATATTTAGAAACTGCTATTTTTCTAGGTATTCTTGGGTAAGAAATGCTGAGAAAGTTTCCATTACATGGCCGGCAGACTATAACCACGTTTACATGCACCTTTTTTGATTGAAGGATATCAACTGACTGTCGGCATAAGGTGTTATCTAATCCGATCTGGTGTTCACATGTGCTGGTGCTTTCAGTCAGAATAACTTTTTGAAATGTGTTCATTAGCCTATGTCCTGTTTGTTGCATTCAATCCTATCAAAATGGAAATGTCATATCATACAGGAGTGTGATTTCTCTTTAAAAGAGATCAGAACAGAATGTGGTTTGCATTATGGTCATGTAAAGTCTGTAAACAGAAAGAAGTTCTCTTTTCGGTTTCTAACATAAGCGAAGGTTTGGCATTTAATGTCAACATGTTGACAAACTGCATTGTGCTGGCGGGATGATGTTTGTTAAAAGAGCTGATGTGAGTTTGTATGATGTGCTGACCTGTTGCTGCAGCCCTCGGGGTCCTGTGGAGAGAACAGAGACAGGAAGACAGCTCTACTGGCCCCCTACTGAGCTGCAGGTCCCCTCCATCAGCTGTGTGTGTGTGGGGGGGTATTTTTGTCTGTGCTTGAAACTTGCTGACATCTTACAGAATCATCTCTGATAAGACAGTTTAAGACTGAATTTAAAGACAGTTTAAGTTTATTGACTGAATTTTGGGTGGTTACCTTTCAGAGGGGCCAACAGAACTGACATGGGCCCTACACATACACAGATATGTGTATATGGACTGTATGCATTTACTTATTAGGAACACTTACAATAACACACACACACCTGCTCAGGCCACCTTGCAGGCACTCTTCCTCACAGGGGCCCTGAGCAGTGAGGGGCCCTGAGCGGGGTGATGTGTGTGTGTGTGTGTGTCTTAGTTAATCCCTTCCCAGGTTAATACAACTATGACCTCCTTCAGCTCTGCTTGGTCTGATCCTATCTGCTCTCTCTCTCTGGCCAAAGAGGACTTCAGTTGATTTTAAAACTCTGCCGCAGCAGCAATAAAAACCCGGAGGGGAAGCGCAGAGCAGCAAGGCCAGTGTGATAGCAGGACAGACAGCCGTTTGCCATGTCCTCTGAGTCTTATTGCAGTCATTTCAGGAGTTACTGGTGGATGTGTTTTGGGTGAAGGGGTTAGAGTGAATTTACTCCATTTTACATGTTTTTTTAATTCCACTTCCACTATAGATATGTACAAAATGAAATAATCCTTTTTTTATTTTAAAAAAATCTTTCATTGGTCAGACATACAGGTGGACCTGTCCCAAACTCCCAGCTTTGACTTGGAGAAATGCCACACAGCAGCTTTAAAGTTCACCACCTTAATCATCACACAAGTGACTGACGTGAGTTTATTAATCACTTCAGGGAATGGCACAGTAGTTGTATTTACACAGTGCAACATTTGTTCATGCCTGTTATGACAGAATAACTTGTGTAGCAATATTTATCATTCATGCCCTGCAGTACAATAATGCTGTGAGCCATACTGATGATGTGTGTAATTGTGTTTTGCAGATAAAACTGTTGGTTTTGTGTGCCCTAGGCTAACTGGCGTGTTTGTGTGGCCATTTAAGCCACATGGTACCCAAGGCCACATCAATTTCATGTGGCACTGTCATAAATGTTGATATAGGCACCAGTGCAATCTCCTGCTGTGGACGAAGTAACTGTGTTACTGTGTGTTTCCATTGTAAACTTCTGGTCCTCTACTTTTACCACTGCACCACTAAGCTAAATAGCTGTGGGTATTATTCTAATAACCTCCACTCATATCACCTTAGGATGATAGACGAGAGAGTGTGGGACCTTCCAGTCAATGAGGAATTGCAGTTTTATTTAGTCTTCAGAATGAACCATCAGATGAAATTAGGTCATTTTGTCTGCTGTGTTTTTTTTTATTATTATAATGGAATAAGGAGCTTTGACTGACCTGGAAGCACACAACAGTTTGATGTTTTGCTTTTTTTTATAGCTCAGGTTCCCTGTTGAAAAGACCAGAATTATCTGCAGCGTGAATGCCAAATTTAACTAACTCCAGCAGTTTGTAACGATTGGTAATTCAGGGGAATTCAAATAATTAAGGATTTTTAGGGGAGCTGACAGCTTAATTGCAAATTTTTATGGGGGCTGTGATGAGCGATGCATATGTCATCAGTTCAGATGAGTTCATATGAGCTGGAATATGTTTGCAATAAACTGAAATGTACTAATCTATGCTTTAGAATTATAGACCTTAGGAGACCATGGGAAGAAGGGGACCAGATAACAAAATACAGTGGAAATGGTAGAACAGGGGGAAAAAATAAATTATACATAGTAAGGAAAATGTTGTCAAAATATAGGTGATCAGTTTTGTACCTAGATTCTTTATACATTTATTCTGTATAAATGTCCATAATCCTGTACAAATATAAAAGAGTCATTTTGTTTCTCAAGGCAGAGAAAAGCATATTTGTAAAATGTGTGTGGGAGTGCTCCTGTATTTGAAAGGAATTTTGATGTCAAAATGTTTAAATGACTTTTTTAATCAACATTACAACAACACTGAATCAATGCTGGTGAACAGCTACATGTGAGCCACATTCATTTTTTCCTGGTCTGATATGGTGCAGTAATCAAAGCCCAGAGAGACACTGTTAGCATTGGATTTAACAATGGTCGCCCAGTTACGCATCAGGTGAACTGCACGGTACATGGCATAGTGCTCTGTTTATGTGTGTGTTTCAGTCTGGTTGCTCTGTCTCTCAGGCAGATTATTGCTGCTGCCACGATGTTTTGGAGAAATTGAGTGAATCAGGACCCGTGTTTCTCTTACAAAAATGAATCATGGCTTTATTATTGTAAAAGTGTGGTAACCATGTTTTTGGCAAATTGATTACCATTTGTATAGCCAAGCTTTTACCACAAATACCCTGGTTAAACTATGGTTGCTCTAGAAAAACCATAGTTAATGTCTGGTGGCTATGGTCTAAGTATAGTAACCATGTTTTTAAACTGTTGAAAACCATGGTTATTTTTGTAAGGGTTAAGAATTGCTCACATAGCCTGGGATGAAACAGATTCACTTGGGGGCTGTAGCACATTTTCCAGCCCATTTTATTAGCCTGTATACAGCCCACATATTATAAATGTGTGTGTTTGGATATGTAGATGCCACTAGTATTTCAGCTTACGAGAGGGAGGTAAGAGATGATGGGGGATGGAGTTTGTAAGTCGTTCCACCCACGTTTTTTTAAAAGATTATTATACTTTTAGCATTTTAGCTACTGTGTGAAAAAAACAATATCAGCCGGTCACATAAAATAACTGAAGCCACTATCATCTGACCTCTTTGGAGGTAGACTGCTAATGCACAAGTGGTAAATGTTAATTTACAATGGCTAGCTACCACTTAACCACCTTTCGGCAAACATTAGAGGGGGAATGTTACATCATCTAATTAATATTCATGAGCTCAGCTAAGCTCCCACTGTTTCTAGGCTTCTGGATGCCCTCATGATGGTTGATTTCATTGAGTGGGCCTGAACATGATGTGAGATGCATCATAAACGTTAAGTCTTAACATCTTGCAAGACGTATGAGAGTGAGCAAGCATTGCAGTGTTTGGACGTAAACAAGAGCGCATGTGTTTGATTACTGAACCACTCCTGGAAAAGCACAACATGCTATCTTTCACAATCACCTCAGAGGGAGTCGTGTTTACTGTTTACAGCCTCTTTGATATAGTCACTTTCTTAGGCGAGACCTTCACTGTTATTGTCTCGTCCTGTCTTACAGTCTGTCTCATCATCTAATTGCATCTTTTTCTGTGCTCACTTTGTGAATACTAATGTACCTACACACCAGTGCTGTGAGGTGGGCTTCTGAAATGATAGTCCAGTATAAGCTCATGTTTGACTTCCATTACATGTTCACAGGATCAGATCAGGGTTAAAGGTTTATGGAAGAACATTTACTTAAAACTGTCTGCAAGAAAACAGGACATAAATATTTTGTGTGTTTATATTACGCAACTTACAATTTATTAAAACCATTTTTAATTTGTTTACATTGCAAAACCAATGACTACAACTACAATAACAAGCATATTTCATTTAGCTTTGTCTGTAACAGCTATATTTTTTATTTATTAATTTAGCCATCTTTTTGCACCTACCCCCCCAAACACACACACACATATTTCCCCCTGGGCTACATTTAGGTTAACTCAGAGCTTTTGTCAACTCTGTAAATTCTGTGATGTCACACAGAGGCTTGTATATCTGTCTCTCTCGTATTCCCTATTCAGTCTTTCTTCCTCTCAAACTGAAGCTACACCAGGAATATTCACCATCGCTGATTTAACGCCAGTGTACCTCATCCTCCATCCTTATCACCCCCCTCTTTATTCTATCAATGCGGGAAGCTGGATAGAGGGAGGAAATAGATTAACAAAGGAGAAAGAGGGGGAAGTGTTACTATCGGACTGCTTTGAAAGTGCAGGCATGAGAGGGTTCCATTCTTGAGTGTAAGCATTGCTAATTGTGCGCAGGGGCGAGTGCCTTATGTATAATGGATTGTGTGCATACAGATAGAGGCCACGTGGAGAAACTACAGATGTCTATCCCAGTGTGACTCTGCTTTTATATACAAACATGTCTACTCGAGATTAAACATCCAGAGACCCCAGAGAGCTCAGAGACCCCAAGTGTACACTCCTGTTTTCTTTCTCTTGTTGGATTATCTTTCATTTATAGATTTGCTTGCTTCACAGGTGTGATTGTTTGCTTGAATGACATTTTAATGGATGTGTGCATGTTTGTGTACATACACCCGGTTCCCAATCTGGCATAACAGGCAATTTTTCTGGACCAGCTCTTTTAATGAAAGAGGGTGCGGGGTGCGGTACATTTACAATACAAATGTTTATGGTATAGATTTGGAGCCTCCCTCTTGCACCACCAACAGTTCAAAGTTTCACTCATGTTTATGCTCATAAGTCCAAGAAACAAAATTATTTTTATTTATGACAATTCAAATACACCTATGATGTAGTTTTCTGTCATAAAAATTTTCCTGCCATTTTGAATTTTTTGTACCCTATTTTTTAAACTCCTCCAAGGGTGTTTGTCCAATATGCATGAAATTCGGTATGTAGCATCAAGACACACACTAGACAAAAATGATCAAGGGCATTTTGATGAACCTGACCGCGATTAATGCGCAAATTTAAAAGCACCCAAAAAATGGATGAGGATGTATCTTCTCAGTGCTTTTGTGTGTTGACATGAAACTTGGTATATTTAATCACAGGCGTGACCTGAGGATACTTGCATAGTTTTGTCACAGCGCCACCTACTGGTGCAAAGATAGGAAAAACATATATTTTTGCTTTTAACTTTTAAATGCTTTGTCCTAAAATCTTGAGGGTGGTATCCATAGATTCCTTGAGGCATACCATTTCAAACAATATCCAATGTTCCTTGGTCAGCCATTTTGTGTGTCTGCTATTTTGAAATTTGATATGCAATATCTTACAAACACAACTGAGTATCATTACGAAATGTGGTATAGTTTATTGTGACCATGCTCTGAGAAAACCTGCAAAGGTTGGGGCCAGCACCTCCTAGTGGTCAAATGTTATAACAGAATTAATGAAACTGATTATGATCTTTGATTAACTTACCTGATTACCCTGTGTTTGCTGTTTATATTATGTCATTATCAACCAAATTTCCTGTCGGCCATTTTGAGTTATGTGGATAGCCTTTTTTTAGAACTCCTCCTGATTTGCACAAAATTTTGTGTGGATCTAGGGACACTCCTGACAACAAGGTTTTAAAAAAACGTTGGTACATCAAATGGTTGTCGAATGACGCCTTAATGTTTAAAAGCATCTGAGGCTGTAACTCTGCAATGCTTCAGTGTATGAAAGTGAAACTTTCACTTTCACATCAAAATTTGGTGACCGCCAAATTTTAAACTCTTCTTCATTGATGCCCACAAATATTTCACTTTGTACCCATGGTGGGCTTGACCCTGATAACTGCTGCATGCAACTATATTTCTGAATATAAATGTAATGTTGTTTGTCACTATTGTCACTATTGCTCATACTGAAATTTGATGGACTGATCATTTTATACCATATATCATTTTATGCTAATATCATAGTTAACATAGGGTTACTGCAGCAAAAGTGGTAAATTTATGATTATTGTGGTTTTACAATGAATACTATGGTTGAACCTGTTACTGTAGTGAAACATGGTTAATTACAGCTAGGCACCAGAATATTACAGAGACTTTAATACAGGGGTGGGCTACTTACACATGGACTAGTAAGCAACCGCCAAGCAACAACCCAGGCTATTAACACATAACAATGCATTTATAATCACTAAGAACATCTTGGAAAGTGCATAGCAACGCCCTGGCAACCATGCAAACACTGTAGCGTGTAGAGTTTCTCCCATATTTCTCTTTCCTATACACATGCTGACAGTAGAATAAGATGTGGTCTAAAGCTGAGACTATGAGCCAAGCTCTCTTCTTGTCAATAAAGGCTATCAGGCCGCTCACACTGGCTCTTTAATGAGCCAAAGTTCAGCTGAAGGACAAGAACTTTGACTTCCATGTGACTAGGCTGCCACCTCGTGCAGCTCCGCTCTGGGCCCCTTATCTGATTCCATTGAAGCTGCTGTTGACAGCACAGAGCTGGTTTGAAGAACAGCACATCATGAGAAGAGAGAAGAGAAAATAAAGCTTCATATTATTATATCCTTCATGTATCTTCAAAGCATAGACTTTCCTTTGCAGATTTCAGTAAGAACAACAAGGCCTGTGACCCAGCTACTCATATTCAAAGCAAAACAAGGTTAATAGCCACTAGCAATAGACTATTTTACAGCAACATACACATAAAGAAAGTGTCATTTTATGATACTAACATAAAGAGCTTTATAAGGGGAAAGACATATACAAACCAAATGAAAGAAAAGTCAACGCAATTATAATGTCTAGGGTGAATAAATATCCACATCCGCACAAATATATGAAAGCAAATTGGCACACTGCACTTGGACAAACTCCAAACTCCAAACCCCTCAAACTTAATTACTCAGATATTTAACTAATCACAGAAACAAACATGCTTCAATACACACTACAATAGCTTATGTGCCCAAAAACAGACATAATGCTCCTCAAGATATCTACCCCCCTCTGCTCTGTTCATGCTATTTAAAACCAAAATGCCTGGCTTTGTGCTGCTGCCACGGCAGGCAGATTATGCACATGAAGGTTTGAATTGTTAACTTGGCAATCCATGTTAGCGAGGTGGTGGGGGATATGTTGCATGAGCTCCGCATCCGAGCTTATGTTCTCTTGATGGGTCCCCAACTGCGTTCTCTGACTCACCAACGCCAGTGCAGGGCCAATAACGCTGCAGTCTTTGTTGTACCTAGAGAACATTATGCCACAAAATGCTCCCTTTGCGCATCTTTGGAGAGTTGCAGTGGAAGAATGTGTGTGGGGGACAGGAGAGTTTGCATAGCTCGGGAACAGAGTGTTCCCAGCTAACAGGGAGTGTTCTCAGTTCTCACAAAGTTAATGTTAGTACAACTTAACTTTACAAGTATATATATAAGTGTATATATTATATATATCAAAACGTTATTCTTAAATGGTTTGTGGAACACTTTAAAAATGTTGCAAAATACAACCAAGCAATAACATTAATACAACAGCTAAAACATTTTGGACAATGCTTAAAATTTGAGAATAATGTTTTTAACTTTTTGGTACTTAATGGAAACATTACAGAAACATTCTTGCAACCTAAAATTGCAAGTTGGGTTACTAGAGGAAGATGCTATCAGTAGTTGATCAGAGGTCTGTGAGTTTGAAATTATCTGTAGGGAAAATGTTTAGCATTAGTAACGTGTAGCTTAAAAAAAGGGAAATTGTGATTGAAGTGTAAAGGTTTATTATTAGCCATTAATGTCAATTAATGTAATTTCATTATAGATTAATGTAATTAATTAATGTCATGTAATATTAGAATAATACGAAAATGTATGTGAACATATCCCTCAGGCTCAATGTGTTAACAATCCAAGCTTCATCTGACACTTTCTCCTAATTGCTGTGAACGGTCCTTCTAAACTCAAATACACTGGCACGTTCTATTTTGTGCTTCCCTTTATCAATGACTAAAATTCATTTGTGGGACCACAAACACATCTGAGCACACCACAGGGAAAAGTGCAGCTGTGGGACTTAGCAGAAATCTTTCCAATCAAAATGCAATAAAAAGACCATCAGTCAGACAATAGCCAAAGGCTGCAGAACATGTTGTACTAACCAGGTACTGCAGAGACCAGCAGTGTTTGAAGACCCTGTTGCTTGCAGTTTTCTTTCCTGTTGAAACCAGAAGCAGCTAATCCCTTTTAGCTAAACATTCAATAACCTTTAGTTTACATCAGAGCTGTGCTCCATGTGTCCATGTTGGAGTGGTTGGGGGATTTACACATAATACTGTGATCAGATCAGTCAGTCAGTCTAATGTTGATTCTGAACCGTCTCTCACCGCCATTATGAGTTACTTTAATAGCCTCCATATATCTGTGTTAGTGAAGACAGGCCTACTGCCTGTGCCACTATCCAACATGTTTACAAATGGGTGGGTGATGAGGGTGATCAGAAAGGCTGATGAGGTCTTCTTAGATCAGCCAGCAGGATTCCCTGCAGTCAAACAGTGCTTATAAATACACAAGCACTAATGATGGAGCCTGAGGACGAAGAATAAACGGTTGCCTTTCTGTCCTAAATAACATTTTGAGTGAATAAAAATGCATTCTAAGTTGATTTGGTTGAAAAGCATCAGTATCAGTAATGTCAAGCATGCTTAAAGAAGCCATGCCCTTTATTTTATTCATGCTCATAGTTTGTTCCTAAAATTCACATAAACCTGTTGAAATGTTGTGTATATGACCATTCTCCACCTTCTCTTTGACTGTCTGCTACTGCACCTTTTAGAAGTCTATGTAAATGACTATGTAAATGATTCTTTATTTAACCCCTAAAGAATAACAATGCCTGCTTGTAGCAAAGTAATTGCTTGGTAAAAAGTGCAGATATAGATTTATACTCCATTAAAACGTCACACTTCTGAGAAGAAACTAAAGGAGGTTTTATAGGTTCATACAGGTTGATGAGGGAGGGTGGGGGCCCTATGCTTGAGTCTTTTAAGGCCCACCCAGTGTACAAATAACTTTAAAAGAATATAGCTGCAAGCAGCAATGATGGACCCAAGAATGATGGGCACTACGGTACCATCGCCACCTGGTGCTTCTCAGAAATTGATGCAAGTGACACTTCTTGCTGCCAGTTGGTGGCGCTATAACTGTGACTCACAATAACCACATCATTGTGATCAGCCCAAAACACCAAACATATTTCCCATGCTTGATGTAAATCACACAATGCATGCAGAAGATCACATGAAAACTCATGTTTTTATGTGAAGGAGGAGTATTTAAAAATTCAGAGCCTGGAATTGACAGAAAATCCACATACAATCCAAAATGGCCAACTTCCTGTTGGGTGAAGCGAATGAATGTTATTTTGGATGTTGTCCAGCTTGATAAAAACAATACATGTACCACGTTTGACCGCAGACAAAACTAACCCAAACTAACTTTCGTCAAAACGGGGTGCTACAGAGCCCCCCACTTTGCCCATGTCTAAGCTTTTGCCCACACCTAATGTCTGATCACTATGATATGTGTGCCAAATTTCATTCTATTTCAAACATGTTAAGCACCTTAAATACACCTGAATGTGGTTTTAAAGTTTGACGCATTGCCATGGCAACAGTATTTAACATATCACAAATCCTTTCATAACTTTATACGGGCCATGCCTGTACAGTATTTTGACCAAGTCTGAAGTGACTTGGCTAAATGTAAGTTGACTATTTTAAAGTTTGTTTTTAGCCCAATGGTAAGTCTGGCCTTGTTAATATTAATAACTTAGCCTTTATCCCACAGAAAGTCAGGATGGTCACATGTAGAACAAGACAAAGGGTGAAGTAACATTTAAAAAAAAGTTGCTAAGATTAGCAAGCGTCTAATTCACCCCGGCCCTATTGACTTGCACACCTTAGTGGTAACATATCTAGTCACTTCCATGCACAGAAAAGCCTTGTTAATGAATTAAATACACGGTGGCATCTGTTGAGATTACATCAGAATATATCTGGATGAGTCTTCGGATACTTTGATGTAAAAGCCTGGTATGTTTTATATATTCAGTTTCTGTCAAATTGATATGTCCTGATTCTGTGTCTCCGAAGCTCTTGTCCCAGATATCAAACCTTTTTCTACAAATTCTTCACTCTGATTTTAGTGTACTTTTCAGAGTTATAAAAAGACCTAAAAAAAATTGTCGTCATATGATACGTTTATAGAGACCAACCCTTAAAACTTTAAAGCCAGATTTTTGTCCTGCAGTCTGTAGCTGGTCTCTTTTACTGGTCATCTTTTTCGGTTGGCTTGTTTGTTGTTGTATTTTTGGTTGAAACGTTTCTTTTCATTCCTCCCATCTTGTTGCTCAATCAAAGATTATCTCCTCAGCTCATAAAGAGCTTTGTCACTTTTAGATGTCTAATTCTGATTGAGAACCCCCCTCCTTCTTCTTGCCACCCTTTATTCCAAACTAATCCATAGCCCATAGTTTAGCCTTTCATAGGAAAGATTACAGGGAAATAGCTATTAGGGTTTTATCAACTCTGATATTGCAAAGCCACTTAAGGGCCCGGCAGACTGGGTTAGGATTCTGGACCAAATGCTGCAGAGCAGAGAGAGATAGAGGAGAGTGAGGGAGGCAGGAGGAAAGACTTATGTTGCTTAGAAAGATTTAGTCAGTGTCCACTCTTGTAGCTCACACTCTTTTATCTTTTATTAAGATACTACACAATAAATGTTCACTGCATACTGTGTCTGACACGCACACATAAAACAAACAGGCCAAGCCTGTGAACTGAAGTGCTATGCTAACGTAATGGAAGCAAAACTTAGGTTGTCAGGTCACGTACTGGGCGGCCCATAGCGGAGCTATGCCCTACCCAGCCTTGTGACTGCCTTGGATTTATTCCAAATGACACCCTACACCCTTCTGACAGCCCTACATGTGCCACCACCAAGGGAGGGAGTTAGAATTGTGCTGGAGGTCATGCTGTAAGTCGGGACATACAGAAAGCCAAAAGCCACAAAACAGTTTCAAGACAAATTATATGAATTAGAGAATTTTATAATATGTTGTATATTATTTATTTCATAAGATGGTCTGCTGGTATTAGCTGGATTAAGCTTTTTTTAGCCTGGCTAAATGCTCTCAGCTAATTTAAGTGGCTGGCTAGCTGGTCACCCAGCCTGACCAGTTAAACACTCTAAAACCAGCCAACAGACTAGCCAGACAGAGATGAGAAACCACCAAACCAGGCTGGATGGCTTGTTAAAGTGGTTTTATTTAGCACAGTGTAGTGAAATGTACTTTGTAATGTACTGTCAAATCAACCTTTGCATGATTGTCTCAGAGAGTCAATAGTGCGTCCATTGGCACTTGATACTGGCATTGGCATGACTCAGCCAATGAAAGATGGTCATTAAGCTCGCACCACAATGACAATGTCCACCAATAACTTACATTTATAGGTCTTGGCTTGACTCTTTCAGTCTTTATGCTCTTTATGAGGCTTTCTCTCAAAAAGTATGAAACGAGAAAGTTAATAAAATAAAATCGACATATTGACAAAATATGTAGCAAAATATGAAATTGATTTTTGAAGTATTTTAGAATTTCAAAAGTACTCCTCACCTTAAAAGATGAATAAAAATACAGAAACGAGTGTTGTTCATTCTCTATCACTCTTACTCCTTCACCTGTGTTTCTATGCTTTTCTGTAGTCTTCTCCACATGAGGAGGAAACTCAGTATAAAACCAGTCAATGGAAAAATCACACTGCTCAGTGGAAAACCATACCACTGCTATAGTGAGTTTGATAGCATTTCTGTTCTATTTTGATAGCATATTTTTGTAAATTGCAATACAAAAATATTCAGCATTTCCATACTGTATATGGAAATACTGTATTACCATGTGAAATGTGGTTATCAGTCACTAATTATAGAAGGTTCCCACATGGTCCTAAACTACCTATGCATGTGCCAAGACATACGTGTGAGGTCAGTCCAGTCCCTGGCAGTGTCTGTAGGGCATTTGCAGAACCTAGTTTTGGCAGTAACCCTGAATGCTGAGGAGGTAAGGAGTGCCTTTTGTGTGAAGCTAATGTACCTTGTACAAATAAGACAACATGGTTTTGAAGCAACATGAAGGATAAATTGATGAAGTCAAACATTTTTGGGTGAACTGTCTCTTTAAAGAGATCCCTTTTGTGATCTTTATATCATGTGGGCACTGTTCTGTTGCTATGTTCCACTTTTAAACCCCTGCTCACACCTCCAAATGACCAGCAATCTCTCTCTCTCCTTCTTTCTGGCTAAAGATGGGCAGGAGGTGTGAAGCCACGATTACAACAGCTGGCCACAGCATCCTACTAGCCTGTGTGTGAAAGATACCTTTCATAGCCTGTTAGCTAATACAGAGAGGGTGATGGGATTGTTTACTGCTTCAGTTGTCAGAAATTGTCAGGCTTATCCTGAGCTAAACGTGCGCTGTGGAGCACAACATGTAATTTTCAAATTAGTCTTGTAAAACGATAGCAAACAACTGTGATATAAATGTTAGTAAATTCAATGGAAATTACAGACATTCAAAACATTTACAGCCTATGTTAGTGGTTAGAAATTACCAGCTTCCTTAAGCATATCAAAGGATCGACCTATTTATTTTCCTTACACGATCCTGGTGTTGTGCATGATTCATCAGTGCATGTTATTCTAAAGAAAATACAAATGTTCGTCTTCATTGTCCTCCATTAAAAGAATCATAATGTGCTTCACCTCTGAAACAGCTTTCAGTCGATTTATTCTGACAGAATTCTAACAGAAGACCTTCTTGACTAGAATAGATCAACATAATTAATTTGCTCAGGATTCTTATAAGGTGACACAAATCCGCAGATTGTGCTGATAAGCAGAGATGGTGTTGGTGATGCTGTTGTAGGTGAAGCCATTATCCTCTTCAATTAAGATGAAGATGTAAATCCCTAAAGAGGAACTGCCCATCAAAGAGAGGCAGGGATTTGTCTCAAACTCAGTAAGAAATGTCTGTACTTGTGGCATGTAGCTATTACATTTTCTCTGTGGTGAAACTTAGTAAGGTCCCTGCAGAGGTAACATTTAAAGCATTGAAATAAATAAAGCATTGTATGTATCTTTAATTAAAAGTCAATCGCATAATGTTTTGCAATTGCAACAAACTGTAATTTGAAGATGACACATTTACACACAAGAGAAATGTAAATGTGTACATCCAACTAATGTGTATTTCATTAAATATGGAGGCGGCTCCCTACATTTTGAAACAGAGCTCATGTTAGAATTGAAATCAAGGGTTTATACTGCAGTTTGAAGGACTTCATTATTACAAACTGTGCACTCGATTGAGCTTAAATTGATAGGGAAAATTAAGTACTATCAAAGATTGATTACACTAAAGTACTGAGAAAGATCAATGTAGAATATAATTTGAGAAGACAAAGCCCACATTTAGTAACCTCTGGGTTTAGGGATCTAGGATCTTACCCTGTGTTAGTTTTCCAGTCCTTATCATCACACCAGATGATGCTATCATGTTGTGTTATGTGACTGTAGCATTTTACTGTTACTTAACGTTAAGCTGTTTATATCATCAGTACCCATCTGATGCTCAGTGCTGAGGGTATTCTGATGCTTGCCTTTGTAAACTGAGCCCATGTCATTTCATTGGCTGTCGGCATGTTAACGCACCAAATTAGTGTTTATTGAATCATTGTTGTATATGGGAAATGATAATTGCAACAGCCAGTGGCTTTGCACATTGCTGAGGGCTGGTTCATGACTTTTGGAGAAAAATGGACTGCCTTGGCCTGGCTCCCCATCTATATAGTATTTCAGTGAACTGGGGATTAGGGCATTTATTTTTTCCCTCACAGATTTAGCTTCTGTTTAGTGGTCCTCCTGCTTCCAGATGGAGGCGAGTTGTTTTTCTGGTAGTGCTTGTGTTTTGTCTGACAAGTATTTTACGTTTGTGAGGTCTTGCTTGTAAACAGTTTGCAGCACAGACAGATGTGAAGCTAATGTGTTTGGATTACATTTAGGGATTTTTTGAAACATTCATAAAGGCTAAACTCCTAAAGGCTTTATTCTGTTCAAGTCAAATCTCCGACAAGTATATGACAAATATATCATGACATCCAATGCAAAAGAGTTATTTTATGATGAAGTTGTATCATTATTGCAAGTATTTATAAAAACAATGACAAAAATCACCATCCACTGAAAATTTGGTCAGTTTAATCTAGCTAGACCTTCCATATCTGCTTTTAAGAATTCTGTAATCATCTGTCAACCCTAATGTGAAACACACAAAATAATAATATTAGGTCAAGATTCACCTGGTAAAATCCTTCCAATTAGTTTGATCTGAGCAGGCAGTGGCCGTGAAACACTATCCTCCGTTTCTAAATGTTACTTCAACATGGCAGCTAACACAAGAACCATGACACAACAGCTGAAGAGATCACACTGAAACATGGAGGTCATGGAATGTGTCACAGGCCAGCAGACCCTGATCTTTCAAGCTTGGGCATGTGTGTGTGTGTGTGGCTGAGTGAGTGTGGCTCCCCCCCAAACGACTAACACTGTGTAATTAGTTATTCACACTCCCTTGTTCCCTTATAAGAATGTAACATCAAGCCAATAGCACTTTACTGTAATTTTGTGTTGTAAACATCTGAAGCATATTCATGATCTAGAATTCTCCCAAAAAGCCTAAAACCCATTCTTCAGTCCACACTGTGTGTCAATGTTGATGTGTTTTAGTGATACCTGGGAGGTTTTTCAGCTGTTGGCATCCTGCAGTGTTGTCAACACAATTTAAGGTGTTTAAAACACTGTTGATACCAAATCTTTAGCAGAGAGACTTCCCATTCTGGCCAATTGTCACACGTTGTCCAGTGTTTGTGAAATTTAGCAATGCTGATCAAACAAGGACTGAGAGATCTGGAGGCCCTTTTTGAAATGAAGGGGACATGAACTCATACTGGGGCTTTTGTCAAAGCTTCTTGTGGAGAAGCTGAGGGCATTTAGGGCACTTTAGAAAAACACACGTTTACCATCTTCCGAACAAAACCAAAGTTTGATTTATTTTTTTAAATGTCAACAAGCCATTACTCAAAGATTACAGGCGTATTTGAAAGGTATCAAAGGAGTCAAAGCAAAAGTTCGAATGCTGATGCACCTGGAATTGAAAGAAGTTTTCATTTTGATTTGACTTTTCATATGACTCCCACACAGTCAGCAAACGTTCAGCCCACTCTTATATCGCTTCTCTGGCTGTCTGCTACACACACTGTAAAAAAACTTTGCTGCCTTAAAATTTTAAGTTTAATCAATGTGGCTGCACGTCATTTCAACTTAGTCTTTGTAGTCTTGACTGGTCTTGAGTTGCTGTAACTTATTAAATATAGTTGAAAATGTGCTTATTTTTACACCAGTCAGGATTTAAACTATTAAGTTGAAATGACTTGTAAAGCCAAGTTGATTAAACATAACAATTTAAGGCCAGTAAAGTTTTTTTTATAGTGCACATATCTCACCACAGACCAGAAAGATGGTTTTGATTAAACCACTTTCTCACTTTCAATGAATTAAAGTATTTAGATAAGCGGAGGTCATATGAAGTGGGAGTCTACTGGCAAATTCATTCCAACATGTTTACAAATTACTGGTAACCATTTATAACAAGGTTCTATTTGTTAACATTAATTAATGAACTTAACATAGACTAACAATTAACAACACTTATACAGCATTTATTAATTTAGTTAATGTTAATTTCAACACTTACTAATACATTTTTAAACCAGAAGTTGTATCTGTTAGCATCAGTTAATGCACAATGAACAAACACCAAACAATAGTTTTTCTTAACTAATGTTACCATATTACCAACTAAAACAAGCTTAGATCAAACAATCAATACAGCACGGTGGTCACAAACCCAATAAATTCAAACAGTAACTGCATGTTTTACAATTCTAATCCATTCTTTTCTCTGTGGCATCACATAAGATTATCTGTCTCTCACTGTCACTGTGACATTTGTTTTGTGTATTGAATGTAGTCTCACCATTGGGTTCACATATTGTCACTTTATAAATGAGGGGTTAGTCCATTCACATGTCAATCAAGAGTAGCCACATTGGATTACTAAACAGATTGCTGACCTTCCCCCACTGCATAAAGCTGAACAGAAACACCTTCCTCCTTTGCTGTCTTTTCTAAAATGCTCTGTGTGGGTCAACTGTAGTACATTTACCTAATTATCTGCCCTTGTGTTGAGCAGTGATAGCCAGTAAGGAGCTGTAGATGCTTTGGCAATCAATACAGGCCTTTATCTCTCCTATCCAGTTAGAGCTGGCACACCTTTTTATCTGGAGGGACTTACAGTAACCCATAATAATGGCAGGACATGCTCCCTGCAGAAACCTGGGTTTAAGTCTCTTGCAGAAGGGTTAAAGTGGTGAAAGAGTAAGCTTGTGATAGAAAAGTCTGCAATACTGTGGTCAAACCTACCTAAGCTTGATCCCACAACCTTTACTGTACAGATCCTGCAAGTCTTTTATCTCAGGCCAAATCTGAGGTGTCATTTATATGCAACAGCCTGAAGTACAAAAGAATACCTGAAATCCAAATTACTTACTGGAAATTCTCAAGACGTTAAGCAAATGTTACTGAAATGCACTAGGTTTCCAAGAACTAACTTTATGGAAAACTGGTTTGATTCTCGGTAGTGGACATTAAACTATGTGTGAAAAACTAAAACCTTATTGAAAAGTTAATATTTAACTTAGTTTGAGATGTGTGTGGTTGATTGTAATATTAAGTTTCTAAAAATATCTCTGTATACTTTTTGCTATATTTAACAGGCTAGATTACAAAAGATTGTTGCTTTCCATTACAGCTGTTAAAAGGAATTTACAACAGAAGCTACTGATTAACTGCAAGTGAAATCTTAATGATCCAATGAACAGCTTTGATGAGTAATTAAGAGGGTGGAGTTTAACCATAAATTGCTCAGCCTTTATCATGAAAGTTTGTAGGAAAGAGCTTGTTTAAACGTTTCAAGACGATGAGCTGTCAGCTCAAGTGTCAGTAGCTGTAGTTATGTCTGAAAGAAGCTGTGTGCAACACCTTCAGCTGTGACAATATTCACAATAAATCATGGCTTGTTAGGGCCCAAGCACTGAAAGTGCAAAGGGTGCTATTGTTTTGCTTAGGATTATTATTATTTGTCAAGGTTTTTTTGGGTATTTGGGTCCCTTAACATATATAAATATTATGCCAAGATACTGAAAATGCTAAACTTAGTGATTTCTATCAAACGTAAGCTGTATGTTTGGTCCTAGGTAGACAGAATTCCTCATAACAGATTTTAAAACAGTCCTCACATATTTATAGGGTTAAATGCATGTGACTATGCATCAAGGGTGCCATAGTGCTTGGGCCTGCCATCACTGTTTCAACTATATTTCTACCTTGCTCTTCTTACCATACAAATGTTCATTGTGATGTCCAACAATCTTGTTAGCCTGTTTCATGCGTTTTCACCTCAAGCATAATAAATCTATTTTTATGAAAGACTGTGTCTGTATATGTATGTTTCCACCGTATTTGGTTGTCGGACTTGAAGTTCAACGTACCGCTTGCAGATATTTGCTGCTTGTGGACTCTGTGTGTTTGTGTGTCAGATGAAGAGCGCATAAACTGTTTCAACACAAACTCATTGTTTCTATGATATTTCTCTGAACAGTCATTTGGATACCGCTAATAGCATGTGAGGTATGTTGAAAGTGAACTACATTCAAGGAAGTCATCTTGTGACATTACAATTTAACTGTACTGTTTCAGACTTATAAAAGGAGGCAGTCCTTCTCCACGTTAATATGACAAGCCTCTAGATTAATTTGTGTGAAAGTAACAGAATATAACAATAAAACAGCAGGACAAAAAGCATTACTGTTTTTTAATGTTAAACTCTGTATTTGCTGGAGTAACTTAATCTGTGCGCAGGAAGTGGTGTTGTGGGGATAGGAACTAAGGCAATTTGCATGTCAGAATGATGCGTTTAATAGGGACTGTAAATGAGGTTACTTGATATTGGACAAGTCTGCAAATCTGGTTTCCTAGCAATCTTGAATTAAAAGGCATGCATGACTTAAAATAGCCAGTGGAGAGCCAATCAAAATACATTTTTTTTGTTTTATTTTGAGAATGTAATTTTCTCAAGCCTCGCCAGTAATTAACCTCCCTACAAAAAGGCAATGAAAGCGCCACACTTGCAATTCCAGCTATAGCATAGTAAAGGAATGGACATGATAGGGAGGAGAGTGATATGACTATTCTGAGTCATGGTCATAGCGCCACCAACTGGCAACAGGAAGTGTGCCACTTTAAACAAACTTTAAAATAGTCAACATACATTTAGCAAAGTCACTTCAGATCTGGTCATAATAATGTAGAGACATGGCTGATGTAATGCTCTAAAAGGATTTGCGATATATTGTTGCCATGGTAATGGGTCAAACTTTGAAAACACATTTAGATGTATTTGAGGCACTTATGCTTATAATGGCATGAAATTTGGCATACACATCATAGTGATCAGACATTAGGTGTGGGCAAAAGCTTAGACATGGGCATGGTGGGGGGCTCTGTAGCACCCCCTTTTGACTAAAGTGACGGGGTTACTTTTGCCTACAGTCACCAAACTTGGTACATATATTATTCTCATCAAGCATGACAACTTTCAAAATTACATTCAATAGCTCCACCCAACAGGAAGTTGGCGGTGGAAGTGGAATTTTTGTCAGTTCCAGGCTCTGAATTTTTAAAGACTCCTCCTAGGGGATTTTTGGGATTGTGACCAAATTTGGCTAATATTATGCCAAGACATTGAAGATGCTAAATTTTGAAGGGATTTTTTGATTTCTTGAATGGTATTGCCATGGTGAGGCAATACATTTATGGCAATAAACAGAAACAGGAAGTGCCTCATATCTTCTGCATTCATTGAGTGACTTCGTTAAAACTTGAGCTGTATGTTTGGTCCTATGGACTGATGACATAAATGTGGCTATTGTGAGTCACAGTCATAGTGCCACCAGCTAGGCAAAAGGAAGTGTGTCACTTAAAGCAGAGTTCAAAAGAGTCCTCTTAAATTTATGTAAGTCACTTCACTTGGTCAGAAAAACAAGAGATATTGAAGATGCTAAACTGTGAATGTATTATTCATCTCAAACGGTGTTGCCATGGCAAGGCAAACAATTTATGGCAATAAATGAAACAGAAAGTGTCTCGTATTGTCTGAATGCATTGAGCGATTTACATCAAACTTGGGAAATATGTTTAGTGTTGTGGGCTGATCACAATGATGTGGCTATTGTGAGTCACAGTCATAGCGCCACCATCTGGCATCAGGAAGTGTGCAACTTAAATCAGAAATTCCTCATAACAGATTTTAAAACAGTCCTCACATATTTATAAGGTTAAATGCATGTGACTATGCATCAAGGGTGCCATAGTGCTTGGGCCTGCCATCACTGTTTCAACTATATTTCTACCTTGCTCTTCTTACCATACAAATGTTCATTGTGATGTCCAACAATCTTGTTAGCCTGTTTCATGCGTTTTCACCTCAAGCATAATAAATCTATTTTTATGAAAGACTGTGTCTGTATATGTATGTTTCCACCGTATTTGGTTGTCGGACTTGAAGTTCAACGTACCGCTTGCAGATATTTGCTGCTTGTGGACTCTGTGTGTTTGTGTGTCAGATGAAGAGCGCATAAACTGTTTCAACACAAACTCATTGTTTCTATGATATTTCTCTGAACAGTCATTTGGATACCGCTAATAGCATGTGAGGTATGTTGAAAGTGAACTACATTCAAGGAAGTCATCTTGTGACATTACAATTTAACTGTACTGTTTCAGACTTATAAAAGGAGGCAGTCCTTCTCCACCTTAAAATGACAAGCCTCTAGATTAATTTGTGTGAAAGTAACAGAATATAACAATAAAACAGCAGGACAAAAAGCATTACTGTTTTTTAATGTTAAACTCTGTATTTGCTGGAGTAACTTAATCTGTGCGCAGGAAGTGGTGTTGTGGGGATAGGAACTAAGGCAATTTGCATGTCAGAATGATGCGTTTAATAGGGACTGTAAATGAGGTTACTTGATATTGGACAAGTCTGCAAATCTGGTTTCCTAGCAATCTTGAATTAAAAGGCATGCATGACTTAAAATAGCCAGTGGAGAGCCAATCAAAATACTTTTTTCTTTTATTTTGAGAATGTAATTTTCTCAAGCCTCGCCAGTAATTAACCTCCCTACAAAAAAGGCAATGAAAGCGCCACACTTGCAATTCCAGCTATAGCAGAGTAAAGGAATGGACATATGATAGGGAGGAGAGTGAGCAAGAGAGATGGGAGGGATGGGTCAGTGTGAGAGGGACTGGCAAGAGGTCACCTGTCAATGTATGTGTCGCACTTTATTTTTGTAATCTTTTCATTTTTATTTCAAATTTCTTTCTTTACCTTTTGCTGAATTGGAGGTTTTGTGCTGCGTTCATTCACTTCCAGAGGATTCCAAGGCTTCTCCTGGCTGGTGCGATCCCCTATCATGATGGTCAAACACTCATGATTCACTGTACGTGAGTTGTCTTGTCTTACAGAGACCTAACAATGGAAACAAAGACCACTGAGGGGATAAAAAGAGAAGATCTGAATCTTGAGACTCATAGGCAAATTGTAAAGAATGTGATCACCTGTGCCAAATTGTCTCCCTTTGACTGGTGCCAGACTGGAGACATTCTGTCTTTTTTTGTCTTCTTTTGTTCATTATTTCAATGACTCATTTTCTGTATTCTGCAAAAAGATGCATAGTCAACATTAATAATATTAACGTTCTTTTCATATTCACAGATGCAATGTGTTTATCAGCTATTGCAGCAACATTATAAGTCATTCCAGTGAGAACAATGGTTTACAATGTGGAAATGGTATGCAACACAAAACAATCACAGTCAGAACATATTTAATGTGAATACAGCTATTTGGACCGGTGAGATTTTACTCTGGGTGTAGATCCTGTTGCATGTAGTGGTTAGACAAAAAATTTACATGGAAAAGAAACCTTTTCCTGTCATGTGTCTGTATGTTTATCAAACTAGTCTTTCAGGTTCCTGGCTGTTTAGGAAAAGTTGTTGTTGATATTAAAAGATAACGCAGAAAAAAATCCTTCTGAATAGGGCAAAAGAACGGCCTGTCTTTCCCTGAAGACTGTGCTTGGTGTACTCATAAGCCTACATGCGAACGAAAGAACATCTTCCTGGAATTTTTGTCTTTCTGTGTTTTTAGGAAACAGTTTCATCTGCTCACGTCAAATGATGCTGTAGCTAATATTTCCCCAACACCAGTTTATATTGAGTTGAGAACTCTAAATACTTCTTACAATTGTATGAGAGTTAGACAGTGATGTGAATGGCCAAGACTGATCTCACAGTGGGCAGTGTTCCATTATCTGGAATCTATTGCTGTACTTTTTATACATCAAGGTTTATTTTTAATGGCCAAGTATGTGGCACGGTCTCTGATGTGGCATCACTCTGTGTTGGCACCTTTATCTTAGTTGCCAGTTAAACTAAGGACAAACTATGGTCAAAATACAGGCATGAAGTAAATAGGAAGTGAGCTAATAAAGCATACAGTTAATGTATATAAGGAGGATGGATGCACTTATATTGCTGACGCACACATACATGCATAAAACTACACCTGACTTAATATCATTGTACAGCAAACATATCTACAATTTTCGTTCTTTTCCCTTGACAAAACTTTAAATGTCTGCTCCTTTCCCCTGGTTGATACCTTAATTACCTCTTTCAAGCCTTTGCCCTATTAAAACCTATTTGGCTGTCATTAAATATTCATCTTGCCAAAACTGTTATTCAATGTGACTCACAATGGCCATAACAACTGCTTGTGGTTGGGACATTCTCACTAGCATGCTAAACGCTGGGGGCAGAGCAGAACCTATCCTCTCCTGACACCCACTCATGGCACCAACAGGTGGGCTTAGCAAAAGGGCACAGGGTGGAATGTTGTCTTTCAACTATGGCAACCTTGTGACAGAGTGTGGCCTTGAAAATTGTTGGATATATCAGTCAACCATTGTCCTGCCTTGTCCCAAATAGGTCAAAGTGAATGGAAATTTTAGGAAACCAACTTCCCTTTTAGGAGACACTGTTGTTTAAGAAAAAGGGAGGGGGTGAGAAGACTTCTTTTGTCACTGAGGAAAAAGGAATAATTCCGATTCATCTGGCGGATGACTACTGTTCTTCATCTTCTCTAGGCTTGTCAGAGCCTTTCCTTGCTAATTATGTTTGCATGCCCCATTCACGAAGACTGTAAAAACAGCATGCTAATGCGATACCATGATAATACACTAATATCCTCTGCTTGGTTCAGAAATGGATATGATTCATCATTTCATAGTTTAGTGACTGAGGGGGGAAAACAGAGATTGTTCGTTGGCTCATGAGTCATATACAGCAACTGTACTCTTTCCCCAACCAAAAATAGCTAAGCTGCCAAAATACTGTCATAAAAAAGAGGACACAGTTTATGTGATAGAACATCTGCTTAAATTAGCAAGAAGTTTTTTCTTATTTTTTTGCACTTTCTCTGTGGAACGTTGTAGATCTAGTACTGTGTAAGATCACTGAGCAACCATAAGTTAAATTGTGTGTATATACAAACAAAAAATCGTAATTGTAGAGCAAGTGTGAAGCATGACAGCAGTGTTATTGAGATTACGATTATTTCAGTGTCTGAATCAGCTCAGATATGGAACAGCAGGTTCAGTTTACGTTCTGTATCCAGGAGTGTAATCAATGCTATGCAGTGAAAGGGAAACATATTTCATAAAGAATTGTATTGGGGTTATTTTGTAAAAGCTTGCAAAGGCATAAATAAATCAGTGAACTTTATAGCAAAATCTAATAACAGGCTGAATGAACTTTCAGGCATCTGAAGTATTAAAACACAGTCTATTCCATCACGTTGTCATGTAACCCAGCAGTTTTAATTGCAAATCATTTTCTATGCATAAACCCGTGTCCTGCCCAGAAAAGCTTAATGTGCCTGTTTTTATTGCCATAGTTTATAGATGCTGCACAAAGCAAAGATCACTAAATAAAGCAGCCACTCAAAGCACTGGTATTTTTATAATAGGGTTTGAAGATGCCATGATGCTCTCAAATAGATTAAGGTTCTGTTCCCCACAGTTTTTAGAGACTGGCACAGAGTGAGATGCCAGCTGGCTAACACGTGGTCCTGGCATGCTCAGTAAAGCTCTGCCGGCCATGCAATGCCACACACCCCTACCCCAGCATGCTTCTACATATGCACCAAAAATTGGAATCTATCCGTCTAGATTTGCAATATGTCGGCATACTGCACACGTACACATACACTATTTGTTAATAATGCTTCAAATCATCCTTGGAATATGGATACCATGAGTTACCTTATGCACATATATGATATGCATTTGGTGGTCAAAAAACAAACGTATACATTTTAAGGACTTGCCCTGAAAAATCAGCAGAAAAATCAAACAACTAAAAGACACATTCACTGTCTGGGCCCTGCTGATATCTGAATGAATCAGCCAACATTAGAATAAAAAGAGTTCAGTAAACAAAATGGCTTGAAACTGTGGATTGTTCTTTTATTCCTTTTTTCCAACACCACTGACAGAGCTGTGGTATTGGGGATATTTTGCTGGTTTGAAGTTGTGTGTTCATATCAAATTGACTTATATTTTGAATAGAAGATTAACTTTAGAATCAAGCTTAACATGAGTCTTTAGACTTTTATTTGATAGTATTTCTTGAATAGAGATGATTTCCCATCAGCTCTCTCTCTCCCATTTTACCTTTATTTATTTAAATATGGCCAGTTAAAGCACTTTCAAAAAGTGTTACATTTTCTGCTTGAACTTTTCACAAGAAATTAGGTTATTTGATCCTTCAACTTCAAAAGATGTGCACATATGGATGGTACATTCACTGAATTTCAACAGTGTCCTGTGCAGCTAAGGACCTTTAAATATCTTGTGTTATGAATTATTTAAAGAATCACTAATTGTGTCTTGTGACGAGAAACCATTATAAAGAGGGTTATTAACTAACAGCTGTATACTTCTAAGGTGGGAAACGGGGAAACAGACAGGAATGTAACAGTGAGATCTGGCTGCCAAACGTTAAGGGTGTCATGAGAGTCTGTGATGCCATTGAAGAGAAACATGGCATGACAGATTCTCCAAAAGATATGAAGCGTTTGGCTGCTAAAAATAGTGAGGCCCACATGTGCTTATTTTTCCATGCTGTCAAGGTATAATGACAATGTTTCCATATGAACAGACAAAGAGATATAATGTCCCTCCAGAGAATTAATCTTCCCCTTTTCACTGCACCTTTAAATTAGGGTTTCTTGCCCGGATTTGGTAATAGGGTGGAATTTTTCATACATTTTGAATTATCATGGCAGTTTAATATACTAATGAAAAATAAATATGCAGAAATATAAAGTGAAATGGAATGTTTTTCGCTGCAATTCTTCCAGTAAATATGAAGAAGCCCTGACCTAGTTGGTCCCTCAGCAACACATGCATACACACTTTCTTCTAGATCTCTTACACAGTGACTCACATACTCACTATCTCGTTTCCCCTCATGCACATAAACTGAGCAACTGAGGGGCTTTGACTAAAGAATTATTTCTTCTTTTCCCTTCCCCCATCTTCTCCTGTCTCAGACTTCCACCCAACTATCTCAGGCACTGTGAGGTTGAGAAATCAGTTCTGAAACTAAGTATTCTGTTTCTCTTAACCCCCCTGAACCCCCTGGTCTCTAGCCCTCTCCCTGCCTGCCTCCTCAGCCATGAAACCGATGCGATGAAAACAGGCAGGCTCTCTCTATGAGTCATTTTCCTTACCATCAGCACATCGCTGGACCTCGCTGTGATAGGAAACTTGCCGCAAATTACCTCACTGCCTTTGTAGGTTATCAGTATCCACAATGATGACCACCCCACTCTCCCCACCTCTCAGTCCCCAGAGTTGTGTTGACCAAGCTTAGCTACTTTGACTTCTGTGGAGCAGAAGCACTTTCTGAAAAAGCAAAAACAGTTATCCTGGTAAATGTTAGATGCTCATATGAAGCAAACTAAATAGCATTTGATGCTTTTTAATTCAATTCATAAGGAACATTAAGCAGTTGTCTATTTCATTTTCCATCTCTAGGGTCATATCTGAGGGGGGGAACATGGTATAGTTTACTCACTGGGCCCTTAGGGTTGGAATCACACCCCTTAAAAAAATTGTCTGGGGCCCTGTGAGCCGTTGTTTAGCAACAGCCCTGATCATCTCTGCACTTAAATCTCTTAAATAGTATGTGTGTGTCTGACAGTAAATGTCTATGGCTTTAGAAACCTGTCCCTATGGTCAGTTTTTGGTCTGCAATAACATGTTCAGAGATTGACTGAACCACTAATGGCTTTGCTCTTTTTTGCAAATTTAGTATCACACAGCTTGCACAGTAAGGGTCTGAGGATTTCTAATGAAACATTGTTGTAAGAGCTGCATAAGCCATGAGGCACGAGTGGAGCATGAGTAAATAAGTGGTAACTGAGCTGGCAATTAAGTATACCCAAAAGTTACTGCAAGGAAAAGTGTCATTTAGTATGCAAATCAGAACATAAGTAAGTGACCAGGAGTATAAGTGAATTAAAATGTAAATAGATGAAGAGTTAAATAAATAAATATGTCATGTAAGTGAGTTTGTATGTAAATGGGTGCATGAGTGTGCAGGAGGAAGTTAATAAATAGCTTAGTATGTAAATAAATAAATGAATAAATGTATGACTTAAACTAAAGGAATGGTGCAGAACCATAAATGAGGAAGATAGAGACTGAGAGAGCAAGTAAACTAGTGAGTGAATGAGTAATGAGTAAGTGAATAAGTTATAAGATGAACTACTTATTGCATTTTAAAGCAGCGAGGGCTTACCGATTAGTTTTACCACCAACTGCATAAAGCAAAACAAACTAGATTTTGACATCCACAGAAGTACTGATTTTTTTACACAAAAGTTGCTATTGATGTTCTAGGAAATTC
The DNA here is from genome assembly GCA_036877525.1 of Chromobotia macracanthus. Lineage (NCBI taxonomy): Eukaryota > Metazoa > Chordata > Actinopteri > Cypriniformes > Botiidae > Chromobotia > Chromobotia macracanthus. The sequence goes on from JAZGTH010000091.1 coordinate 2,184,578, forward strand.
TGGTGGTTGCCTAGGTGTTATGAGTAGAAGTTGCTTCTATGATGGCCCAAATCATTTATATTCACAGTTTAAATATGCAGGAAAGATTCTATATGAAAGTTTGAAGTTTTGTCCCTGACTCGATTTATAAGCAACAGTAACAGTGATGGTACCAGTGAAAGATTAACACAAAGGAGGGCCCAAAGAAACATGTTTACATGAGACCCCATAGTTGTTTTCTTTTTTGGGTTTATGCAATTGCATGTGCATATTACCAAAAAAATTCCTAAAGTTGTATTTATTATTTACCATGCAACAGTAATGAAATGTTATGTGAAGCATCTCCACTGCACACAAGCAAGCATGTTCATCTGCGGAACTATACAAACTTCCTCAGCATTCTGGAACTGTATTTAAAAATAGTTTATTACTTGCTGGTCATTGGATCTTGTCTCTGCTGAACCAATATGATCTTTCCTCATGTACAGATGATCTGCCAATTACACTCTAATTGCTTGTGCATTCTGGATGATAAAGCTGTTTACCATACTGACAGAGGACAGAGAGACAGATCAGTGACTGTTTCTCATATACAGCCATTATGGTGTTGAAAACTGCAGCAGAACAGTTACTGAGTTTGGTGTAAAGTTAAAGGTTGGGTAAACAATATTTGACTAGCGGCGGGTGCTGAAATGTAGAGTGGTTTAGTCAAAACCTAAACCTGCTGTTTTATGTCTCCACTGATTGTTTATGTGAATGTGTGAGCAGGTGTTTTGTTACTGATATTAGAAGTGCTATATTAAACCAACAAAAAAGACTTTATTAATTTAATCAGATTTCAAGCATTTTTCCACACAAGTGGATATTCTTTGCTTTCTCATTCATTTAAGCTCCCCACATTTTTTCAGCTCAGAAATTTCACTGAAAACTACAACCATTGAATCACCCAACAATCTCTACCTTAATTACACAGGAATTGTAGAGCTGGCACTTTACTGCATGACTGCTTCTGAGGCCAATTTGGCCACTTCTCTCTCCTCTACTACTTTAAAGTAGCAAACTATCCTCCATAGACCTCATGTGTCACAACATTAGTAGCATGGCAGAGAGATATTTGTTTACCTGGGCTTGGAGACTGTTGTGTAGAACTGAAGTCAAAGAAACCTCTTCACCATAGAAGTTGTTCTTGTGGTGAACCATTCAGGGAAAATCCAATGAACATAAACCACAGGCCCAGACCGACATTTGTACAGGCATTCTGCATTCTCTGATAGTCTGTGATTTTCAGTCAGTTTTTCGAAAGCCAATATTTGTGTGAAGTGAATCAGCTAAAACATCATTTATAATTTATCTGAATATTAGCAAGAGAAATTTCAATGTGTTTCCTTTTTTTTTTTTTTTACAATATTCTGATTTTCCTGTGTAAATGGTTGCATTACTAAATTTAAGAACAGGGAGTAACTGCATTCTGATGACCAGAAATCCCTGCATGTATTTGGTTTGTGATTTGGATGGGAACTTGCCCTGCATAAAATGATGATAGAATTGGCTAAGGCAGACCAGGTGGGGTTTTTAGGGTACACCATGTATTTCAGTTAGCATGTAAAGACAGAGGAGAAGGAGGGATTGCTGATGAATCTTGAGGGCTCTGTTGAATTTGAGTGGTAAGAGTTTACCCTTTCCATGTGACTGTTCTTATTACTCACTGTTTTAGTTTTAAATCTGTTTGGATTCATGCTAGTTGTTCTCAGACCTAAACAGTACAGAAATGGTTAATATCTTCGCATCGGTAGTGACATAATCATCTAAGATGGAAGTAACTGCTTAGTTTTGACATTTTTCCAATCGACCCTACAACCAAGGCATGCTATGTCAGTTTGGTTTCGGGGGTGGGGGGGTAAAATAAGGGAAATTCCATCTGTAAGGGAAAAAGGTGATAAAATATTTTTTATCATGCCGTAAGGGCGTTCACCGTAGTTCAATCCTGTATGCAAGCCAACAGCTTACATGTAATTTTCTCCTTTTCATGTGTTCTATAAATAATTAGTCTGGCCACGGGCAGTGCATCACTTTCTGATAACAGTTCCAGAACGTTCTACCTGTGCACCTCCCTTCACTTCTCTTCCACCCTCTTTTACTATTTCAGAATACAGATTTAACATGGGTTTCTTGCAGGCATACCGCTCAAACAGTGACCTAATTCTTCTCAAGCCTGCCGCCACTGCTGAGAGAGCAAAAGAGGCAAACTCATCTTCTCACACAAAGAGAGTTTAAGTTCTAATCAAACCAGGGCTTCATAAGAGCATTCGCTAATGCGATTTTCAACCCTCCATTTTAACGCTGATAACAAGAGCGGCTGTTGCAGATTCAATCTCTTTAATTTCTGTTTATTTTGGACGGACAGTGAACTTGCCCTCCACTTTTTGACAAATCATGTGAAAGTCTTAAAATAATCTCGGCTTCCACACAAACGCATGCCAATCCCAGGCTTGTAAACATGTTCTTGCCAGTGCTTGTCCTCTTCCCAGACACATGTTTTTCTCCATGCATCTTTTATAACTGCATAGTGATTCTAACTCGCCTTAATAACTGACTCAGATGCAGGCACTTTTCTCACATATGCTGTTCTGACATGGAATCAGAGGCAGGTTTTTGCATGACTGTTGTATTTTTGTCTGCAGGAGGCTTTGGTGTGTCAAGTTTTCTCTTCACAAAATATCACAATGCTTTCCCGCTGAGCCCATACTTCTCTCCTGACGTATATCCTTCATGTGGATATGCTGTTGTGTTTCACCATTGTTATTTCCAATGTCATAGATGAGCCCTGGCTAGCACGCCCCAGCCTTGCTATGCCATTTCCTGCAATAATACACACCGGCCTTTGCAAGGTACCAATCAGCCACACTCCAAACATTCTGTGAAATGGCTGAATTTGTCAATAGAAAGTTTTGCTGTTCTGATACACTAGGCTGTATAGCTTTCTTTGATTACTCTCTCAAGATGACTTCCTTTCAGAGGAACTGTGTTCCATTTGCTGCTATTAGATTGGGTTTTATTGTATCTGTGATATGTTCCATGTTGAGGTGATGCATTTTAAGTTGTGTATTTTTTTAGACTCTATTATTATCTTTCAAGTTGTTTTTGTATATGTGAACCATATCTTTGATAAACATGCAACTTTGTCAAGTAAAGATAACAAAATATGGTCACATCAAATATAGGGTCATTTGTTAGTGATAAACCAAAGTTACTGATTTCCAAAATGTTCTGTATGGATGACTGGAGATATGAATACCTAATTATTCATCTTTGAATGCTTCGTTTATCCATCTTATCCCCCTTCTATCACTTCACTCTCTCACTTTGATGCCAGATCTTCAGGTTTTTTTTTTGCTGCTCAAAGATGATTCATCACCAATATCCTTTTGTGGCTAATTTCATGGGTAGATATGATGAACACCACATTAAAACCTGTACCATTTTGAAACAACATGTTGTGTATGTGCAGTACATCAAACATTGTGGGAGTATTTCCCACAAAATAGCTTTGCAAATGTAAGCTCAGATGCCTTTAAACTGCAAGGTAAGCTCCCAGAGTTTGCCCCAAATCTGCCTCCAAGTACATATTAATAAAAGAGTGCTGTTGTGTCTAAGCCATTATCCAACATAACTGTAATGTGCATTCCCAAGCACAACTTAAAACTTACCTTTACAGACCAATACGACTGTTTCACAATTTGGTGACAAAGACCAAAGTGGGAAAAGGCTTCTTGTTTTCTCCCAGTTATTAATTTATTTACCAAAAGAAACAATACCAGATGTTGTCTGTTACGTTGAAATTTTTTTTAATCAAAATTTTTTATCAAAAAATTATGAATAACCTAATATTATAAAATACATATTATTTTCACAAATTTTCCAAGTATATTATTAATACTATCTGTATGAATAGTTGTGTGTAGGATTTTAATCTGGCTGTCATATTCACAGCTCTATTAATTATGTGTCAATATTTGTGCAGGGTGTACATTAGTGCAAGTAAATGTACAAGTAATTGTCTTTTGGATTGTAATCAGCATATTCATAGCACAAGCAAACAGGTAGTATATTCACAGCACAAGTAAGCAGGAGTTTTAAAAAATGATCACATCGTGATACTAAAGGGCACATCCATACATGCCTGTGTCAAAGCTTCATGTACAAGACATGTTCAGGACAAGACAACCTATTCAGTAGGTACAGCACACAGCTTGGGATAGGTGCTGGATGGAACAGTCCGCGGTATATTTACAACCGGGCTCACAGTGGACATGGACTTCATCCTCCATGAGGTGCTTAGCACTCACAGTACACCCCTCTTTTCTTCATATGGCCTAAATTAACTGTTTTTTAAAATTCTTTTTGTTGGAAAAGCTATGAAATGATAGATATGGTCGGCTCTATGCTCTCACTGACTTCATTCTCCGAACCTTGTGAAATAGATCTGTCTTTTTCAGAGGTATCATCATTTTGTTTTTATTTTTTTACAATAATAACATAGTGGACTCCATATATATATATATATATATATATATATATATATATATATATATATATATATATCGCTATAGCTATAGCTATACATGTACAATCATATACATAACATACAATTCTACAAATTATCTTCATTTACATTAAGTGTTGTTGATAGATTTCATATAATGGTAATGGTATCAAGAAATATTTACATTTAGGATGGCATTCTGCACAAAGCACTGTTTGATCATATCTTACCAACTTGCATTATTATTTGTATTCTTTTACACATCAGACCTATGTTTATTGTTTTGGTCATGAATATTTAAATGAATATGATGAAACTCTACACTCTAGAAGATGAGCGGTCACCAGTGGTCGAGCTGTGGTCTGTTTTGATTATCTACACACCTCTTGTTTTTTGGTTTCTGCAAGCCTGTTTCGTATACATGAACTGTTGACACTGTACACATGGGTGGCACTGGGGTGGGCTTGTTTTACTACCTGTTTTACTACCTGGTGTTTCTCATTAAAAATTCAAGTCAGGCATTTTTTGTTACAATTCATGTAAATCAGAACCACAGTCTTTATAAATCAGGACTTATGTTACGCATAAAATCTGCTGCCAAATCAGGGAGCAAAGTTCACCATGTTCCTCTACTGAAAATCACATCACATTTTATTGAAGCCTCTCGGCTCAGAATCGCACGAGTCAACTCAACACACATTATGACACAGATTTTGAAGACATTTTTTATTTCATTACATTTAAACAAGCATAAACACACACGGATAAGGAACACACTCTTGACGTTTATGAATATTTGCCTGAAATGTTGCTCTGACCGAGGTAACGTAACATTCTCAGAACATTGTCTAAATGTTTAGAATGTTCTCAAAAAAGTTCTCTCAAAGTTATCAAAAATCACCAGTCAGAGAGTTGCAGCCTTGCTGCCCTACCACTCAATTGCTGCATCCAAAATCGCATACTGTGACAGTATGTACTAAACTGCATTAAGTACCTACTTATTAACCATTAAAACAGTATGTTCTATATAGTGTGTGTGGGTGCAGTGCATACATTCCAGACATACAGCCACAATGTTTACACTGTCATGTGACCCGTATGTTCATTTACTTATGAGGTACTAAAAACAGCAGCATAAATGATGGAATCGGTTGTTGTTGAACAAGTACAATTTGATTTGGAAAGAGCCCCTCGGTGCACAGTTTTGCAGCACATTTAATTTATTGACATTTTGAATTTGGTAGCTTCTCAGGCCCTGTTGCCTTATGGGATAGAATAGAGTCCATCCGACAAAAAAACTTAAGCGGAAGTAAAGCAGTTTCAGATGCAGGGAAAACTGGAGCCATCTTCACACAGTTTCAGACAGGCTAATGAACCAATTAAATATAAAAAATACTGAAAACACAATAGTGATTTCTCAGTAGAAAAGATATCAAAAGTTGTTGAAGGTCAAAATAAACTTATACAAAATGATTCATAATTTTTTAATGTCATTTTCCGAGCTCGTCCCTGATTAACCAATCACCTTCCCCCCGACACACATGCGCAGTGCTGTGGGATATCAAAGGCAGTGAAGGATACATGATGTCAAAACCCGATCAGATGAAGACGCACATGAAGTGTAGCAGACATCGGATTCGGACGTACCCTGATGTCTTCCTACCTTTCAATGCGTCCTTCACATGCAGCCATTGTGTCGGTCATCATTATAACGGCACGTTAAAAGGCACAAGAGCGTTTATAGTTGAGAAAGATTTGGTGTGCGCGCGCCAGACCCCGCCCCTTTGCCGTACGTCATTGGCGAGTAAAGGGGAGTCACTCCCCTGCCTACTTTTAATATCTTTGTCACGTGGTGGAAAGCGGTTGTAAGACAGGTGCTCTCGGTTCATTGTCAGTGAGGGCGCTTCTCTGTATGAACGCGATCTGGAGCGAGTGGATTTGCTCATTTGCCCGTGATTTTCTTTTTCTTTTTCCGTCATTCAGGGGCTGGATGGCGTGGGACAGGTGTAATCAGGACTCGGTGTGGAGAGAACTAGAGGTGAGAACTGATGTGCAACTTCTTTTCCAGGGCTGGAGCGCGTTATTTTGCCGGGAGATGAAGCGCCCGAGACTCATTTCGCTCGTAGGTCCCGTTATGTGAAGTCTCCTCTATCCCGTAACCTGCGCGCAAGAAACGGGAGCTGTGAACGCACGGGAATATACCTGGTTGTTAGAAAGTCTAGTGTTTTGGCAGGATTGCTATAGGAAATGATTTGTGTGATGGTAGCGGGTGCTTTCTGAAGCTGTCTCGGAGATGAACAGTGACAGTCTGCCTGGTTTGTCTTGGGGAACGGTGTTGACATGACGCTGGATGGAGTGCGCTCGCTCGCTGTAACGCAGGTGAAGATGAGACAGGTATCTGCTCCAGTGAGAGCCTAGTGTCTCCACTGATGTGCTGGAATTACTCATATGTTCTCAGGTCAGGTGTTGTGTTGAAAACTTTTCTATCTACGAAGGGCTGTATGCACGACATGCATGCGGAGCGCCTGATGCTTTTTGGAGAGTATGTGCAGCATCTCATCATAGGAGAAAACATTTAAACGAGGTTCAGGGAAAAGGGCTGCTGCCAGCCTCGTTTACTTTTTGTTTACCAAGCCCTCATTGCAAGGAGGACTGTTAGCGCAGTGTAGTTTGCTTGATCTCTCTCTCTCTAATCTCGTAACTATTGGCGTGCTGTCTCGTTTAAGTCTGTACTGTTTGGGTAAATTGATGCTGCAGTTGCAGTTATTCATAAAGCAATGTATTCGTGCTTGATTTTCAACTCGCACAATCGCATTTTCTCATAAATATCGCCGCTGTCTAAGCACCTGTCTGGGTTGCAATCTATGCAGCTACTGCACCATTGATATAGTCATTTTAATATGTTTGCTGACTGTCTTGGAGCATAAATTCAAGCACAATCGGCAAATTGCTTTCGGGTTTTAATTTTACCATCTCAGTTCCATGTGCCTTCAACCAGTTAGTACGTGTATCAACCAGTTACTATATGTGTCAACCAGTTAGTGTGTGTCAACCAGTTAGTATACGTACTACAGAGAGATACCCTGCACGTGCTCGGATTTAAGCCTGTTTTTGAGCGGATGGGGAATTGGTTTAGATCGCACAAACGCATTTCTGTTATCAGATCCGCTTCATTATCATTGGATGTAACCGGTTTCCGCAGCTTGCTCGACGCTTATAAATCTGTGGCGGCGGACGGACAGGATTTGTGTCATCAACAGATCAAAATATTCGGCATCAGATACCGATGATCCAGTGTGTCCTGCTGAATCTGTGTGAATATGTGTCTGATCTTCTGCTGCTGGCACAGTGGCTCACTGTGTTCCATGATGCCTCACTGCGAAGTCTCTCGTTGCCTTGTTGGCAGAAGTTACTGTTGTGTCTGTCTTACTGAGAATATGGGAGCAATAAACGGAAGCACGTTTTCCATAATAATTGCACTTTTCCACAGTTTACGCCACTCTACAGCACCCTCCGCCGTCTGTCAAAACTCTGCACCTTCTGCTCGTCTTCATTAAACAACACACGTACTGACGTGAGAACAGTGCGAATGTTCTCCGTGACGGGAACGGCCCGCATCTTACGCCACATATTAGCATTTGTTTCGCACTTCCAAGTTTTTGGCCACTGCAGGGTAAAAGTTTTTCAGTTAACATTTGCTGGCAAGAGTCTATCGCCAGTTTCTTGTTTTTTCTATTTGCCAGTTAATTGCACCTAATTTGGTTGCAATTTGCTTATACTTTAAAAGTATGTGCTGTTTTTATGGAAAATGACATACATTTTAGTACGCAGCAGTACGCAAGTACCGGGACATACTAACGCTTAGCGGAAAAACTTCTTGCGTTTAAGCATTTCTCATTCAATATTTCTTATATAATGTTTATTGTATAGTTTAATTTAATAATTCATTGAAACATCACTTATTTGGTTTATTGGTTTAGTGAGTGTAGCGGCACCCTCTCGCAATGAGTTGTGGGTAATATCAGCCGAGTGTTCATGGATCTGCACTTTTTCACATTTTCACAGGAAATAGTACACCATCTGGATACTTTAAGGATACTCATTTCAACATAGTACAGTTTGGGACATACTAATTCTGTTTTTGAATACTAATTAGGATAGTATGTGAATTAGGATGCTTGTCATGGCAAAAATATTTACATGATGTTAACATGTTTTAATATGTTGCTAGCATGATTTAGCATGAAATAACACGATGTTACTATGATACTAGCATGAATTAGCATGATACTAGCATGTTTTATCATGTCGCTAACATGTGTTAGCATGATAGATTTATTTGAATACGTCTTATTCATTGCTATGCAGTTGCTATGGTGCTCTAAATGGTTGTTAGGGTGTGACTAGGAAGTTGCCAGGGCAATACCTAAAGCCCACTGACACCCCGAGTCAAATAAAGCCCACCCACATCTCTACAGTGTTCTAATGCTGAGACATTGCTTATTCATTTCATTACATGGTTGCTAGAGAACTGTAAATGGTTGCTAGGGTGTAGCTAGAAAGTAACAGGGTAAAACTAATAGACCAAATGTGTGTCAAAATCGAAAGAGCCAACTCCCATGTCTCCATGATGTTCTGGTACTGAGATACGACTTATGTCGGTTGCTAGGGTGCTCTAAATGGTAGCTAGGGTGAGGCTCGACAGTTTCCATGGTGATAATTAAAGACTACTTACAACAGTCTCAAAGCTGTAGTGGAACTAACTTATCCCAGTGTGATGCTGTTTCTGATTTTAATGAAAAGGGCCTAACACCGAATTGCATGTTTTCTTAGTTGATTATGTTCCGGTTTCTAAAACAGCTGATACAGTGTAGACGTTTTCACAGTAATAATTCTTATCCTCTATATATTATTCCTTTTTCTTTTTTAGGATCATCTCTAAAAGTCACCAGATTTTGATTCACATATCCAGGGCTGCGTTTCTTAAAATTATCGTAAGGCTTAGTATATTGTAACACCAACTGGCACCAGTGGTCTTTATGATCAACTTACTTGTAGCAGAAACCAAATGAGTGCTGGTTATTCACTTTAGCTTTTAACACAATATAGAGTTAGAATGTGTTAATTGCACAGCTGTAAATGAATTTAAGTAAGAGCTACGAGAATCAAATGTATTTATGCATTTTAGCAGGTTCTGAAGAAGAGTTTTTGGTTATGTTAGCCACACTCATGAAAACAAGCACGTGCTGAGTTTGAAGAGGTGGGGAACCCTGTGGAACAGATTGTTAAATTCTGTGTGTGAAGACAGTGTTGACAGAATTATGTATTGTCATAATGTGTGTGTGAAGTGTTTAAGTACGGTTTTGTACAGATTTTGCATGCTTTAATATTGTATTTAGTAGTTTTCATTGTCCAATTTAATTCATATTTAACACCTGAATACTATCTACAGATGTGTACCTTCATATGGTGTTTTCAAAGAAGGCTTTTTGGCAACAGCTCTTGTGGCCTTTTAAAACATCTTTCTTAAATGGCAGACCACCCAATTGCCATATTGCCTCAGTGTTACAGTTAATCTAATTTAAAGTTACTCCAATTTAGAGATTATCTAAAATTGCATTGTTCAGGTATTTTTAAAACAATATATGTGTGAAAACCTGTTGATCCCACCCAGAGTCATCTAGTAACTTCTGTAGATCTGATTTGCTTATTAGAAAATTGAGCACTCCTGTTTCTACATGAACTCTGAATAATTACTTGACAAATACATGCTCAACATTCTCTACTCTCTTCTAGTGTGCTGCCCTGGTTGGTGAAGACCAACCCCTTTGCCCTGACCTGCCTGAGCTTGACCTTTCTGAGTTGGATGTCAGTGACCTTGATGCAGATAGCTTCTTGGGTGGACTTAAGTGGTACAGCGACCAATCAGAAATAATTTCCAGTCAGTATGGCAGTGAAGCATCAAACCTGTTTGAGGTAAAGAGGCTCTTATTTTATCTAATTGTACACCTTTGTCTCTTGTGAATTTAAATATTGTATGTTGTATGTTTTCAGCATCATGCTGTTTGTTTTGTTCTTTACTGTGGGTGTGTAATTCTTTGAAAGCTGGGTTTGCCAACCAGTGCTGTTTATTAGTATATGAAAGGTGCTTTACACATTTGGACAGTACAAACGGGCATTTACTATACTGTCTGATAAACGGGGTCAGGCAGTTCAATAAGCACACAACCTTTGCCCCCAAGTTCAGCGGCTGTACTTTTTGATACATTAATAGCCTTCAAACAATTATGTTTATGGTTTCAGAGATTCAGATTCCTTCTGATATACCACAGTTGTATTCGTAATTATGACAGTGAAGACTGTTCATTTTGTATGTCTCCTTATCTGACACAGTTCATGGACCTCTTTGGCAAGGAGCATTTTTTATTAGGTGTATTAAATAAGGAAGACATATAAAGTGTGCAGTGCTGCATGCTCCAAGAACCAAGGGTAACCCGCTGATCTAAAGAGGCAACTTCTAAACCAGTTTGTGCCTGCCCAGTGACGTCATGTTAAAAAAGGAAGAAGTAAAACTTTAAGCCTGTTATAGTTGCACTTCTTTGTCACTGACACAGACAGCAAAGTCCATAGGAATAGAAATAATGCAGCCAGGACTGGTTCATTGTGTGTTATCTGGGCAGATAGAGAAGAGGAATGATAGTGCTGCATTGCTTTGAGTGCTGGGAAATATAGAGCAGGGTCTGTCAGAAGGGCATGTTTTAGGTTTTTCGGCATGGTATGATAGGGTATGGAATTCACCCACATTCCTAAAGGTTGTGTGAACCACTTAACAACACCCTAAGGTTCTGAGACCCCTAAATGTTAGACAGTTATTTTTTGGGGCCCCGCATTAACTAACTGGTACAGAACGAGTCTGGATAAAATACTCTGTGTGGGTGTATGTGAACTAATAATTTGCTAATAATTTACACACTGGTGCTCCTGTGTGCCTGTTAATGTGGCTGAAGCATACAACATTTGAAATTAATATAGATATTTTAAAGCTGTAGTCCATAACGTCTGCTTCTCTATCGCCATCTCTGTTTAACTAAAACATAAAAATGCAGGTTAAATTTTAAACGACTGCCGTAAGAACAAGCTCCAAATGCTGCCATCTCCAGTACACGGACATGTACTGGAGATGGCAGCTGGATCTTCTTCTGTCTGTCATTTCTTGCCAAATCTGACCCGACTACTCAAGTTATAAATGCTTATTATAATCTTACTATTTTGAATCAGGGTAAGGTAAGGAGATTGTGTTGAACATTGAGCTGTCATGTACTCACTCAACTGATTTTCAATTGATTGTTCATTTTTAACCCAAAAAAGTTACGGATTGCAGCTTTAAGCTGATCATTGGGGAAAAATGCTTCCATTCCTTACTAGGGTTTGATTTTATAATGTGTTTATAGAAATTTCCCATTATCACTTGATTTGAAATAGAAGTGATCACAGATTGTCAGCATTTTCTTGGTTCCCATTTCATTTTCAATCCATATCAGTTTTTTTCTGTGAAACATGAGAGATACAAGGCACGATCTCCAAATAGCCAAAGGCCAAAAATGCACCCTAATGTTATTATCAAAAAAGTAAATATATAATTACATATGCATAAATATATAATTTATATACAATAATATATACATACATACACACAAATATATAATTTATATACAAATATATTTATGTATATGTAATTATATATTCAATTTATATACAATAATATATAAATACATGTACATGTGCATAAGATCAGCTTGGACATTCTACCTAACATCTCAATTTTTGTGTAACAGTTGAAATAAAAATCAGTGTTGGAGTGAGTAAATGATAGAATCCTTGAATTTTGGGTAAACAAAAGTGGGAAAAGCAGATCAGCGAAATCCTAGATCAGCAAAATGGAACATGAAGTGCCAATACACATTTCCAATACTGGCCTAAGTGGGTCAGCACAGTGCCCGAGAGCAGTGCGAAGACAGGTTATTAAATGGCCAGCTGTAACTTTTTCATCCTTGCCCCACACTCATTTGAACCCCTGACAATGTTTACTTAACCTGTCAGACTGCAGTATAGTTAAATGGCTCATGACAAGAGGAATCAAATTTTGATTGATCTTTTGACATAAGTGGTCTTGGTATCAATAATATATCTTGCAAAGTCCATAGCATTCTCTAACAGGCTGAAGAATACTTTAAAAGAGCGGGTGGATCTCAAGGTCTTGTTACACTCACCATACGATTGTGATAGCAGCAAGATGCCAGTCAGACACTGTGCTGTTCCTGGCTGTGCTGTTCATTGGCTGAGACATTAGCCAATCATACACACTGACGATTACACATGAAAGTTCTTACAGGAGAACCCTCAAATCTGACTTTATAATCACAGGACTAAAGACAGGGAGGAAAAAGGGCATAAAGTACTTCATTTGAAATGTTTTTTGGGCGAAAAATCTTCAGTAGTTTTATAATTACAGCTCAGGAAACAATAAAAAAAGCATGTCATGACCCCTTTAAGGCCATGTACACAGACATTTATCATGCATTATTTCATGCATATGCATTATTTCATGCTTATGCATTATTTCATGTCATATTCTTTCCTGACATTTTGTACATGATGTTCCATTTTTGCAGGGCCGTGTGGGGCAAGCCAGCAGGCAGATGAAATGAGCGATAGCAGCAGACAGGGAAATGCAGCCTAGAGATTTTGTGTGACGTGACGGCTTATGCTATTCAGTGGTAGTTCAGTCCTAGTTATAAAGCCCATCTCAGGCTAAAACAGGGGCCAACAGGCAGCCTGCTCTGCCCCAGGGAGAGGCCCTGACAGCCTGGTCAGCTTGTCACCCGCAGCCCTCATCATGGCAACAGAGCCGTGGCAAGGTTAGATGAGCTCAATCATGTTAAACCGTGTTTTGAGTCAAATAGACACTGGTCAAAGGTTATCTAAGGCTGCAAAATATTTATTGTGCCCTCTGCAGACATAATTACTTTCTAATTTCGCACAAGGTTTTTATTTGGATGGTGTTTTTTGTTTCCTTTTTGAATTTTTTTTAGGAATTTTAAAAGCAAAAATCGTAATAGGTAGCAATTTATACCATGTTTCCATGATATTCATTTACCATGGTAACCATACCATACATATTATTACCATCAATACAACTTGCTATCAACTTTTCCCAAAAAGAAAATGGGGATTTTTATTAGTGAAATAGCAGAAAAACTGAAGGTAAAAATGTACACTTAAGCTTTACATTGACATAACGATTCAGAGAGTATTTCACTTGTTGCATCAGAACTGGGTCAATAAATCGAATAGTTTAGTGCAGTTCTGCCCTCACCTCCAGCAGTGCTGTGACCAAAACATGGTGTAGCCCAGCCAACTAGATTCTCTGGCTTGTTTTTAGAAAAAGTTCTTGCAGTATCGCTAGTAGAATGTTAGTAAAATGTCACATTACATTACAAGTTATACCAAAACTTATTCTTAAGTTGTTAGTGAAACATTAAAACATTACAAAAATAAAAACAATGTTTCTAGAACATTTCTAAAACATTCAAAAAAAGAATACTAGAATATTTCTGAAATAATTCTTCAAAATAACATTTTTAATGGTTTTTACTTAATGGAAATGTTAGGGAAATGTTTTTACACCTTAAAATTGTTAGCTTCGGAGGGCACTTAAGCAGAGCTTACCTGGTGCTAACTTACATTTATGTATTTGGCAGACATATCTATCTAAATTGACTTAAAGTGCATTCAAGGTATACATTTCTTCATTGTGTGTGTTCCTTTGGATTTGAACCCACAACCGTTGTACTGCTAATACAGTGCTCCACCAATTGAGCTACAGGAACAACTTCCAGGAATAACTTCCACACCTCAACCTAGCACTGATTTCTGTCTCATTTCTGACTGCACGCGTAGCACAGTAAACAGGTGACTAAGGTACAGCATGCTGACTTTTTGGACGACCTTTAGCTCTAAATTAAGACAGCGGTTCTCTCTGCTGAACGGACAATGTATGGAATGGAACACTCCCTGACTCCAAATGATTGCAGCAGCCTTTTATTTTAAGGGCACTTGACACCTAGTCAAAATAACTGTTCGTTAAGGGCCGCACTGTATTGCGGTGGGGTTATGTGATGTTTATATCCAAACATGAAACTATGCTGCCAGCGAGTGTTTGGAATTACAACTTGGTCATGGGGTGAAAGCACTGGATGTGCTTTGTAAAGCGAGCATGGTTGCTGATGATCGCTTAAAACTTTGACCAGACATTGACCTCCTTGCCAGCTGTTGGCCATGATCCAAAGTGTGTGTTTGTGTGTGTGGGGGGGTGTCTAAGTGTGCAAGTATCACTGCCAATTAATCACAGAAATAAATCTCAAGCGTACTTGACATGTACAGAATCGCACACACACATGCATGTGAACAGGGTCTCAATGCTTGTCTAGTAATTTGTAAATCTATCTAACAGTCGTTGCCACCCGCTGCAACCTGGTGCTACAGCGAGGAATGGTGATTGATAAAATTGCCCGTTGCAGTCATGAATCAAATGTACATATTTCAGAAGACAGAAAAAAGACTCATAAGCACATCTATGCACGCACATCGTGTTAACAGTGAATGCTGATGGCTTCGCATTTTTAATTTGCAAATTTATGCTGACATTTGAAAACACTCCATCAGTTTAGCTGCACCAGTTCAGCAGGGCCAAGCATATTATCATATTGTGTTGTATAATGTGATTTCCTCAAGTAAACACTTTGCATGAAATGCACACAAACACTGCATGAAATGCACACACACATACACACTCTCACTTAACACTTCAGCTCATTTTCCCGGCCGGTCTCTTGAAGCACAAAGAGTTTGCATATAGTCTGGTGTCAGTTTACTCAGAAAGCAGCTAAAATTGTTTGGTGTGGTTATGTCATGTTTGTTATTTTATTGTTGTCGGTGGTGTGTAATCACCATACAACCAAATGTCGTTTTTTTAATCATAGTGAATCTGTTGCTTCAGAATTCATGGATGTGAATTTGTTTGTATCTGGCATTGTTCGTGAACTGCAGGTATGTGGGTATATCATGTGCAATTATAGAAATGAGTCAACTGTACCGTTTATATTGCAGTGCTATTTCTGTGCTAACAGTGGGCAGAACTGCTATGCGTTTTTGTTGAGCGAGGAAGAAATATTTCATAGCGACTTTGAATGTGGCTCATCCCCTCATATTTTAGAGCTGGAAATATTGGTTTAATAATATTAGTTTTGCTGTTTTGAGTCTTGTTTAACAGTTACATAATGTGAAGCTGATGTAATGTTTACTGATGCCAAACTTGTCATTTACTGGTTACATGTTTCTTCTTTTGGTTTTCATCTTTTTGGTTTTAAATAGAGTATCTTTTATATAGAAAGCTTTATTATTGTTCCAAAATACTGTTTTAATAAATCTTTTATACATTTTTTGTTGAATTTCTTTTATGTAAATTTGACCATGTTGACCATACTGCCCACCTGTAGTGGTTGTTTTAATCAGTAAGGAAGGATCCTTGTTTTTGCTACCCCACTGAATTCCTCTGTGAAGCTTGTCAGGCGGCCATAGAGAAGCCCAAATTCCAAAGACTACAAGTAAATATATTCACTCGTATGCACTTTGTACAAAAGGGAAGGAAAGGAGCAAGGAACAGAAGAAAGGCAGGGTAACATTTCCTGAAGTTGGAAAATTACCCCTCGAACAGAAACACGTTAACATCTGCTATTGGTCCTCTTTTCTTCCTCTCTGGACCTCGTTCACTTGTTTTCTGTCCTGTCCATCCTTCTTTCATCCCTCTGTGTCTGTAGGTTCATCTTTGATTTTGTTGTGTCCATTCTGTCTCGTTCCAGTCTCTGGTTGTGGCTGAGCTGGTTTTGAGTGAGAATTTAGGTTTGTGTGTGTAGTAGCTTCAAAGGTCTGTTTGTGTAGGCAAGAAATATAAAGAGGGTAGGAATAGGTTATTGGAAACCACTGTAAGTTTCTCTTCACAGCTGTGGAAGAAATACATTGGCTGGGATCTGCCTGATCTTTATGCAGAAATATTTGAATGCTGCAAGTGACCAATCCAAAAACTTTTTCTGAGCTATGTCATGAAAAGAATCATTTACTGTTAATATTATTATGCACTAAACATTACCAGTAGTAGTATGTCACGATTGTTTGAGTCATCATGCTCTTTTTGGTTCTGTTAACACTCACATTGGATTTCTATATGTAATTCCTTTAGGCCACCGGTATGCATTACCTTAAGCTTTGATCTTAACACGTCTCTCTGGTGTGTGTGTGTTCCTGTTTATACATGCTTGTGCTGCTTTTCTTGCCTTTGCTTAGAGATACGCAGTGTTCTGCCAGTTCTATGGAATAAGCTTTGAATGACAGCCATTACCCAGAACCGCAGCACCACAGCTGCTGTTTCCATGTTTTGCGGACAGGTTACAAATGGGGGTTTCCTTGGACATAGTGGTCAGTCCTTTAAATCTCGTCATCTAATCATCTCAGGCCAAGTTTTATCTTGGTCGTGATAAATACACTGCATCAAAAGTACTACCAGTAAAAGCCAAGGACTTTAACATTGGCTGGCAATATGCTGATAATATTTTAATTACATTTTATGTTTGTGCTACACATACACATGTAGTCTTTTACGGTATTGTCCTTTTGACCTGCCGTATGCATATATCCAAACAAACACAATCTCTCAAAGGTGCCCCTGTACAGTAATATTCACTTTTTAGTATTATCATGCAATGTGTCACCAGTTGTAAGTACTGTTGTGGGCTGTTTTTAGTTTGGGATGGTAATCCATCTCATTCGAACCTGGTCGGAAACACTAAGCCAATAAGCCCCAAGTGTCTGGCTCAAGTCTAGGGCTAAGAGAGAAAGTGAGTCTGGTGCAGGTGTTTCCTGGATTATTTAATACTTCAGTATCACAGGGAGGTGGGGGGAGTTTCAATCCCTAGATTCTAGGAATGTTGCTTCTCTTAGAGCTTATACACTGCAGAGTACAGAGTGTTTTTAGACACAGCTGTGTGCTGTCTCTCCACTACACTTTCATTAAAGGGATACATTAGAAACAAAACAGAAAGCAAAAGTCCTGCAACAACAAATTAGATGATAGAGAAGAGACACATTTGAAACATGCAGAAGTATTTTTAATATAGCCAAAAGATTAAATGTACCGCAATGTCTTCTGAAACATAACTACTGTAAGAAATATTCCAAAAGTTTTGGTTTATTTTTCAGATAGTCCCCCTTTTTCATTTTTAAAAAGTGTTCAGTTTACCCCATAGATGTAAAACCCCATGAATCTTAATAAGGTGTGTATTATCAAAGGAGATTAGGGTTAAGAGATTTTTTATGTAGTTGATTTTTATTTTGAAGTGAAATGGTTTTCTGTAAGGATTATGGTTTAGTGCCTGTATTTTGAGGGCACTTTAAAGGTTTGTATGTTTAAAGAAAAAACACAAAGGGAAAAAGAAAATAACGTCAAGGTCTTGTAGAGTCTCCCTCACCAAATCTCAGACCAGGCAAAAGATGGGAGTCAGGGTAACAGGTAATGCATTTATTTAGTAACCAACAAGTAGCTTTTATCCAGTGAGATGAGAATAATACCGTGGGTTCTGATAAGATCATCTGCTTTCAGGTGTTTTGCTGGCTACTGTACTCACTATCAAATAGCGTTCCCTTGTGCTGCGGAATCAAATGTTTCTTTTTACATTTCCACACACATTTTTCCCTTCCAGTTTTAGACACATTCAGACAATCTAGTCTTGTGTAGTTTACGGTTAAATTTGCTTTGTTGGAGAACATTTCAGTAAGAAAGCATCTTACTCTTCTGCTGTGCTGTTGGGACTGTGGACTGTTCCTCTGCAGGCTTGCTGCAGTGTTGCTGATGATGTGCACCACTGCTGAGTTCTGGGTGACAAATGACTGCCTCTGTGCTGCTCACGAGTCTGCCAGCATCCGAAAGGTCAGAGCAGGACCTGGAGGGTAACAAAATACTTTTAACAAGAGGGCTCTGGAGAACTTCTTTACACAATGGCACTATGACACATGTATACTAAGACACGCATAGTCCTGCACGTTCTGTCTCATTCTGGTGCATGTACACTTCTGACACACTGGATTTTTTTGTAAAGGTTTACATATTCGTCCTCCCTGGGGGGGGGGGGCATATATGTGTAGTTGTTCAGATCGTTCAGATCCTCAAATGATAACAACCCAGGTTTCACCCTGTTTGCCTTTGAGATGACATTAGGAGTAAAAGAAAAGGGCATGAGAATGTGGCCTAAGAATTCTCAAGAATACCATGGCTTGGGTGGAGCTCAATAAAAGAGTTAAAGGACAATTTCAAAGACAGCCTGTCTGATAACAAAGGGTCTCACCTGATAATGAATGACTGGTGAGCGCTGGCGTGCTTCTGAAGTCCTGAAGACGGGAGGGGTTGGTGGATGGAGTGTGACTACCAAGCACTTGCCAGTGTGTTTTATGGCTAATTGAAGCACTTGATATAAAACAGCCATGAATGGCACCCTTTAGAATTAAAGCAGGTTAATATATTGTGATCCCACAATTAGCCCGCGATTGTTAAGATCTGTTTAAGTTTGTGGGGTCCATAAAATGGAATGAGAATGGGCCCCATCTATTTTTCTTCCCTTCTTAGTCTGGCCTCAGACCTATTTAAACCTGCCAGATGCAATCAATGGCTGGAGTCATGGCTACCAGAGGCTGCCAAGCGACTCCGGCAAATCTGACAACTCTGGCACTGCACTGGATGTACTCTTCAAGTATTGGTTACACTTTGAATTATGTGTCTGGATGGCAAACAAAGGTTATGGAGTCTGTTTCATGGAATACAGAGAGATAACAGATTTTGTAACAGGATGTTTTTGGCTGGATTTCACACTATTGATTGCTGTTTAAACCCTGAAACACTTTGTCATTTTGTGTCTGACCAAGAATCCACACCTGTGATTATTAGTTTTTGTAAACCACTCGCCTTTTTATTTTTATACTTTTTATTTTAGACTTTACTTTTCATTTTATTTTAGATGAATGAAAGCCTTTCTCGATCTCTTGTAATTCAAAAGATGAACAACTATTAAAGTAATGTGTTCAGTGACCCTAAATAACCAGGAATATAATTAGCTTGAAGGAAATGCTTATAGTTATTGCCTTTTTGTCAGGGCTTGACTAGGACTTTATAGCATTGCAGAAGACAAATTGCGAAGAAACAGAAAAATTATAGCTTATAGAAAGGACATCATTAGCCAACTATTTCACAGCAGGCTAAGTCACAGGGTGCCATTTCATTGTAGCTGTCACAACCCAGGTACCCCAGTGAATATTTGGTTATCTCTTAGAAATATGCCAGTTATCAGTTCCAATAAAGAATTAGAAAACATTTCCCAATGGGAGAATTATGGGTTCAGTGAAGCCAAGCTTAAGCATTTGCCTTTTTGTCAGTGGATAATCAAAACGCTTGAACTATTTGTGCTGCAAGCTATTAAATAGAGGAATAAGTAAAATGGCCTTGTTTTGATGTTTCAAAAGCAGCTTCCATGTCCCAAAGCCATGTTGGTGTTTAATTGTGGGAAACTATTAATAGAAAAGGGATCAAACAGGGTGATTGTGGCACAAGGGGACTGCAGGCTAAACAGCACAACACTCATATCTGAAAGGGATGGTCCCCCTGAAGCCATCATGAATACTCCCAAGCACAAGCGATACTAATCCTGTGGTGTGCATAAAAGGATTTGTTCTTGTTGGCCTGCATATGCCACGTCCCCTAACAATTTTGGTGTTTCTCTTCTGCAATTGCTTCTGAAAGTCCCGTGGGTTTCAGTTCTGGAACTTCTTGTGTTTGCTACTTTTCCATAGTCACCTCACACGGATACTGCCCTCCCTGCACTGTCAGCTGCAGAACGTGCAGCTCAAGCAACAGGGACGTGCTACATCAAAGATTGGAAGTAGCGTTTAGTTTCCAACATTTGCATTTGATTCTGTAATCACATTCTCATAAAATATTTATAAAATAATCTGTTTAGCATCATTTAGCAATAACGTAGCTCCTACCTGGGTTGAAAATAAAAATGTCTGAGCTGATAAACAGGAGAAATTAAAAAAGAAATGTGTAAAAGATGTGCTTAGAAATGTACTTGTTGTATTAATGTTAGTTTCACACATTTTTGATAACTGTATACAGTATACATATACTAAATGTTTCAATGTTTTAAAGTACTTAATTTAAGGAGCAGGAAAAGTATTTCACATGTACATAAATCTCAGTGTTGTTCATGTATTTTTAAGTATTTTTAAGTAATGTAATACATTGTGATGTCATCAACCCATCTTTGGATTATTGATGAGCCCCATGAAACAGCATGAAACAGTCAGTAATTGGTGAAACTTAATTTCTCACTTATTTTCAGTACCTCTCTCTTCTTCCCTGGGTAGCTGCTCTGTTCATGGGTTTCTTTGTGGAAATATAAGCTGCATGTTCAAAGTATGACTGACGCTGCTGATTCATGCATCCTGAGCAATCTGTGGTTGAAAGTGACTTTTATGGAGAAAAAAAGTGCATATTGCAGAACTCAGCCTATATTAACAAGTACAGCAGGTCCACAGCATAAAGACAAAATCAACTACTCCAAACTAAACTGTCCTATTATTTTCCCCTCTTCTTTTTCCTTCTTTTCTCCTTTTCTTTTTGCCCCCTAAAAAGATAGATGAGGAAAATGAGGCCAACTTGTTGGCAGTGCTCACAGAAACCCTGGACAGTATCCCAGTGGATGAGGATGGGTTTCCTTCGTTTGAGGCCCTGGCAGATGGGGACGTGACCAATGCTAGTGATCAGAGCTGTCCCTCCACCCCCGATGGCTCAGCACACACATCTGAGCCAGAGGAGCCCTCCCTGGTAAGAGACCCTTCCTCTGTGCCCAATCCTGTTTTGCCATGAAGCATAGCCCTCTCATTTTGTTTCTTTAGCTCTGCAGTTTCTGAGTCTCACAGTGCTTCACTTTCCTTGACTGCCTCTGTCTGGTGCTCGCTTGCACCAGATAAGGAGATGATGCAGGGCCTGTGACCAAAAATGGGTACGGGCTCGCCAGACGACAGCTCTAGCAGGCTTGTGTTGGTGCCTGTGTGCTGAATGCGGCCACGCTGCTCAGTTAAATAAAGCATAGACTCTAGTGGATCAGTGTTTCTGAGGTGTTAATTGTATTGTTCATTACTGCAAAGACAAACACACACACAAACACTGTTAAGACCTGTGCAAAAAATAATTGAAATAACTCAAGTAGATCGTTATATCTGTATCTATGTACTGTATAATACTGCTTCAGAAATCAGCTTAAGAAAGTTTAAAACACCAACAGGCATTTGCTTTTGGTACCAGCATGTTAGCATTTTCATATACATGCATTTTATGATCACAGTATGACTAATTAAATGTCAGCTAGTTGGAAAGATATCAGTATGCTTTGTTAAACCTATAAAACAGAAATTGAGATTTGTAGGCTTTGAGCTCACAGAAGCAGAAAAGGTTTGAAAAACTGCCCTAAAGCATCCTCACTTACTGCTGTTTCATTCAAAACATCACAAATAAATGTTGCGCTGACATGCCATGATTGATTGGAATGACATTATATTACTCTGAAATATCTGATTTATCACATAGTATGTTGTCTACTAAAGCAAACATTTAAGAGTGCTCTATACATGCACAGTCAAAAATACATTAAATAATGTATTTTACTGCTGAGGCTCTAAATGTAAATCTGTCAAAGCATTTCAGCTTTAGAACTATTAACAGATTCATTTAAAAAACAAAATAAATGCCAAAAAAAATTGAGTTGTGTACAAATACGTGTTTTCTTTCCCTAATTGTTGTTTGGGGTTTATGCATTTGATTTTATATTCTTAGTTGTAATCCCTGTGATCTGTTTCTGTGCTTTGTTTGTAGCTGAAGAAGCTCCTCTTGGCGCCTGCTAACTCCCAGCACAGCTATAATCAATACCCAGGTGGCAAGGCCCAGAACAATGCAACCAGCAACCAATGGATCAAGCCAACACCTGCTGTTGCCAAGGTAGTTGTTCACTGCACTACTTGCATCAAAGGCCTGGTGTGCCAGCTCATCTGCTAGTTCCATGTAATTCTTTCCTTTCTGATATATTGTACAAGTTGTCCGTTCACTAAGGAAACTAAAACTTGATTAAGTTGTGTCTGAGAGGGAGGTGTTGTGACTGTCTCTTTACACAAGAAAAGAAAATGTTAAGGTGTCTTTGTTAAAATTAGCAATGCTGGTCTCGTTGTCAACAAAATAGTGACTTCTTACCATAGGCGAAGTCAGGTTGAAAATAAGCTACTCAAAATGAGTAGGCGAACATTGTGCGCCATTCTCTCTCCTCATGTAAACAGTGTACACGTGCATGCAACTCTATTTGAGGAGTTAATTTTCTGTAATGACCGAGCTCTGCACTTGAGCACACTGTTGTCCCTGCGTGCTGTCTGCACGCAGTTCTTTCTGTATAAATGCCAAGATCTTGTAATTAAGAAGATGGGCATAGCACACCTGCATTGTGTTCTAGCAGATGAAAGCACCACTGTGCTAACCCCTTGTCCTAATCTGCCTTTGTTTTCACAATCTCCTGTTACATTCCATGCTCATTCTGTTTCTCTGTCTGTGTGACTTGTTTTTCAGACAGAAAATCCCTGGAACAGCAGACCACGAGGATCCTGTTCCAGCCGCTCCTTGAGACGCCCTTGCACTGAGCTACTGAAGTACCTCACCTCAAGTGACGAGGCCTTCCAGATTAAAGCCAGGGAAGCCAAGAGCTCCTGGGCAGGCTGCGGCAAGGACAGGGAAGGCACTTGCACCTTCACCTGCTCGTCCTCTTCTTCTCCATCTTCCTCGTCAACCTCCTCTTTCTCCTCTCTGTCGTCCTGCTCCTCCTCGACTGTCTCCAAAAAGAAGACATCCTCTGCCTTTTTGTCTTCACAGCAGCAGCTGGCAATGCAGGCCCAGCGAGGTGAGAACCAGGCAGCAAGTGTATGTAGTGTGGCTGGTGAGGGGGCAGGGAAGTGGCGCTGGTGTTCTCACTGGGAGCAATCTGTTCTGGTTGCGCCGTCCTATAGAAGTGGCTGTGGCTGTGCATGCTCTGGCGAAGATGGGAAGCCATCCGGCTTCCGGCCAGGTGCTGACCCAGGCAGTACGGCCATGGTCCACTTTATTAGGTACATGCACTCTTACTCTCAGCTGCCTAGAGGGACGGGTCTTGCAGGCAGCTGCAATCATTGCCTTGAGGCGGACGACTTGGCTGAGACTGGCCATACTAATAGGCACATCACGGTGACCATAAGGAAGCGGAGGCAAGCACTAGAGCACCCAATGCTCAGTAGGCTGCTCACCTCCAGACCCAGGCCAGCCTGTTACAGGGCCCATCTGCAGTTTCCCAATGCCCCCCCCAGAATAAAAAGCAAGACCTACCCAACACAGCTCCTAGAGTCCGAAAGAGCAGTAGATGCTTAGACAAGATAGTCACAAGCATCTTAAAAAGACACATAATCAAATGTTTTGAATGGCTGACCAGTTATTTTGAGTGTTCCGCAGAGCTTAAATTGGACTTAGAGAGCTGCTGGTTAAACATGCCAGAACAGGTGACAGGAAGTGACAGTTTTCATGGTGGGCCAAGCCAAAGAGGATCTTTTCAGTGATGTCATAGGCAGCTCTATGTCATTCTTACAGGGCTTTCCAAGTCCCTTTTTCCCAGACTCTTTAGTTCCAGACCACACACCCTTTGTCCCACAAGGGCAGCACCCAAATATACAGGCACTCTGCAGGCACCTTGATGACCAAGTCCCATCAATGTTAGGTAATCTTTGCTGCATCCCTGCCCTTTTTCCTTTGCCTCTCCTCCTTTAACAGCTTCTCAGTTTGACCACACATTAACCCCAGCGCTAACACAAACCTAACATTTATTTGGAAGAAAAACAAAATCTTCCATTTGCACTTTTCAATTCAATTGGCACAATCTTTGTCCCGATTAATTATAAATGGAAGATAGGAAGACGCCTGCATCAATTTGAACTACAAAGTCACCAAATTACAAACTCTGATCTGTGCTGAAAAGCTTCTTTCTCAGGCTACCATAATATAGCTATCTAATTGAAAAATATGCCTCAGGTTACATATGTAGCCTGGTTCCTTAAGACTAGGTCTGTGCCCAGGTCTGAACATGTGTAAAATCATGCCTTTTTATAGGCATGTCAAAGTCATTGGCATAGAGAACATAAAGAGAGACTGTCAACCCAGGAGGACCTGAGTGCCCAGGGGTGATAATAGCATCTGTGATCCAGTGAGATAAGCGCTGTTTGGTTACCTCGGGTGCAACCACCAAAACAGACTAGGAGCTGAGAGGTCTTATGTCACTGGCTTGTTCGGTGGACAAAGCTTCAACTGGACAAAATAAGTGAAGCCTTTCCTGTTCCAGAGACTCTAGAAGGGACCCATGTGTGACAGAAAGGCCTCCACCAAAAGATGCCTCCCAGTAGAGGCTCCATGAAAAAGTTCATGTCATGCCACAAACTTTGAGGGTAGCAGGAACTAACCCCTGTAGAAATATGCTCCTGAAAGAATGCCAACATAGAACCAATAGCGCAGTGAACGCAGTCAACATGGCTTTGTTCACACCAATTGTGCCTGCATAGTGAAGTCTCAAATTACCCTTAGAAAAGTAGTTCTCTGTACCGGAGAAAGCATGCTTTTCTTGGGATTGACTCTCAGCCCTAAGCACCTCATATGAGCTAACACAACATCTTAATGCCAGGCAGGTAGTTCTTGAGAGCTGGCCATGACTAGCCAGTTGTCTATCTAATTTAGAATGCAGATGCCCTGGTGTATCAAGGGAGTCAGGGCTGCATCCACACACTTTGTGAAGGTGCATGGCAATAGGGCTAGACCAAAAGGAAGCACTCAATATAGGTAGGCTTTGCCCTCGAAAGCTAAGCTAAGAAACTTCCTGTGTTCAGGGTTGAAGAGAGCCAGGTGGGAGAGCAGCGTCCTCAGTGGAAGTGATTTGTACTGAGGACAGCCAGCTCTCTTGTGTGCTGTTCTTACATGCTTAGCTCCCAAACAAAATACATGTTATGTGTGTCACCTGCCAAAACATGGGCGGGGTGGCACACACTTCTTAAACTTCTTAGAACTCGTTTTATTCTCTTTTTTCTTTCTTCTTACTAACTGCTTTCTAGGGCCAATATCTTTTCTCCCTCACTCTTAACCTCTCTAACAGACAGACAAACGAGCTTCCTAAAGACAAGAAGCTGATAACATATTTTGCAGGTGCCTTTTAAAGGCTGTGTGGCATGCAACACTACATCACATGACCTTGACCATGATTTTACACATTTAGACCTGGGTGTTACTAAAGTGTGTTCCCCCCATAGCGTCAAGTAATGATGCAGCATTGAGTTCCCTCGAAAGGGACTTCTTAGTTGCAGTTGGAAATGGTTGCAGCTTCAGGCAACTGCACAAGCTTCCTTGACTCTCCTTTCTTTCTCTGTTTTGGTTTCAACTGCATGCTAAATATCCTCTTGTTTTTATGTTAATTTTTAGCATTGGTGGTGTTCTTTCATTTTCATAGCTGAGTTTCTTTTACGTTTTCTATTCATTCTGACTATTGAATTATGGGGGGCCTATTATGATGGGCTGGGAATCTGAACACATGGGAATCCATCAATTCATCCTGCCTCACAAAGTATGCAGTCAGATATAAAACCAGACAAATAACACTGGGGTCATTGTAATCCAGATATTGGATTTGCCCAATATTTTTGGCTAGAGAGTCAGCCTTTCAGTATAGGGTTTTTGCAACTTCATTGCCATCACTGACTGAGTCTAAGGTTTAGCTGTTAGATGTGGACCTGATATATATTGGGCACCATGTGAACTAGTAATTTAATTACCCATGCTCCTTTGTGTTCTGCAGCCAAACCAACCACCTTGCCACTTCCTTTGACCCCAGAATCTCCAAAGTAAGTGAGAGAGTTTTTACACAATTTTTGTAGAGCAGACAAAACCTGAACTAAAAGATCTGAAAAAAGAGGCATTTTGTTAATTTCATTTCCATTTGTTAGTTCACACAAACAATTCAGTGGTTTGTTACTGTTCTCATATTTATGTGTGTGTGTGTTACAGTGACCACAAGGGATCTTCGTTTGAGAACAAAACCATTGAACGCACATTGAGTGTGGAGATCTCTGGAACCCCAGGTAAATAAATACTGGATCTCTTTTTAAAGTATGGGTTATCTGTTATTCTCTAGCTACAAGGGCCTCATTGCACAGATTTGACCTGCCCCGAGAGGTGGAAAGTAACCTTTTGTTTGGTGTATTTGCTCAAGTGTAGTTGTTCAGAAATAGTAAACACAAAGGGCCAAGCCAATGGCGCTTCTGTGGTACTGTATTACAGATGTTGTATCATCTTCTGCGTTAGATGTAAAGTCAGCTATACAGACTCATAGACAAAGCTTGAGGTTTATTTAGCTCAGTATTTCATGAGAAAAGGTTTTATTAACCTGACTCAAAATCCAGTGTTATTTAATGCAAAACTCAGGAAGGCTACTTAATTGTTTGTCCAAGACAAATCATGCGCCTGACATTCAACATTAGTTTGAAGCAGTTACTTGCAAGACAAGTGTTTTGATGTTTAACTTTTCTAGTAAGGATTATCGTACCATGCTTCTGTATTGTTTCTACTGTTCCAGAGACCTTCCTACTCAACTAATATGTCTTTACTTAAAATCATATCAGATTAACTGATTAAAGTCAGTGTAGGGCCAGAGACCTCTAAATCCATTGGGATCCAAAATTTCCTTTGGGGGTTTGTATCATCCTGACAGCAGTATAAGTCATTTACAGGGCTGTAGAATGGCATTTTCACAGAAGAGAAAAACCCACAACATCTGCAAAAGAGCGGCGCAGTGAAAGTGGGAGATTTAATATGCTTCTGTAATCCCCACCCATTTTATAGATTTGAGCGGTATTCCTTTAATCATGGTATCGTATGACACCCAGGTTAGTTTGGGCTCTGCTTCCTTACATGGCATTTTAAGATTACCACGGAGATCAATTTTGTGAGCTTTAAGTAATAATTTGTTCAGAGATCCCTATGTAATTCACACCTTGCCAGAAACAGATGAGAAAACCCACAGGCATATAATTGCTATTTGCATCTACGTGCATTCATCATGGCTGGCTTTGACAGAACAGCACGTGTTTATGTAATGTTATGTAAAGTAATTTATGTAATCTAATTGGTTTATGACCCTTGCGCACATTGTTTTGCCCATATGGTGTTTGATTGGTCCGTCAAAAGTTCCTTTTGGCAATGCATGTTTTCATAGCTCATTGCGTTGGCATAATGAAAAATATAGTCAAAAGGGTGCTCCTTTAAGTAAAGGATCATTTTGTTTGGAATATCAAGCTATGGTCCTAACAGGGTGTGACACAGTTTGTGACAAATTCTGAAAATCAACCAGTGACTGCAGTCAATCTATTTATAGAAAAATAACAGTTGTGTGCATGAATCAGAATAGCAGATCTCAGAGAGATGCTGAAATAGAAAGAGAGGTGGAGAAAAATAAAGAGGAACTACCGTGGGTGCATTACCGCTACTGTAAATCAGCACATCTTAATACTTATAACTGCCATATAAACATATATAACTGCCATCTGTAGCCACATAAATCTGTCAGCATGGCTGCGGTTCATGAGGAGATGCCAATGATAAGGAGGATAACAACTCAAGAGTCATTGTGCTTTCACTGGAGACAAAAAATAGGTTTCATACATCAGCATTTAAGTGTGCCAATAATAGCTAATGATCAGTGTGTCTGATTATAAGGATAATTGTTTTTAATTTTGAATTGGGCTTTAATGATGTGTCTTTCAAAACAATCAGTATTATAAGATCTGAATGTTAGAGGCAGTTACAACAAGTAAATGTATACATTGTAATCTGAGGTTCTCAAGGTCGCAATAAAATTTGGATCAGGATTAGTGCTGAATGAAAGGGAATATTTTAATTAAGCTTAGAAACAGACAGAGTACTGTTAAGGAAAGAGGAGGACTGTTTAGTAAATCATCTCTCTCTTCCCTTCAGGTCTGACACCACCTACCACGCCTCCTCACAAAGCCAGTCAAGAGAATCCTTTCAAAGTATCATTCAAAAACAAGCCATCTTCATGCTCATCCTCGGCCCTGTCATGCAAAAGGCCCAGGCTGAGCAATGGGGGCTCTTGCCTTCATCCAACTAGTGGCTCTATTCGGAAGGGCCCAGAGCAGAATGAACTCTATGCCCAGCTAAGCAAGGCATCCTCCACAATGCCCCTAGGGGGCTCAGAGGATAAGCGGGGCAAGCAGCCCATGCCCCATGTCTTTGGCGATCATGACTATTGTCAGTCTACGAGCACAAAACGAGACAACACCACCACAGCTGTAGCAGTAACTGGGCCAGTAGAGGACTGGCATGCAGAATGTAAAGACTTGAACTTGCCAGCCTCCACTACTTCTACATCATCTTTGTCTTCCTCCAACCCCTCGTCTTCCTCTCTGGCCAGGCAGCTTCAGGGCCTTTCCCCCATAGCTCAGGAGGCTTGTCTGACAGTGGATGATCACAGACAGGACCACAACCCCACTTCAGGCTCCAGACGTTCAGTAGATTGCAGTTCTCCTGACAAGAAACTTCTAAGGGACCAGGAGATCCGGGAGGAGCTTAACAAGCACTTTGGAAACCCTCAGCAAGCTTTCTTTAATGAGGGAGAGCAAAGGGGACCCCAACCAATAGATGACAGTGATTCTGGAGATGAGTATTCCAGCATTCCCTGGGACTACATGTATCCAGGTCTGCCTGACTTTGAGGACCTGGAGGTAGGCCAGGAACACCTACTCTGCTTGGGGGAAGGTTTTCCACTTGAGCGGCTCTTTGAAGGGTCTCCCTCAAGCTCCCCTTCCAGCAGCTCTTTATCATGGAGCTCCATTTCACCTCCTTCTGCTCAGCTCTCCCCACAATACGTCCACTGGCCACACTCCATCTCTTGCTTTCAAACTCGTTCCTCATCTCACCACAGATGCAGATCCTTCTCCAGGTCTCAATACACCTGCTGCGTGTCTCCCGACAGTCATTCTCTCTCTTGGTAAGTTTCAGTGTGGAATCTACTTCCTGTCTTAGAATGTTTAGCAATCTTTTTGGACACAAATGTACACGTATCAGCAGGAGGTGTTTTAAAGGAAGTAAACATTATTCTGTCTTTGCTAGCCTGAATCTCACAGCATGGCAACCAGTTGTTACAGCTGATTTTGCAGAACTAGAAAAAAATTACATTAAATAGACTTCGCTTTTGAAAGACACGAAACAACATGAGCTTAGAAGATAAACAGAGTCTGAGGTGTTTTATTATGCAAACATATGTTGGGTAAGTTGTTCCACACTTGTCTTCACACTTGTAACGGTCTTGCTGTTACACCAAATGAGCCATTCCAAATTTGACTTATGTATTGCAGGAACATCTTTAGTAGAGGCCTTTCATTTAGACTTTTCTCATTACCTCATCAAACACAAACAGTGCAGATGACAAAATAGAGCCCAACAGAGTCATATTTTGTGCAAAAAAAGCTCACGTCACTCAGGGAACTGGAGAGATTTATGGATGTTTGCTCTATGGACCTTTATCCCTTTAGCTTGAATTTTACATCAATTTCTATCCAGCACTCTCTGATAGGGCTCTGTTGTTTTTAGTAGCAGCTGTTGTTTTGCTTGGCAACGTTGCTTACTCCAAGATCAGCTGCATGTTACAACAAAGATGTAGTCAATGTTTCATAAGATATAATGACATGTATGTGTCATTAATGAATCAATTGACCTTTTTCGAAACTGTGTGAAATACAAAATATATTGAACAGGACATTCAACACAATGTCTGAATTTTGTTCTATTAACAATTCACTGCTCTTTTTAGTGTAAGTGTTGGTGGGGTTATGTATTCTACTGCCAAAGTTATACCTAAGTCAGAGCTGACAACCCTGCACTAGGCAATTTGTCCCCTTTTATGGAATTGAAATATATGTGTGCTGGTTTCTGCTGTTTAGTTATTTGAACTAATATTTATGTATATATAATATATATATTATTAATTATTATTGCTTTTACTAAGCATTTTGTTTTCTTCTGCTTCCCATATAGGTCCCCTCGCAATATGGAAGACAGCACTTTTATTCCCAGGATTTATAAAAGCTCTCGATCCCAGTCTCATTCCATTTTTGGACAGAGACCCAGGTAGGTGTCAGAACATGGGATTTTTAGGGCCCAAGCTCAGAAAGTGTGAATTGTTTTCCTTAGGATTATTACTATTAATATTATTATATATATTTTTTTCTCCAAGGCTGGCACGTGTGGGGCATGGGGGCTCAGTAGCACCCCCGGTACAAGGCACAAAAAGATGGTGCATGCACACAGCTATACGAAACTTTGAATGTGTAAAACTTTAAAACTACATTCAGGTGTATTTGAGGCTCTTAACATGCTTAAAATAACATGAAATTTGGCACACACATACTGGTTGGCGTGGGTTAAAGCTTTGACATGAGCATGGTGGGGGGCTCTGTAGAGTCCCCTTTTGATTAAAATGAGGGGGTTAGTGTTACTTACGGTCACCACACTTGGTACATGTATTGTTCTCATTAAGCCAGACACATTTTAAAATTACGTTCTTTAGCTCCACTCAACAGGAAGTCAGCCATTTTTAATCGAATTTGGATTTGACAATTTCAGGCTTTGATTTTTTTAAATACTCCTATGGGATTTATGGGATTGTCACCAAATTTGGCAAATATTAAGCCAAGACATTAAAGATGCTAAATTGCCAAGGGATTTTTGATATCTTGAATGGTGTTGCCATAGCGAAGCAATAAATTAAAGGCAAAAAAAAGAAACAGGAAGTGACTTGTATCTGCTGCATGAATTGAGTGATTTTGTTTAAACTTGAGCTGTGTGCTTAGTCCTAGGGACTGATGACATAGATGTGGCTATTGTAAGTCACAGTCATAGTGCCACCAACTGGTAGAAGGAAATATGTCACTTAAAAGAGAGCTTAAAAGTGTCCTTCAACTTCAACAAGTGTGACTTCAACGAAGGCACTTCAGCTTTATTAGAAAAAAGAAAATATTGAAGATGATTGAAGATTGAATATTTTGAATGATGCGAATGATGTTGCCAGGGCAGGGCAAACAATTTATAGTAATAAATTGAACAGGAAGTGTCTAATATCTTTTGCATGCATTGAGTGATTTACATCAAACTTGGGGAGAATGTTTGGTGTTGTGGGCTGATCACAATGATGTGGCTATTGAGTCACAGTTATAGCGCCACCAACTGTCAGCAGGCAGTGTCACTTGCAACAGACTAATTGAATCAAACTTTAAAATAGTATTCAATTATTTTCAGAATTAAATGCATGTTACAACTGTGCATCATCCACTAAGTGCTGATGGTGCCATCGTGCTTTGGCCTGTCATTAGTGCTTGCAGCTATATTTGTTTTTTAATATGCTGTGTGTTAGGTTTATTATGTGACACACTTAATATTATACTAAAAAATGTAAATGCTGCTATTGGAGTTCTAGATGTGAAACTTAAATAAGTGCCGTAAGGTAATGTACTGTGTCTGCAATACTTCACGAGTCCGTCCTTATGCAGAGGAAGCAAGTTGCTTGCTGACTCTAATTGCTATGATGAGTTATGATGATACATCACTTTAGGGCTTAAACTTTGAAAACTTGTACAATAAAGCTTCTGTTGGCAGGAGCAGCTTGCATTAGGGATCTGCTGTCTCTCTGAAGCACCTTCTCCCGCATGAACTTTTAACTCATTCATTTGTGCTTTTACACCTTGTTGCCACTGTTGCAAATGGTTGTAGGAAAAGTTGCACTTTTTGGATGCAAAATTCAAACTAAGCAAAATGTAATGGCATGTGAAGTTGTGCTGACGGACACAGCTGCCAAATTTCTGCTGTATTCCCTTAAGAGTAGTGCCATTGGGAGCCTTAACCTTTCACGATGTAATGAGGCAACTTTTTAATGTGTTTGTTTTTAAACAAAAGAATAGAAAGTGGTTGCCTCTAAGCTAGCTGATTTTTAAAGCCACTTGAGAAAAACAGTACATTTATGTATGCACATTTTAGCACAGAGCAAAATTGTGTTGCTCAGACATTGCTCTTTCGTAGCTCAGGAGACATACTGGAGTAAAGATGTTTCATTTAAGCATAAATATTTCAGTTGTTTCTCATTAAATTCTGGTGGAAATATAACACTGGAGATAAAAATTGACTGTGAAAAGCTTAGCTCGGGTTGATTCTCAAAAGTTTGATGATTATTGTTATATTAAAATGTGTGACTTGCGATTGCAGGCCTTGGTGTCTTGGCAAATCTTAGCACAGACTGTAACAATGAGATTTCCTTTGAAACACTGTAAGAGACACTTGTGAGATTAAGAAAAATCAGAGAGGCGAAAGAACTAAGTAAACACCTCCATTTGCTCACCACTTATCTTCACTGTTTTTGTTTCTGTGTTATGTGATCATAGACAAGCTGTCATACCCATGCCATTTTTCTGGAATGTTTTCAACTGTAGGTATGACAGCTACGAGGATTACCAGCATGAGCATCTGCAAAGGGAAGAGTACCGACAAGACTATGAGAAACGGGAATACGAGAGGGCTGAGCAGAGGGAGACAGAACGACAGAAAGCACTAGTGAGTAAATCAACTCAATATTTTATTAATCTATTGGACGTCTCTTAAGTTATGAATCCTTTTATGCCCCAGGGTTAATTTTTATTCAGACTAGTACATTCTAGCTTTTTACATTTTGCTATGTGAGGGACACATAAATCTTTTCAAATCCTAGTTTTGCTACTTTCACAGTGCCTCTTGTGTATAGAAATATATCCAGCATTGCATGCCTACCCACTGTTGGATATTGTTATTGGACAAATGAAAAACTAGTCAAACTAGTGTTTTAAAGGAGTTTATTTTTAAGAGGTCCACAAGGCCAAAAGTACCACAGTTGAAAAAAACCCTGTTATATTTGGCAGTTTATCTGTCGCAGTCTCCATCCTGCTGGCAGGAATCGTACATTAACGCAGACAATATGCACTCAGGCTTCATCTCACTCCCATCACTAGAAAGTTTGAAGCAAACAGATATCCCCCTTGCTCTCTGTCTCTCTTTTCCTAAGTGGACTTGTGCAAAGACGGCACTCTGAATCATTAAGGCTGCACGCATTTCCTCTTTATCTCCCAATTGTGTATTTTTAACATCTCTGCCTTTTAACAAGTCTATTAATCACACCATGGGCTAAATGCTTTTGACTAGACAACCGAGGGAAAAGTTAAATTGAGATACCCCAAATCAAAGGTATGTTAATACATAATCCCAAAACAAGCCTTTTAATTTGAACAGTTACATATTTGAAATGCAGTTCTGTGAGATGAAACATCTCTCGCTGTGCCTGAACAGACTGTGAAATGAGACGGCTTTCCAACTCAGTTCACTGATAAATGCACACGTCAAATAATGTGTGCATGACTCTACCCTAGCGTACGTTTTCTTTTCTTCACATTCTCTGCAACAGTGAGACAATTACTAGGAGCAGCGGCTGAGCTGTCAGAAGGGTTTTGGGGGGGCAAAGGATGTGAGCGCTTCATATGAGGCTCTAGTCTCAGGGTGTCATCTTTTAAACCTCTGCAAATTTACCAGCTGTCAGCAACAAAAACCACCAATTCAGCAAACCCTTTCATCTTCTATTGTACATGATAGAAGCGCAGGGGAGCTGCAGAAGAAACCAACAAGAAACCCTTGCATGCGTTAAAGTTCATTTGTAGGTTTTTGTTTTTGTTGTCACTGCTCTTGTTGAAATGCTAGCATCATCTGCAAAGATGATTTATGACTTGAAATATTTAATGGATGACTTACAAGTGACCTCTGATTATAGTTGAGGATCATAAGTATATTTTGACAGTTGTAACGGCAGGTGCATGAACATATGAATAAGTAATGGCAAATAAGGCACAAGGGTTGTGCTTTGTCTCGATTTGCGAACAGAATTAAAAACCTCTATTTTATATATTCATCCCATTTGTTCAAATGGGAAACATCGCTATGGTATTAAGTTTTTGTAATCCCATGAAGAGATCGCAGTTGTATTTAACAGGAACATTCAGTACAGAGCCACTCAAAGACATTTTTAGAGAGAGAATAAGAAAATTTAGCTTTTGCTGGTACATATACACACGTTTATAAATCATAAATCTAAATGTAGACATATCATAGACTTCTGTTGTTTAATATGAAGCTAATTGTAATTACTACAGACTACCCACACCCTATCCTAATAAAACTTGTTTTAGAATTGAAGGAATAGTTCATCCAAAAATGCAACTAGGTCATTATTTACTCACCCTCATGTTTTTGAAAATCTGCATAACTTACATTTATCTGTGCAACATAAATCATAGGTTTGAACAGCATGAGTGAGTAATGACAGAATTTACAGATTACAGATTTTGGGTTGAACTAACCCTTTAAAAAACACTTTATTCATGAGTCAATTTTCCAAATGAGGACATGTCTGAATATCCGCAAAGGGAGACAAAAGAGGGTCTTCCAGCCATTTTTTTCCACAATGTTCTTGGCTTTCCCACAGTGGTGGATGTTAATTACAGTAATGGGGTGAGAATGAGAGAAGTCAAGGAGAGCAGGAAGAGGGAAACAGAAAGGCAGAAGTTCTGTGTTAGACTAATCTCTTCTCTCTTGTTCTCTTTATGACTAGGAGGAGAGGCGAGTGGTGTATGTGGGACGTCTTCACGCCAACAGCACACACACTGAGCTCAAACGCCGCTTTGAAGTCTTTGGCGAAATTGAGGAGTGCACAGTCAACTTAAGACATGATGGGTAAGAACATCGGCTTCTCTCTCTTTGTGTGTTTCTGGATGGTGGGTGAAAAGGGGTCAATATCTTTCTCAAGAATAAAGGAAATCTTCCACATGTAGTTAATTGTGCACTTTTGCACAGTTGGAAGGTGATTAGAAGAGCAGGCTTAGCCGC
Organism: Chromobotia macracanthus; assembly: GCA_036877525.1. Taxonomy (NCBI): domain Eukaryota; kingdom Metazoa; phylum Chordata; class Actinopteri; order Cypriniformes; family Botiidae; genus Chromobotia; species Chromobotia macracanthus. The sequence continues at coordinate 2,220,328 of JAZGTH010000091.1, forward strand.
TTCTCATGACCTCAATAGCAAAGTCTGAATCCAGACTGACATGTTAGAATACAAATAGGATTGTGATGTAACGCTGACCGGAGGAAATTCAAAATTTGAATTTATATGGTATGAATGGGAGCTGAATAAACCATAGCTAGTTCTCAGTCCCTCAGTCATCTGATGCTTTATTTTCTGTTTGTCAATCCAGGGACAACTTTGGTTTCATCACCTACCGCTACACTTGTGACGCTCTTGCTGCTCTTGAGAATGGACACACCTTGTACATGTCAAACGAGCCTCATCTTGAGCTCTGCCTTGATGGACAAAAGCAGTTCTGTAAATGGAATTACAGAGACTTAAGTAAGTGCAACAGCTTGGCTGCATCAATACACATGCAACTAAAAGAATGATTGTGTCGGCTAAATACATTAAAAGAATTCGCTAGGGTAACAACTGTTGTACATGATGTCTTTAACGTACCCAAGGTGCAAGGGTTGGTTAATAAAGCAGTAAGTCATGACATGCACTGTGTTACTGTGACTTGACCACTGTTAGGACATAGCACAAAGGATTTGTGTAGTAGTGCACCATTAGCGCAACATCTCTGCTTCTCTTTACACACATAGAAGGACTTCTGTGCCCCCTAATTGGTTACAAAGGTGAAATGGGAAAATAGTGAGAGAGTAGGAGAGCCTGCTTTCCATCTGCCTGCTGTTGAGATGTTGAACAGCAGCAAGACCTTACATGACACTGAGGAGTGAGAAGCCTGCTGAATTTATTTACTTATTGTTTTACACCACTCCAGAATCTAAAGCTACATTCATGGTAGGATAGCTTAATGTACACACAAGGTGGGGGAATAGGAATTTAGCATGTGTAGTTCACCTAACCTGCATGTGTTTGGATTGTGGGAGGATAGCAGAGTACCAGCAGAAACCCACACTGACACAGGGAGAACATGCAAACAGTACAAAGAAGGTGTCCAGGGTGAAGACAGAAAGAGAGAAAGAAAGTCAGAGAACATTTATATTGTTTTCCAGGCCTGAAACATGCCACGAAAATATTGAAAATATATATTGTCCGAATTTTACTGTTGCTATGCTCAAAATCTCATTTGCTAGAAATTACTTTTTTTTACATCCTTATCCAGTAATCAGAAATTTCTGGTCTGTTAGTACTGGTCTCCCTTGCATAGACTTCCTAAAATTTGACATTTTCTTCAACCCGTCACCGCTGTCATGCACATATCCAGAGATTATTAGACAACTATACAGGGTTTCCGGTGTGACCCAGAATGACACACCAGATTTGGTTTTCATTTTCATCTGCCATGTGCCCTTTGTATGGGATTACCAAGGTTACAATCTAGACAATATCAGATTGATGGATCCATGAGTAACAAATTCCTCTGTAAAATGTTATGGGGCTTTTTCCTGCACATGATGAATATGATGGGCTTGTGGTGGTAATAGGCAATCATGATTTCCACCTAAAGGGTAAAACGTCTTTTGGGGGCTGGGAGGAGAGGCAAAAGAATTGAATTCCAGTGGTGGTGCCTTAAATAGAAATGTATTAAAACAAACATTTTCAAAATAAATCTTTATAAGCACCACCCACTGGCCTAACGATGGAATCCAGTGGCATGGGTGAAGGTGATTTGATGTTCTGTCCTTCATAGATTTTAAAGATTCAAGGTGAGGCTAGAAGGCATTCAGATTTTGGACATAATAATACGTTCTCCTTAGCTTAGAAGCATTTGTTAGGAGCCATATAGCAAAGATATTGTGTTTGAGAACCCCCACCCCAGGGCAGATGAATGGACTGGCCTTCGTTTTCCTGAGCTTTTTACCAGAGTGAGGGCAGGTGACAGGATCAGATGAAGAGGCAAGTGACCTAACGCCGCAATGACCTCAGAATCTTGCTTTCAGTCTTCTGCCTTTCTCTCCCTCTTTCCTCCATGTTTCTGCGACACTGTCCATTAGTTTTAAGTGGAGTGAAGGGGCATTTTTCAAGGTGCACAGCATGACAATTCTCTCCTTAGCCATAGTATTATATCATGACTGGCATCTTCTGCCAGCCACGGTCATTCTCATTTCTCACAAGCTGCGACTGTGCTGCCGCCGCGCATGGGACGGCACCATTCGTGAAGCTGTCTGCCACTAAAGACAGCCGTATTTGTTAGACTAGACGTGAATCAAACTTATATATGTTAAATAATAGTTTGGTCGGGCAGTTGCTTCTGACTGTTAAACGTGGCTGTTTAAATTAATTGACATGTATATTCAGAACTCGACAACAGGGAGGTTAGACTTTTTTGTGACAGATCTGGTGTCATAGTCTAAGGTGACCTGCAAAGTTGTAGAGCCCTATGGTGATGATTAACCATACCCTATGGTGATGTTTAACCAACATATCGCATATGTTGAATACTGCACTTAACAACAAAAATGGTCAACGTCTAAAATGGCTGACCATGGGACATCAGATATCATTTGACTCGCCATGCCTCAATCTAAAGAGACCACTCACATGGTCTTAGACAAACGCTAAAAGCAAAAAAGCTATTTTTCATATCTCTGGACCTGAAGGTGGCACTGGGATGAAACTGTACAGGCCCCTTTAGGTCATGCCTGTGATGGCAAGTACCAAGTTTTATGTCAATACACCAAAATGTTGCCAAGATACAGCTACATTGCTTGCTCGCTGGAAAATTTGTAGACACAAGATTTGCTACACAAGATTTGTTACACAAATTCCATAACGTTTTTCAGGTATGTCTTTAGAAGCTACATACCAAATTATGTGCAAATCAAATAAACCCCTTAGGAGGAGTTAAAAAAACTTGGTAGAACTCGGCACCCAATATATTTTGCTATGTTAAAATAACTGAGTTGAAATTAACACTAGGCCCGAGTGTATTTGCACTCATAATTGGTGATAAATAAACTCATAGCATTAAATTTTTAGAGTAAAAGTATAAGTGTTATCAAAATTTAAAACTAAAGGGAAATGAACTGTTTAGTGGTAATACTTCATTAGTGTAGAGATTATTTACAATTGTAACAGTGAAAATTTAATCCATTAGAGTAGTATTTTAACACATATTGTGTTGTAAAATAGTAATGTCAATCAAATGAACTCCATTAGGTGTCAATATTTAATCGGCTACAGTGCAAAATCAACTCTTGCAGAATATTTTCCTTTACAGTCAATGGCACTGTACAGTGTTTACTGCAAATTTCCAACAAATTTTAGCAGTAAATTCCTCCACTTTATAAAGAAACAATTACTCAAATGCAGTGTCAGTTAAACTCCCTTAAACAAAAAAAGCCCTTAAACAATGTCACAATTAAAACATTAATAAAACACTGTTAGGCTCATGACTATGTCATGACTCAATGTCTGTGAGAAATTACAGTACATTACTATAAACAGTGCACAATCGGTTGTACCATATTTTATTTGAATATTAATTGGTTTAAAATAACAGCTCATTAACATTCACTAACTGTGTGGATGTAGTCTGACTCTGAATGCATGATCATGGTCAAACATACAGTTTCCAGCAGTGTTCCTCATAACATTTTCATCTTTAACAGCAATGGTCTTCACGTGCTGTTGTACTGGATCCACTTTACAGAACAGATGAGATCTGACATTGCCGCTCCTAGTTTACAGGTCATCTCTTGGCCACGTTTAATTTGAATCTTTCTAGGCCCGAGACACAATCTGTCCTGACTAAAAGACTCCTGGTACATTGCCATACAATTTTGGTGCTTTTTGGCTACTGTCTAAGTTTTTGAAACTTATTTTTTAAAATTGTGTTTAAAGTTGTGTTTTAAATAATTTGTGTTTGGCTTGAAACGCATATACCCCTTTATTTAGAATTGGTCCAATTTTACTTATACTTTGTTGGTAATGTATCATGAAGTGATATTTTGGCAAAAGATTTAGTTTTGGAAATGTTTTTTGATTAGCTGGTGATGTTTAATCAACATAAACAGTGTTTATGGTCGTGTCTTCAGTTAGAACTGTTGGAAATATGATGGTAACAGTTTGCAGAAGTAAAAGATGCTAGTGTTTATCTTTCTGCACTACATCTCTAAAGAAAAGGGGCTCTACAAGACTGGATGGCATTTAAAACAGTTAGACTATTAAAGGTTCCACTGCTGATTGTATCCAGAGTCAAAAGCATGTACCATCATCAGCACTCAAACAATTGTGCTGAATGAACTGCAGAACAACTTTACCTCCAACTGAGCAACTCTGAGCAAGTTGTTCATTATATCTACTGAAAAACTGTTGGCTGTGTTGAAATATTTGAGGGAATTTAACAAATTCCATAAAATAAAGTGTAGAATTGTTTCACAATGCAGATTATGGATCTCAGTTCTTAGTACAACCTATGGGTTATCTTCACAGAACACACATTGAAAGCGATCTTTCTCCAAAGGAGACAAACGACAGCAATTTTGAGCCCCAAATGACTCCAAGAACCCAAACAAGCTGTGTAAGCCAGAATTATCTCCAGTGACTTGAACAATAGAACCCCTAATATAACTCCCAGATACTGGATTCTTTCCCTCAATCTCAAGCACTTTCACATCATTAACAAGTGGCTCAATTATAGAATTAAAACATCAAGCTTAATGTCCTGTGGATGAAAGAGGGCACAAATGAATATGCACTAATGAGTTAAAAACAGGGGAGGGAATTCCTTAATGTAAAATAGATTGCACCCAATTTGTGTACACCATTTTTGGGACCTAAAGGATTAGCCATCTCAAAATCATCATAAAACAGCTGAAACATGTAAAGTCATTTTTAAGTGTAAAATAGGGGATTACTTTAAAAATATGACTCAACATAAACACCTTCCTTTGGAACTCTTCTAGGTTTAAACAAATTTGTAATTGTGGATTTTGTAAATTGCATTTGGTGTTTTTAAAATGAGAATATAAGAAAATCTATCAGCTACAATAACTTGATGAAATGTTCCTGTGGTTTTATTTCTCCTGCTGTCCAATCTTGTGTCAAGCACTATTTCTTTTGTTTAACAAATCCCATTTTTTTTTGTAAAGAGTCTCTTTTTATTTGGAATCAGAATTTAACAATGTAAGTGGGATTGAATTTTCTATTTTCTTTTTCACACCATTGTCCTTAGAAAGCAGCAAAGCTGCATCCTTAACCTGACTATGAATTTCAAAAACATTCCTTCCATAGAATTCCTTCCTACTTCATATATGCAAAAGCACAAGAAGCAGAAAACTATCAATAAGAGCAGAGTGTTCACTCCTTCAGAGTTTGACCCTTAATAATAAGAAAAGTAACAATAATAAGAGGGGTCTTCACCTCTTCTAACTAACGAATACAATATATATTGTATATAATAGTATATAATAAGAGGAAACAATATATCAGGTGAAAATTATATTTTTAGCCAAATATTGCATTCTTTGTTACAGGGATAGTTTATTCAGATTTTTTTTCCCATCGTTTACTCATCCTCATTTCATTCCAAACATATTTGACTTTTTTTCTGTGGAACACAAAGGTTTTTTTGAGAATATCTCAGTGGTTTTATGTCCATAAAAGTCATTTGGTTGTTGTTTGGTTACCAACTTCAAAATATCTTCTTTTGTGTTCCTCACAAGCAAAAGAAGTTATACAGGTTTGCAATGAAATGATTGTCATTGTTGGGTGAACCCTTTAATTCCTTGTGCACAGCAGCATGCTAGTAAATTTTAGGGGTGTACAGAAAGGACATGCGGTGATGGGTCATGGGTGATCTTTGTTGCATGATGTTATTTGGCATGGATGATTGTAGCATAGCTGATGTTTATTCATCCAGACTCCTGCATGCACTTATGCAAGTATTTAGAGTAAACTGTATGACATTTCAAGTTTATTTGAACAGTATGCTGTAAGAACTGATGTGATACCCTGATCAATTTCATGCCTAAAATATCAAAATTCTGGGATGGTTTTTGTGTGTTTGACCAGTGCAGTATATTCTGATATAGAGGCCAGCATCTCAAAATCTTGTTAATATCTCTCACTTCTTTCAGATTCCCATTCTGACGACTTTGATCCAGCCTCCACTAAAAGCAAGTATGACTCAATGGATTTTGACAGTTTGTTGCGTGAGGCCCAATACAGCCTGAGAAGGTCATGAGCACTACTGCACCGGCTGGCTAGAAAGAGAGGGAGTGTAATACCTCACTGTTCTTTTTGTTCTTTCAGTACAAGACTACCAAAAGTTTTACACTATGTAAATGAAATAGTACATGTGGATAAAAAAGTTCTGCGTATAAAAAGGATATATATGTATACCTGCAAGCAAAGTTTACATGAATCTAGCTGCTGCAAAGCTGAGGAGAGACAATACCTGTGGGAGTAGTGTAGTGGACACTTCTGTAGTGGACTACACTGATCTGTGTGTGTGTGTGTGTGTACTGCTGCACAAGGAACAGAGAGACTCTGTACACACACCACATCACCCTCGACGCTTTGAGAGGTGAAGAGCGCAGCTTGTTCAATCTGTTTTTGTTGTTTGAAGTTTTTTTGGGGTTTATTTTGTTTCTTTTTTAATCTGGTGTGTGGATGTGTTGTTTTATTACTGACGAGGGTTTTGGGTAACATTGTCTACATTTACCAAGGGGGATAAAATGTAACCGCCTATTTACAACTGTTATGAAAATATTTTTTTCTTTGATGTGCATATTAATGTGCTTTGTTACAGCTATGCACTGTAAAATGACGCCTTTAAGATACATTTTCTTAATTGAGAATGTTTATCTATAGTCATTATGATGTATAACCTACATGCCGTTTAGACGACATAATCTGATTGTAAAAAGAAAAAAACAGATTTTTTTGCTCTTTTTGGGTAAGCATACAACGTTTCTTTTGGGTTGTGTTTTTAAAGGTTTATTTTATTGAAAAACTCCCGTGTGCATTTTCATTTGATTTGGAAGTTAATGATGCAGTGTTTACCTTATATATGCAGTGAAAGATTTTTATGGGTTTATGTTCACAGTTGTATAAAAAGATAAGCCCCAGCATATTTTTATCCTTTGTGTGAAGGAATCAATAGCTTTTATTTAATTTCTCCATGAACAATCATTTTTATTGCCCCCGTTTTACAATTACACTTTCACAAAGACATGATTATTAATCGAACACAAAATTACTCATGCTTATTATTAATGTGTTTATTATGTTACCTCAGTATTCTAATCAAAATATTTATGGCTGCCATCTCACACGATGAGCCCTGCAAAATGTGCTATTTATATTATTTGTTACTCAACAAACACTGGATGTACAATTAAATTAAATACAAAATTGTTTTTATATGCCTTAAGAGAAATAATGATCACTATTTTATTAAAATGGGATAAATTTCCCACCTAATATATTGCGTTTACGGATCAAAAAATAAGTGCAAATCAAAACAGTGAGCATGAATCTAAAATGTAAACCCGTTTTAAATTATATTGCATTATTATATTGAGTTTTCTGAAACACACATAATGTTTTCCAGAATGTTTTTGTGCACATAATTTTTTCACTTTTTGTATGTTTTGTCACTTTTTCTGTTTTTCTCCTTGATCCGTGACTGCAATACTACAGGCAGAAAATGTATTCCATACATCAGACTCATTATTTATCATTATTATTTACTTTTACTGCTCAAAACACAAGTCATTTATTTGTCCAGTTGTCTTCTAGCTCAATCCCTGTTTCATTACCCTTTTAAAAATACATAAAGCAATAAAATAATTTTGCAGGTATTTTGTTGTACGGTGGAGAATCTGTACACTTTTGATTATGTGAATGCCAAACTACAGTTTACAGGTTTATTTCCTGAACTTTTTAAAATAAAAACTGTATTTGATGTAAAAAATAATATATATAATATTACTAATCTTGTCATTACTCAAAGTATGTCAAAATAATACAAAGTAATAATGGAATATGAAAATGTGAATTAAAAAAAAAATAAAAAAGCAATAAATTATTTTTTAAAGCTGTATTTTACCTCATGTTTTGGTTTGATTTTAGACATGACAAATTATCCAGTCTCGTGTTTGTGTATCCGTTCTAGTGCATGTTGAGACGGTGTGTGTGTGTGTGTGTCGCGAGGGAGCATATATTAGCAAATGCAATGTAAGCAATGAGTTTTAGGTTTGAAGACAAATTGAACAGCAGTGCAGATCTGCTGAAAGTTAAACCATCTTTATGTCTGCAAATAGCTTTCTGCTATGAGGTCTAGTAAATTAAAACTACAACACGTATGTTTGTCTTGGTGTAGTTTAGAGGTCCTTTTGGGGGAACTGTTAATAATTCAGATTGGCCAAACACGCAGTACCCTGTCACAGACAGTTAAGGTAACCATGCAGTTGTGGTCAATACATGGCAGGTTCTGTTGAGGTGTTGATTTGGTTGAGTTTTTAGAATAAAATACTGAAGGATTTGCCATCACTGGACTATTTTTTCCATGAGGAAAAGGATATATATTGATGAGGCTGTGTGTGGTTTTATGTGTGGATTTGATAGTGTGTATCTTGGGTCAAGTGTACCATGTTTGGCTATTATTTTCTGTTTGTCTCCTAATCCATGTTGCCTTTTGCTAAATCCTTACCAATGCCTTTGTAGATGTACGTATTGTACAATCTTTGTTGTGAATTTTGTTTTATGTGTAGTTTTCATCAGTCTTACTATGCTAATAAAGAGAAATGTGTCTAATTTACTTTTTGCTCCTTTTTCTTTAACAAGCTCTCTAAACCTGAATTTAATTAAAAGTAGTTAATTTAATAAATTGAGCAGTGATTCCCAACCAAGGTTATGTGTGTCCCTGGGGGTAATTGAGATTTTAGCTTTCTGAAATAATACATTCAGATAGCTCATTGTAATTAATCTCATGATTTTAATACCAGGTCCTCTTTAAGAAGAGAAAAATTGTTATTCATTTGCACAAATAAAACTTGCGTTCAGCAACTATACAACTTTCATATACAACTTTGTAAGTCTGTTTCCTGCCCACATTATCAATTGCTCTGTTATTGCTAAACAATATTTAGTAGCCTGTAGATTGAGAAGAAACATTTCTGGTTTGTGTTTCTAAACTTTTAGTATTACTGATGGGCTACATGACAAGTTTGCAAAACACTAAATGAAGAGTAAATCGTGTTCATATAGACTGCACCATGCATATGAGCCATATGATTCCCTGTGGGGTGATGCTGTGTTGTAAGTATCAGCACGCTGAGCAGAGAGCACATTGTTTCGGATGACTCACTTGTGGAGTCAGTTATTTTTGGCGGATACTCGTGTTTTTGCCAACTCTGCACAAACCTGGAAAATGATGATAATCCCGCAGCGCTTGTTTCCTAATACCAATAAACTCTCTTGACTCTTTTTGACAAGCTTTGCATATGCATTCAAACTAAAGTGCATCTTTGAAAGTAGCAGAATTCTGGAGCTCTGCTGCATTAGATAGCACATCTGTCTGAGTGAAATGTAATACTGTATTGTTATTATTACTCATGAGAGGATCATGCTGAATAGAATAACCTGTTTTTAGAAAGATGTGGCAGGAGCGGGCATTAAACTTTTAAAAGAGGATCCAATTGTAGATTTATATATTGATCTTTTTTATTAATACTGCAGTTTAGCCTCAGAGAAGAGAGACTTTTTCATTTCACCTTCACAATCATGCAGGCAGGAGGTCTCGCGCAGTATTGCCCTTTTCCACACAATGAAGCTGAAAAGCTGCACTACACTTCTGTGTGGTACAGATACTTTGGCAGTCCACCTTTATCTTTCATTTCACAAAGAAAGACATTGTTGAAAACCTGCCAGGTCTGCAATTCTTGGCATTCCCCGTCTAACTGCCGCTCCATCCTAAAATGACTATTTTTGAAATATAGCATATGAAATATATATGAAATAAATATATACGAACAAATCTACATAAGTCCACTTTTATAAATCATTTAATTGTGCCATTTTTCACCACACATTTTTATTTAAATACATTTTTATTAGTTTAAAAAAATATTAACATTTTATATTTGCTTTAACGAAAACATGCACTCTAGCTTGCATAGACTGCACAAGTTTGGGTAACAGTTTACAATAAGATTTCATTAGTTAAGATTTCATAACCACCAGTGTCCATGTTTTCCATGCAATTGACTATATAGTATTTTTAGAAAGGAAATTGTATGTAATTCATAAGTGACTTAAAAATATGGATTTTAAGTATGGGAGTTGCATATTTTGAGTTTTGGTATTTAGGCTATTGTCTGTACCAATATGTACCAATAAAAGACCTGATGACATTTTGCAGGCGCCTTTTAAAGGTTATGTGGCGTGCAACTACATCACGACCTTGACCTGCCTATAAACAGGCGTGTTCACGTGTTCAGACCCAGGTGTGCTTGAAGCACTTTCCCCATAGTGTTAAGTCATGAAGCAGCATCGAGTTCCCTCAAAAGGAAACTGATTTCACACTAAGGTTTATTAGAACAAAGCTCTAGAACTGTTGTAGGTGATGAAAAAACAGAGGAACAGTGCTAAACTGATAGTCCAGGATTGCAGTGAGTTAGCCAGTCTGTTATTTTTAGCTGTCATGGCCACTGATCCCTCTGCCTCATGCTCCCTGTTTATTTTTAGCTTGCTTCATAAGCACCACAGAATTTCGTTGTCTCTGGGTAAAGTCTATGAGATTTGCCATGTGTACGACAACAGCTGCAAGCCTCCAGACATTCAGCCAACCACTGCCTAGATATACCTGCAACTCAGTATTAACTCTACCATGTAGACTGATGGTGGTACTATAGTCCAGTATTAGATAATATAAATAGTTGTGTAAACCATAGTAGTAAAACCCTTGTACAATTGCATTTACAGAGACAGAATATGATAGTAGTGTTATGGTACATATCCCAAAAATAAACAAGGTTTAAGGTATATGATGGTTTGATTTAAAGAGTCTCCAAATAAACATGTTTGATTTTTGTTGCAAAACTTTTATAAATAGCTAGATACCAGAAGTAGTAACCTTGAATCATTTCAATAACTAAGTTTATGTAATGGAGGAATTCTTACACAAGTAATGTACAGTCAGCTGCTCATTTCTGTACAATAAACCCCATCAGCATGATCAGGATCCAGATATGAAGCGGAGGCGTCTCAAATAATCCTGAAGGGGTTTATTTTGTGATGACCAGCTAACTATACATCACCCCTTATATAACTTTCTCCACTGCTTGGCCAATTAAAATCAATTTCACAAAGCGGTGCAATAAATTTGCATATCCCATGATCACACTTCAGATTTCGGAGTTAGGCTGACTTGCTAGAAGAGCACAACAAATTGTCAAACAAAGACATCTTCAACAAAATTTGCCTAATGTAATCGAATCAAATATTTCACTGCATCTGTAAGTCGAAAAGCAATATGTAAAACCAAACTATTAGTCAAGTAATGAGCAAACAATATAACAATAACTGTGTGAGCATTCTTGTGCCTTCTGCCAGCTGACTGTGATGGAGACAACACCACACCCTCCATCTCCATTCACTCTTCTCAGCTTTAAAGAGTAATGAGCAACAGAAGGGATCATATTCTTCTTCTCCCAAAGTATCAATTTTGGGGACCAAACGTAAACTTTGCTTGATTAATTACATCAGACAAATGGTGGCTGATTAAGCAACTTGCCTTTCTTGTCAGTCACCATCTGGTCCACAGTGCCAATGCAACACAACACTAATTGCTTTAAGTGCTTGTAAGATGCTTTTATTAATTAAAACAGAAATTTAAAAACAATTTTAGGAAAGCTTCCAAAACAGGAGCATCAAATTGACAGTTGTGTGTGGATAGGAGCAAAATATTGTGCACTGTGTGGTATTCGTGAGTCTTCTAAGGGGTGGTACCCATAATGCCCTGAGGCCAACGCAGGCCTTTTAGAATGCTGCGGCTGGCAAGTCTGTGTTCGCCCTGGATACGTCAGCAGAAAGCCGTGTGGTCACGGTGACTGAGGTGACCGAGGGGATCACCACTGACAAACTCACTTAGGATGGGGAGAGGTAGATGAGATGTTCTTTTTGTCAGACTTTTACCTCAGGGGGTGTTGGGGGTGGACAGGATGGATGGGTTCAGGCAGAACAGAGTGGAAATGACAAATTGACAGAATGGTACTGGAAAGGATAAGGGCTTGGTAGACCTTTGACTAAACTACAAAATTCGGCTTCACATTGCCGTTTATTCAGGATAAGATCTGCCTACTTGGACAGGAAGAGAAAGTCTGATTGGTATGTGACTAGCCACAGTTTGTTTTCTTTTTAAGTGCTATTAACAGAGATATACTTAAAATAGATTATACCCCAATAACAGAAAAGCAGAAAAAATACAGCCTTAAACGGCCTTAAAAATGCCTTTTTCAAATGTTTGAAAACATTTGAAAACCCTAACCCTAATAATTTCACTCTAACCCTAATAATTTCACCTCTAACCCTAATAATTTCACTCTAACCCTAATAATTTCACCCTAACCCTAATTATTTCACCCTAACCCTAATTATTTCACCCTAACCCTAATTATTTCACTCTAACCCTAATTATTTCACCCTTAACTTTTACAAGGTACTCGACCTGGTACCTTATAAACACAACTTTGTTTCAGATGACAACATCAAAAGCTGAAACTATGGGCTTGAACTATGGACACCATGACATTTTAAAACATTATGTTGATGCTAGTTCCATTCATGTTGAATAATACATGCAAATGAACAATGTGTAATCTGGTGAAATGTAATCAACTGTCATCAGTACTAATTGATGTAATTGCAGAGATTTTACATTTTACCTTTACATGGCAGGTCACACAACTGTTTACACTGAGAGATGTTGTTTACTGCTGCCTTTAACAGAGATTCCATTGAGCTATTCAGCAAAAACAGTGGGTCTCAGACATATCTGAATATTTTCAGGCTGTCATAACTTTAACAGTTTGACATGAATTATTCTTTGACATGGTTATGTCCTTAGCTTTCCGTCAATATAGTCTGACAAGCAAGGACGAGTTGTACACTTAAGAGAAAATATCACACTGCCTGTCTGTGCATGCTGTCATAGCCAGTGTAACGAATTTTCACAAAAAAATCTGCAATCAATGATGTGTCTTTTTATTGTCATTTTGGAAAGATAAGAGTGAGATTAATTATAAATCAAATTCAAGGAAAACGGTGAATGCAAAAACAATCCAGCAGATTATGCTTGCTAAGATGATGTTTGGCAGGACAAACCAGCTGACTGAAAGCAATATATACGCACTGCTGTTAATGCATAGACAGTGACAGCATAATTGCTTGTTAAAAATATTGGTGACCATAATCCATGTGCTAATAGCATAATTATAGTAATGTTTCATGGACTTTATAATCTTCTGTGACCAGACATAAAATTAAATTAACCCCATTTTAACACTTTTGTTTCAACTGCGTTTTGAAGGATAATTAGCTTTAGATTTAACTCCACTAAATGTTATTTAGATTTGAAAATAGTCTGCAAGTATACAACCACAGAATGCTTCGATCAGAAAGACTCAAGAGTACATCTACATAACGTTTTTATAACAGCAGTCAGAAAGTGGTAGCAAACAGATACAATTCTTTGGTGTAGGTCCGGTCCATTGAACAAATCCAGTGGGTTTTAGATTCCAGCTGTTCCTGTCTGAAGATGAAGGCAGGGGCGGAGCCTAAACCTGGGAGTATGGACAGGGGCCGACTTCCTGATGTTGGGGAGAATGGAGGTAAACGCGAATGTCAAAATCTGTGAATGCAAAAGTAAGCGAGTACAGAACTTTTATACTCCAAGTGTCTAGTGGTGGATAGATCCATGAGTAATGAATGCTGTGGAAGCTGTAGCATCTTCCAGCAGAACTTGTGCCAGAGCTTCCATGTCTTTTACACACAGATTTGCTTTGCTTTTTGTAAATGCAGGGATAACAAATGTGTATATTCCAGGACAGAGTCTGTAAAATATAGTAAAACCAAATTAAATCTTACGGGCACATGCTTGTATGCAAAGCAGCTTACTATTTGTAAGGTTTAGAATATATATATATATATATATATATATATATATATATATATATATTAGAGCATTGCAAAACAAAAGCAAAACTGCAAAGCAGTCAAGTGTATTCTGTATCATTTCACATTTTCTTTACCTTACTTTACTTAAGCGGTTGCAGTTTTAAAATGATTCCAGTATCTTTCCTGTCTTCCTTTATTACAGCCAGTGTGACATATTGAGCAAAGATGTTTTTCATGTTCTCATGGAGAAGGTCGTCAGGCCGTCCCAAATCTAGTCCCCTGAAAGTGAGCCAAGATTTCCATCGGTGTCATTCAAATTAGCATTAGACCTGAATGCTTTTCCCGAGCAGAACAGACAGCGTGAAGGATGGAGCTTTCGCCCATTCAATCCCGCCAGGAAGCAGAACAAGAGGGAGCTCGCATATATTTGATAGTTCTATTTTTTCCAAGGCCAAGAGAGCAGCGGGCAAAGCAGGTGAGGTGGGACGAAATTTTGAGGCCTGTACGGGAGAATGAAAAGGTGCCCGTTAATCATCCAAACGGCACAGACATTAACTGTGCATGAAGTGCGGTCTCTGGACATCACAGCCGAGAACACTCCACCTGTGGGAGGTACATAGCAACAACTGTGGGAATCACACAACGCTGCTAAAGGACTGAGTGCTTTCTCGGCCACTTTCACCTTTGTGCTTCTGAAAGAAAATCTCTGTGGTTACACTGCAGTAAAAATATGTTTGACAAAGCGGATTAAAACAGTCAAATTAGGTTTATTTAAATTTAATTATAAAAATAAGCACAATTAAAACTTCAGACATTGTCAATAAATGTATTGTCAACATTAGTATGTTTTGTCTGGTTCCAATTTTTCTGTTTGTTTGCTTAAATCTTACTAAATGCACTAGTGCAGTTTGTAAACAAATGTAACCAATATATGCATTTAACCAATAAACTATTCTAAATACTGACCGGAGGCTTTAAAAACATCAAATCTCTGCTTTTCTAAATACTGACTGGAGGCTTTGAAACATCAAATCTCTGCTTTTCATGGTTCTGCTGGTCATTTTTCATACCTGTTCAGAGATGGGTCAGTCTCAATTATTATTTTAACAGTGGCTGATTCTTCATGACCTACTTGGAGAGCTGCAAGAGCCTGTGTGTGCGCATGGATGCATTGCACTGTCACATTTTCAGGATTACAAATCAGCCAAGCTGACAAGCATTAGCAGAAGTGTCTCCAATATTTAAAAACAACCAACTTTCTTTTCTTCTGTGGGGAATTGATATGTACACCTAAATATTACATTTCATGTCACAACATATCAACAACTTGTATTCGTACAACATAATCAGAGACAGTTAACATTTTACACGTGTCAGTATGTGGCATTTTCCCAGTTTTTCTCCAGCTGTATTCGTGAGGTACTTTAAAGCTGAAGGCAGGTGACTGTTGGGCTAATGGCATGTTTATTATAAGCAAAGGCGTCTTTACGGATGGCTCACATCATTACTATGCAGAAACATGAAGACCTTCACTGTATCTATGAAAGTTCTAAATAAATTCAGAATTTTTGCATTTAAGTTAGAAAAGCTGAGCTGTGAAATTAACTCTAGAACCTCAGTAAACATTCACATTGCACATTTATCATTGATACATGTAACATAACTCTGTTTAATTCTGAGTCTACTGTTATGTCTTTGTAATGCTAATGCCAAATGTGTCCTGTGCCTTAAATAATCAGCTTCAGCAGCGAGACTAAATCTCGTCCACTGCCAAATCTATGGTGAAATTCATGTGTTGAACTTTTCACACAGTGGAAAATGAATAATTCTCAGCAATACTTTCCTACTCTGAGGCTAAGAAATATTAGAATGTGGAGAAACTTTTATGATAACAGGGCCATTTTAGCACAGTTTCAAATACTACCATTAGAGTTTTTTTTTGAAGGATGACTAAATGTATACATATGGCTAGGATTTAGCAAGAACAATAGCATAATTCATTTTCCTAAACACAGCCCTTGTATATGCCTGTCAGATTTCCGGCATCACACGAGCTCCACCACGTAAAAAAATCAAAGTGGAATCTGTTCGAGGTAAAAAGTCTATTTGAAATAAAACATGAGTTATGAATACTAAACCCCCCCATTCTTCTCATTGCTGGTGTTAGACAAAAAATAAAGCCTGAGTCTAAGAAACAGGAAATGAAAGGAAGGAACGTACAGCTGGTAACAAAGAAAAGAATGACGTATGGGCCTTTTATAGTGCCTAATAAGCCCCTCAAGGCACTAGAACATTACAGCCTTCCGCTTTCCAGCCGACGATGGGCTGGACAGAAAGGCTCCACAGGGAATTTTAGCCAGACAATATTTTCTGTCACGTTTATATTTGCCTGTACATTTGATGGCAAGTTGTTCTTCCAGGTTCTTCTCCATGATCATTTGCATGATAAAATGGCAGATTATTCCTCTCACGGAGCAAATATTATCTGACCGGCATCCTAATGAGGGGCTCTAGACATTCACAGTGTTGTTCCTCAGTGTACATCCACAGTCCCTGATGTCTAAATAACATTGTTAGGCATGTGTCATTGTACTGTTCTGCTCATATGGGGTGACATTAGGAAGCAGGGCTCCATGTATCCATCTTTTCAAACGTATCCCCTGTGAGGCCTGCATCCCCAACCTTAGGCAGTGGAATAACTGATCTGCCATGACCAGCAGATGTAACTTCAAGCAGTGACTAAAAGCAGTATAAACCATGAGAGCATTCATGCTACAGTGATTTAACCACATGTGGGGGTGTCCTTAGGCACAATGCAAAACTTTAACCTTGTAACAGGTGTTAAAAATGCAAAACCAACTATTAAACTAATTCTTAAAAATAAACAATCGTTCAGCCACACCATATAGTTCATTTGTATAACCAGAGACCCTTTAATTTGCCGATATGTACAGCAGATTGTACAGAAAACAATCAGGAATCAGAGTCTGTTTTATAAATGTAAATTTAGGCCACTTCTAAGTGAAGCCCATTTGCTGGTGACAAACTTTACTAGACCAGAACATAAACTTTTACTGTTTTAGTGGTTAAACTGTATAAATAAAGTGGTCAGCTGTGTAATAAATACAACTTGTGTGACCACTGACAGAAAACACTGACACATCACCCTCCCAAACCACCAGATGCATTACTGTGACCCTGTGCAATCTTGTGGTCCAAGGGGAAGTTACATTGTCTTAAATTTCCTCTCGTTTTCAGTCACGCAGGGGTGAATGTCAAAATTTCAGCTAAATGCATATTGAGAAAGAAGCAGACCATGTTAATTTGATCTTCATTGTTGTGGCTAGAACCTACCAAGAGGTGCATTGTTCAAAAACACAAAATGATCCCCAAAAGACATCTCATCTGTGCAGTTTAAGTAGAATTATTAACAGTTTTACTTGGCAAACAACAGGCCATGCATGTATGAAGAGAATTTGATACTGATTAGAGAACGATCATCTTGTATTCTCTACTAATGCAGCACACACATTGTTCTTTAAAGTTGTTCTGTCATTACATCTTTTATAACAGACAGACTTCACATAACTAGGCTCTCGTCGCTTGGATCTCAACGCTGAGACACGTGTAAAATCACGTCATTTTATAGGCAAGTCGTGATCATGTGACATAACGGTGTGCGCCACAAAGCCTTCAAAAGGCGCCTGCAAAATACATCATCAGCTGCTTGTCTTCAGGAAGCCCGTTTGGCTGCATGTTAGTCAGGTGTAAGCGTGAGAAAGAAAGAAGTGAAAAATAAGACGTTTTCAACTCAATTTTATTTATATAGGGTTTCTAACACTGTTGTTTGCTTCAAAACAGCTTTACATATAATGAAAAATAAACACAGAAAGCAGAAAATATGGTATACAGAAAATACAGAAACAGAATATATGGTACTGAAAATATGTATTGCTCATTATGAAATGTATATTAATAAAACTAATTAGGGATACAAGGTTTGTAGTTTGTAAAAAAAGGGTAGACTGAACTGATGAAACTACAACACATTTGAATCATTAGAATAAATGGACGTGCATCAGAAATATCTTTCATTGTATGAAGACTCATACCACTCTCAGTGATCTATGAGAGGATAATGTATTCTGACTGTCTACTAAAACAGTATGTACTTCTGACACTATGACATTTAGTCAATTAACATGACAGATGACAGGTATCATATTAAGCAAGATATGTCATTCCAGCTTACATGGAGATGCTGCATAGAAAGAAGATAACATCTTATAAGAAGGGGGTATAAGAGATTTGCAATAATACCATAAAATACCAACATTACACAAAAGAGAATGGGAGACAAAGAAATGGTGAAATAGTCGTTGAGTGTTTAGGGCTGATATTAGATCATTACCTGCACGTTCACATGTGCCAGACAAACGCTGCAATTTCATTGTCAAAGATTTTAAGACTGATGGAGATAACACTCATTTCAATGGCTTGTGTTTAGGATTTGCCATTCATTTGTGATTTTGTGATATTTACTCATTTCTATGCATTTTACTGTAAGACAGAACTAATTCCATATCTAATCTACCCACAGACTGACTATTTAAAAATGCTTACTATCATGTGGAAAATGTTTCAACTGGCTGTCTGAAGAGATTGTTTATTTGGACATCCACATGTCATTTACTAGTCTTAGACTATTACTTTAATTCCAAATTGTTATCAAATAATCTGACTTTTGTTGATATACTACTGAATCTGTATTTCAGTTGAATACACACACAAATTCACAGCCCAACACATGTACATAATGTACACACACTACACACTTCTGTTTTAGGACTTCCTGTAATATATATAAAATCAATGTGTCTAAAAATATTTTGAACCACTGGATCAATAGAAAAGGTAATTTTCATGCCTTTGTGCATTGTGTGAAAAATAGCTTTTTGATTTTATTGAGTATGGAGTCTTTTTTAGCCCTGTGCCGCAGCGTGGGCATGTTATGGCCTTAAACACTTTGTGTCTTGTGTCTGATGTAGCCTTCTGTTTCCATTTCATAACAGTTAAGAACAGTTACGCACAAAGAGAGTTTCTGTGAGGAAAGTCTTGGAAAGCCATTTAAAATATGTGGTGCTGTGGTTTCTAAACCAGTTTGCAAGCACATTAGGTCAGCACCCTGGGTTTCCTTTTTAATTTAAAAAGCATTTAGTGTAAGAAGCTACAACCTGTTTTATTTCCTCTGGGCAGAATGAAATTGAAATCAAATTTAGAGTTTCATTTCTCACACGCTTTATTATATACTTAGAAATAGTTTTCATGTTTAAAATAATATTATAATTCAGTTTACATCCGTGTCCACCAATCCAAATTTAAGTTTTGGTCTTTGAAATCCTTCAGTGAGCTTGAAGTTTTGACCTCCCCTCTCCTGGGTGTCTGTTACTGCTCAATCCAGCATCATAGATCACATATCTGAGAAGGTAACATGTAAACAGAGGTAATGCGTTTGGGATTAGTTGACCCTAGTTAATGGTGAGAGTTAAAGTATTCCACAGATCTTCTGCATCTGTGCCTGCTTAAGAGGACAGTTCACTAAAAAATCTCAAATTATTTACTCACCCTCAATGCTCTTTTTTCATACAATAACAAGTTAAAGTGACAACATTTGTAGATATCCAGAAAACGTCTCAAGTTACGTAGAGTTACATAATGTAACCCGGTTCCTTAAGACAGGGAACAAGGTGCTCTGTTATGGTGTGATTTCTCTTTAATCCATGTAACAGCCTCCAAATGCTATGCAAATTTAATGGATACATAAAGTGTGATTTTCTGCATCAAATTTTTAAATGTAAATTATGTTCCCAATAGCCTGAACTAGGATTCCCTCACTGGTGGTGAGGGTGAAGTAATGGTGACAATAGTATTTATGAGTGAACTATACCTTTAATCTGTTTTACCTTTAATCTTGCATGTCAATACTGTAGCTCGCATATATATCTTGGATTCATAAAAAACTGAAGGATGAATCTAAATCATTTTCGGTGGTAATCAACATTAGCCACAAATGTTGTCAGCTGGGCTTAATTTGTACTGAACTCTAACATTGCTTTAACACGTACACTTGCTGCTTCTGGTGTCAGCTATACTTTCAGCAAAATAACACAGATAACCCATAAGTTCAATGAGATAAGGAGAGAAAAAGACAGGAAGGGGCAGGAGGCGTGGACAGAGGGAAACAGGAAGCTACAGCCCCGATAATCCTCCTGAAATGATAAACACACAATTAACTGGTCAGTTCTACCCGCATTTGTGTGGCAAGGACCAATGAGGCATGCGCCCTGCCTAAGGACGGTCGTCCCCATCACACACACACATACTTGCCTGCCCACCTCCAGGGGCCCATTCTATAGTCAATGCGCGACTGCTTCTTGGCACCTTCCATTATTTAGAGGCCCCTCAAACGAGGCAGCTCATTGGCAGTCCACTTACACAGAACGGTGGGGAACCACACCAGACCTGCCCGACTCTTCTTTGAACAGAGTGTATGTCTGTCTGTGTGTGGGTGGAGTGGGGCCTTGAACATTTAAATTGATTGTTTAGTGACCCTCTAATGTTTTTATGGCTGTCCTTTCTGTGGGTTCAAGTGCACCAACCATCCTTCATTTTGCATGAACTGCAGCAATGGTAAATGGCAAGGTCATTATAAAACAGGATAGAACCTGTTTGAAACCTGATTGGTCAAGATAAAACCAGGGACCGATCCACAGGATGTGACTTAGCAGCTTGATAATTCTGCATGATACTGAATACACATGGACAATCCAAGAAACTGATAATGCTAAAACTTACTATACTACAATGAAATATTAGCAATATATGCAAAATATATTCCTAGTAATATACTTGTAAGTACTTTATGTATTTTAAATATAATCTTTTAAGTCCATCCTCTAATAATCTGTTTAAATTAGTGGACACTAGTCTGAACAATGGATGAGCTCATAGGAGTGTTTAGGAAAACTGTACAAAAAACAAAACCTTTTGTTGTGATCTTTCATTTGTGGTATACACTTCCCCTGTAAGCATAAAAATCCAAACGACATTCATAAGAATTAGCTAATATAGCCATCAAATCATAGATTAAAACCACACAGATTCTCAAAGGACTTTCATTAATTGTAAAACGAGTTTTAATGTCCAAGAAAACAGCTGTGTTCCTGCTAATGTACAACCACTTAGTGACAGAACACAGAAGTTTCCTACAGGTAATGTCCCTTTGTGAGCACAGAATACGACTGTGCTGTTTTAAATTCAGATTCCTCTCACAACATAGCAGATTATCCTGAATTATTAAACACTATAATGCTGATAAGATGATTTCAAAATTGATGTAATTGAAAATTGCTTGTTGCTACCATTTACATGATACCTTGCTTTAAAAAAATCAGTTTATTAGTTTGAGGCTATTTATTCTAATTCCATCTCAGTATTTATGATCAGTAAAAATTAGAAGTGCTGTCTAAAGCAAGCCTTATTATTGCTCATATCGCTCATATAGGGTTAGGGGTCTGCTCAAACTCTACTGTATTCATTTAAAGCATGTTAACTCGGTCTGCATCAGTTGTGCTACAGACATATGACACTTTAAATCCTGTGGCTGTTGAAGTGATTTTTGTTTAGGAAATTTGATTTGATTAATCAAAAGATCATAATCTCACAGACTTAACCTACGACTTTTTCTCTTTTTGAGTAGGCAACCATCAATAACAACATAGCAGCCACCCAGTACACCCTAGCACCTGCACAGCCACAAACTAAAAACATTCAAACCTCAGCAGCGCTTGTATACTGCTTGTATAGCAGCATCCTGGAATGTACCCAGGCTAACCTAGCAACTTGGAACATAAAGCTCTAGTTGACAAACCTGGACAAACAAAGATCTAGTTTACAAACCTGGCCCGAGTCCGTACTCTGATAGTCTGACAGTCTTACAGAAGTAAATTCATCTTTCTAAAAGAATTATGCAGAACAGAGTACTTGGGGACTGCAAACTATTGTAGCCATTAGTTACAAGGAAATTATTCAAGACATGCAGGCAAACAAATCTCCCTCATAAGCATGTGTTGATAGCAGAATTTACTTAGAAGAAATAATGTTAGGATGTGGTTTGCTTTCATCAGATCTGACAAGTTGCAATTGTATATTCAATATAATTTAGACATGAAAATGTATGTGCTTCACCTCAATGTGTATAAAAGAAAGCTAGAGAGGGAAAGAGACATTGAGGGTCTAAAATGGCCTTTTCTGGAGATAAAAAATACAAAGGCTAAATAAATACTGTGCTGGGTTGGCACACTGAATTTCTCCCTCCATTCTCCAACATCAAGCACTCAGATTTGCTCATGTAAAACACAGTTTCTATATTTAATATGTTAATGATTTAATTATTATTTTAATTAATTTATGACCAAATGGTTGAATTAATTGATTGAATTAATTCAAGGGCTCTGGGAGAGATGAAGGACTGAGCGGCAGTTGTTGATGAGCTTCACACAACATTTGATTTAGAAAAACAACTGGAGATGTATTTAGAAATACACATTTGTGCACTGGAAGACTGTCTGCATTAGAGTTAGTGGAGCAGTAGCACACACACTGCCCCCAGTAGGAGCATGACAGAATGGAAATGTACAATAATAAAATATAATGTACAATAACAATAATAACTGTTTCAATTTGTATCTTAATTTTTCAGTGTTGTTTCTAATTTCTGATGCATATGAAGTGGCAAAGAACTTATGGGCAGAAACAAGAATAGAGTTTTTAGACATTTGAATAAGGTTTCTTCAGAAAAAGGGTTCAAGCATTTGAGATGTAGCCACAGTTTTTTCTGGATTACATCTTTCTCGGTTGCTCCTGTTTCTTCATGTTATCCCAGACAGGCTTGATGTAAGATCAGACCTCTGTGTGGAGCACTGTTGTCAGACTCCATGTGCACACAAACATCTCACCGGATAATGAAAATTAATGGCAAAAGGATTGTAAATGTGAAATGATATTTCTACCTGTCACACTACGGCAAAAGATAAACCATTAAAACCATTTTTAGGGGAAAGTGCCTTTATGGTAGTGCTAGTTTCAGCCAATGAGCCCCTGCTGGGCTCAGCAATGAGCTAAATTATTTTTAATGGATCTTCATAAAACCATCTGTAACAGCACATCTGGAAAGGCATTGATTAGGACCTCTGAAACGGGTAATCATTTTGTTTGATTACAGTGTGATTTTACTGGGTTTGTCAGCAGTTGCAATGTTTCCATTTAGGTCACACTGCAGACTAATCTGAATACCTCCACCTTCATATTTTAATCTTTATAGTATTGACTTCAAGTACATTCAAGATCAAGTATTCATATTGTTATGATGACACTGGCATTGGTATCGCCCCACACTCCCAGGAAAGCATTTCTGAACATTGACTGGCACAATATAGCATGTAGTCTACACAACAATGCATGTAGTCCCAAGCCCTTTACTAGTGGCTATTCTGAGCTGTGATGTTGAAAGCAGTAAACAGACAATATGTCTATTTCACCAAACAAGAATCAGTCACCAGCTAAACCACCACTACAACACAATGCCAGCCAGAATCTAAAGTTAGAACATCTACCAATGGGCCTAAAAAAGCCATGGCCTCATGGTTATAACCTGGATCAAATATAATTAAAAAATCTTTCTGGCTGTCCAGATATGGTGAATGAGTTCCATGTTTAAATATCAGGCATTCTCCTATTGAAATATTCTACATGGCAATGCTTTTAAATGTAGTAAAAAAAAAGTTTTGACCTGGCTGTAGGTCTGTGATAAAGGTTAATGGTAAAAGTTAATCTTAACCGCTTATAATCGCGTTTTTTAGCAGTGGTGAATTCTGTCTGTACCATATGTCATTTGATTAGTTTAAGATGGATTATCACAGTTAAATGTAGAAGAGAATACTGAATGATGCACAACTAACTAAACTGTGGTGCTAACCAGCACAACAACATTTACCATACATGATGAACACCATACATGTAAACTGACAAACCTCAGTATTTGAGACAGTACACCGGTGTTTCTGTTGCTTAGCTAGCAGAGCATGCTTGCACTGCTAAGGTTGTGGGTTCACACATCCACTGTAATCCACTGTAAGTCATTTTGGATATACAGTAAGTGACTGTCAAATACAATGCGACAACATGCATTATGTCTAAAAATATTTAAATTATACACATAGAAGTTCTTCATCCAGTTTAGTTCATGCTCTCAGTGTATAGAAATACTGACACTGTCATGGTACATCAGTCAATAAAAATCTTTATTATAAGTCCTATACAAACTTTCCTCATTGTCTATTCAAAGACTGTTCATTTTGTTGTTATTTGCCTGCCTTTTATTTATTTATTTATTTATTACCCCAGGAACAACCCCCAAGTGCCCTTTATGGCCATGATTTATACAAGACAGCCATTGTCCTTGCAAGCCTGGCAGATACTTTAACAAAACGGAATGAGATCAAATGTAATGCAGCCTCCATTGGGGTTGACCACATTATTTTAAGATGCTTCATTACAATGGCCGAGAAGGCTGGGTGTCTTCATTTGGGACACAAGAGAGCTCAATTCATCCTGTTCAATGAGGAACTGGAGCAGTGCCATGACACACGGAGCTGCTGTAACAAGTGCGAACACAAGCACTCAGTTGAGTATTGATCGCATTTACCTAAGAAACAATGCAGAATGCCAAATCACAGATGTAGGCACCGTTCATTTCAATATGCTCCACACTGGAAAAAATAGCTGTTTTAGTTCATGCCTGCACTACTGTATATTTATAGGAGTGTTTGTAAATTTAAAGGAGTAGTTCACCCCAAAATGAAAACTCTCTCATAATTACCCTCATGGCTCCAGTGGGTTAATATGCCTTCTAAAGGGAAATGATACATGATCATTGGTTCTTTCATGTGTGTGACAAAACACACATATAACAACTAGTCACAGGACACGAGTAAACCTTTGTGTCCATTAAAAAGCAGCCATCTTGTTCCTTGGTCAGATGTGACTGCTCAAGTCAAGGACTTCTCTACACTCTCCCTGGTTTTTGTAAAATTAACTTTACCTGTTAACTACAAAGATGCTGGGTTGGTAATTCTGTAAGGGTCATGGCTTTGAGTTGAATATGTTGCTGTTTGCCTCTTGTGGAGAAGCATATCTTTACTGTCCTTTAGCCCAGTGAGGGGTGGCTTCTAGAGCAGAAACGACTCCACTCCCCACTATAACTATCCCATTGATTGATGCATTCTTGAAACTTCTGTCATCTTTTTTATTTTTGTTTATTTAATTACATTACATGCAGTTAATGGAAGTTTGCAGGAACAGGTCTCAAGTCTCAGGTCCCAAATGACAAGCGCATTCTTTAAGGTCATAATTTGATTAAAGTGCCTGTGAGTGATAGAACAGACAACGGCTACATGATTATCTAAAGAAGACCACAACGACATGCATGACTTACTACAGCAGGCTTAAAGGGTTAATTCACACATACATGATACACTCAAACTTGTACACTCATTAGTCTCATGTCATTTCAAAAGTGTATGAGCTGATCTTTACATGCAGTTAAATTAGATTTGACATTTGCAAAGTTAAAATGAGACAAATATCACCATAAAACCATAAGTCCATATGACTCATGTGCTGTAAGTTATTAGGTGTCTTTAAATACTGTGTGCATAAGAACGGTTAGGAACAGGGTCTAATAGTGTTTCTTATGTAAGCACTGGACATAGTAGTTAAGAATGCAGGATACAAGAAACAGCAGGACCAAAGAAAATAACAGGTGCAGAATGAGGTGATGACAGCATTTTTACTTTTTGGGGAGAATTAACTGTTTAAGGCATGCTGTTGATGTGACTGGATGAGCTTTACACTCAACCTTGTGTTATTCAAAAGCATGCTTATCCTCAAGTAGTACCGTTTATTTTTCTCTGTCAGACAGAGTAGCCTTGATTCCCCAACACTAATCACAGTCAGTATCTCCCCAACATATACTACTGCTTTGCTGTACGCTGGTTGCCAACACACTGAGAAGTTTTGTTTTCACTGGGAGCAAATGCTGCCAGACTGGTGAATATATGATTTGTGATAACAGAAGACTCTGACATACAACTCCCTCCTTATCGATAAATGTCTGAAATCCACCGACCTCCCTCGCTCCTCTCTCTCAGCTGTCTTGACAAACTCTGACTCAAACTCAAACTCAGTCAAATGTACCTGCCAGTTTTTGGACAGGAACAAATGCTAACAGTGCAGTCTTTTATAACACAACTGAAGCCACTTTTTAAAGCTGTGTACTTTGTCTGTTATTGCATTAATGTATTATAATGCATTATTATGAGTTTGAATGTAGGGCTCAATATTTTTTGCGATTGTGATATTCAGTATATTTATTCATTATTTTAATCCACTTCAAAAACGAAGGCTATATTTGTGTCAGGAAACAGTTACTGAATATTGAACCAGGGAGCTGATGCTCATGCTAGGAGGCTTAAAAGTTTATTTATTTACTTATTTACTAAAGCTTATTTACTAAAGTCTTTACATTTTAAAGAGACAACTTGCCTAAAAACAAGCTTCAGTCACGTGAATGATTGTAAAAAAAAAAACCTCACAAAATGTACTGTATTCACTGCATGACTTTAATGAATATAATTTGTCAGCTGAAAATGTCTTGGGGACCCCCCAAGATAAAGGTACTTGAGTCCCTTTTGCCTTATGGGGGGTCCTGGATACTCCCCTCTATTTGAGCACTGATGAGGCGTATGCAGACGGCCTCATCCATTTTTAAGCGATTCCGTGTAGTCACATCTGAGGTGTAAGGTCAGTTAAGACACACACACACATTCGTTCTGACATCACAGAACATCACAGGCAAACCTGCATTTCATTAGCTCTTCTAGATCTGTGCCTCAAAAAAAACCTTCCCCTTGTGTGGCATGTAAATTTAAGATCCTCAAATTTGCAAATCACCTCTCTCCAAGTGATTGTGGGTAATTTAAAGAAATGTGCCAATCGATCTAAGAGGAGGTATTTTTAGAAGGTAGTCCCACTGAAGAACAGGGGGTCTCTCACTCTTCCTCTCTGTCTCTCGTTCTCTCTCCGCTAACAGCTTCTCATTTATATTCAAGCTTCTCAGGAGGACGCAATGGCTCCTTGTGGATGTCACTCCGTGCCACTTTAACAGATTAATATATCTCGAATGAGCTATGGAGGTAAAGCACTCAAACAGATGTAGAGCCGACATTTTAATTTCCTCACACACGTACCGTGCAGACACGCTCACCTCGCATGCATACATCATGAGAACAGAGGCAGAAATATGCGTTCTGTGTAAGAGATATGGACGCAAATGGTCTTACTGCCATAAAGCATAAATCTAAGGCTCATCGTACATAGATGGACCTGTTTTCTCTTGTCTTATAGGCTGCAAATACCTTGCCAGCTTTTCTGATATTTCTGTGAAAATGTGTCACCTTTTGTCTTCATAGTCTTCAAAGTGGCTGCACTCTCAGTCATAAATAGGACCCCTAATATCATGGCTCTCAGGGGCCAGTAGACTTACTTGCTTATGTTATGCATTTATACATACAGTCTTACTCCGGGTGTCCAGCTCCAGGAGGACCATTTCTCTGCAGAGTTTTAGATGCCCTACTTAACATCATCAACATCATACTTGAAAACAATAGGCAGGTTGATTAAATGGTTCAGGTGTGTGTGATTAAGGTTGATACTAAACTCTGAAATGGCCCTAAGGATCAGAACTGGACTTCCTTAAGAGCAATCCATACTGCCCCCCCAAAAGCCAAATTCCAAAAATTGTATTTTACATTAACAAGTTATTGGCTATTAGCTTACAGGAAAACATTCTTATACAGATATACGTTATTTAAGTGTGTAGAAATAGTCTCACAGTGTAAGATTAGTTCTAGAGGGACTTGAGTGTAATAGAGACAACACCTCAATGGTGAATATTCCTGAAATTCAGGCAAGTCTCTATGCAGCACTAGAGTATAGGGGGTTTAGAGCTATGTGTTCTATGACACATCTTAATGGCATGGGTCACTCAGGAGAGACGATGGAGCTTGCCTTAATCCTGGAAATGCAATTAATATTCTACACACTTGCATAATTATCAGAGCACTAAAAATGCTAATACAATAGACGGCAAAGCATACTCCTCCAATGCAAACCATTAACCATAAAGATTATGTAGGGAACTCACAGAAGATGTGGAGTTCAGGTTTAAAGAAAAATGGAAAACTGGGTGAGCACAAGTTCTTTTCTGCCAGAATGCTCTCAATGGTGTTGTATAAAAAGACCACAGAGAAAAACAACAAGCTCTCACCATCCATTGACCAGCCAAAGGCACACAACTGCTTTTCCCACCTCCCCTGAACACAATCATTTCAGAATTGATTTTCATGGCTGAAGGAGAAATAATAGAAATTCTTCTAATATAGAAAATGTATGTGTTCCTTTTTTTGTTAACCAGTACAAACCATATTTCAGTGTTGTCAGAGAGGCTAGAAAAGAAATCTCTCATCCCAAGCCTGGGTTTTCTTCTTTGGAATGAAACAACTCATCATTTTCCAAATCAGTCATATAAATTCAAGTCTCGGACCAGGAGAAAGGCCTGTGTTGTTACTGGTGGCCCAGCTTAAGGGAACCGATGCATGCCGGCTCTTATACTGAACACAGTCTCTGTCAGTCAGATACATTTATCAACCCTAACAAAGAAAGTACCATGATACAGTAGTGCCATGATATTGGTATTGGTACTACATGATAAAAACAGGGCATTAATAGTGCCAAAAACACATGGTAATACCATGTTACCTTTTGGTCACTTCTTAGGACTTGCTTTTTCAGTATTTTCTAAATAACTATTGTACCATAACATAAGAGACAACCTGTAATGTTAGTCTAGCAATAATGTCAGTAGTGTGTTTCTAACATAAAAGAATAATAAATATTTGTGTTAATTTGCTACATAAAGATCTGTTTACTAATATCTAGTCCACGTTTTATCCTGGGTCAGTTTTTTCTGTTTATCTTAGTTTATTGATCAACTGCTGTCTACTGTGACTGTAGTCTAGGGTTCATTATTGAACAATGCCAGCCTACATTTCTTGGTCTATCATCAATGAATAAGGTGTCATGGGTTATAAGTGATATCAATATTTTGAGTGAATGAGCCTATTGATTGGGTTAGAAACTGGCACTTGTGGGTAGTCTTAGTTCCTGTATTATTTTTCCACAGATGTGAGGTGTGAAGCATTAAAGAATATGTCCACCCCACAACTAAAGTTTCATAACTGACTCGCACCCAACATCCAAGATGTTTGTCTTTTTTTCTTATGTCTTTCTTCACCCCATCATATATTCATGGCATTGTGAATGGACCAATCATTCACCAGTCAAAAGTCAGCATTACTCACATAAATGGTTACCACTGAGAGGTTTAGCAGAAAGAAATGTAGAGTATTTTTAGTAGCCTAATGACAGAGGAAAGCGATAACTGTATCTCAGGGCAGGGGGTGCGTGTCATTGGCATCGGGGCACAAAATTGGATGACAACTGCGCCCTTTATCTGACAAGCGCCCCAAAAACCCCTTTTGGATTCAAAATGGGAGGTCTTATCAAATTGTGAAAAGCTGTAGTCGGGAAATCTATTATACAGACACGGAGCAACTAAAGGACACAGATGCTAGGCCCTGTCTGCTTTGTTCTCTTTTCTTGCATTTTCACTTCATCTTGAGTGTTGAGTACAACCCCAAAAGGTTACTGCCACACTTATTTTGAGCACTATTGTGTGGAACTTCTGAAATCTGTTTGGCTGCATAGCTCCACAGGCACTGAAAAGTGACAGCTGCCATAATTGTTTAGGTCCCTCTGAGAGTTTTTTTAGGCTGGAATATTTTGTAACAGTGTTATCTTCACCATGTCTTTAAGTGTAATAGCCTCTTACATTTACTCTTCATTGGAAAGCTGGAGTCTCTCTGCCCGTGAACTGTCTCTTGTGCTCTTTTTAACATCTCAGAAGTTCAGGGGAGCTGTTGGGAGATCGATACAGAGCTCTGAGCACAGCTTACTACAATGGCAGGGAGCGTCTACTGCCAGTACTAAAACATTTATTTTCTTGCGACAGGCTTTTTGTTGCTCAGAGACTCATGAGACACAGTGTGGGAACTGAATGTGGCCTCATCTAAATTTTAAATGGGGATCAATTATTCATTTATGACTAATGCTGACTAATTATGTCTATTTCCTTGCCAAGGTTTGAGAAATGAGAATTGCAAAATATTGCTGTTGACTAAATGTGTAAAGAAACTACTTTGCACTCTGATCTCGCCCACTGTGTTTACTCCATGAACCCAAATCATGGTAAACATCATAGCTGGGTGAACACAAATGAATCAGGCTGCAACAGATGGATGAATTTTACTGTATTAAAGTCCAGCATCATGTTACGTTTTCACAATCAACATTTTTTTGTCCACTGGAAAATGACATCTTTCTGAAAGACGTACTTTTAATATTTTATCTAAATTCTCGACACCAAAGAACAGAACAGTACAACCTATTAAATGGCTTCTATCTGCCTGTTAAATGGCTTTTTTAAGGATTAAATATCTTGTTATAAATCAGGTTTGTCTTTTTTTTCTGATGTTCGTATTGTGATCATTCTCAAAACATAGAAAAAACACAAAACAAATGTTTTTTGCAAAATGTCATCAGTAATGAAAACTGCTAAATGATTGTGTTCTCTGAGGTTGATTGTTCATGCATTTACACAGACTTTCAAACTTTGTAAATTTGAGTGCATAATGTCCATCATTGTTTAAAAACTTTATTATAATAGGATGTATGGATGCATGCCCTGTAATTTCAGCAGTTTGGGACTGGACACAGTAAAACAGTAAGGTAGGCAGATGGCTGAGAGTGATCAGAAATGATGTACCACTGTCAAACGATCAGGCCCCTGGAGTCTTAACTCCATCTGTAAGAGGAAAAAAGAACAAAACTAGATGAACTATGTACAGCAGGGGCTTCAAAAAACGAGTCAGCTGGACAATGTGCTTCCCTGCCCACTCCCTTAATTGCTCTCTTCTCTCTCTGGACTAAAACTCATCCTGCCATTTCTCTGCTGTAGGAAGTGTGATGGCAAGACGGTGCCCCGAGGCCATTTTTTTTCTTGTCCTCTTTACGTCATCAGCAGAGAAAGGAAATGTGTGTGCTGATGAAAGACAAACTGTGGCCCCATGCCCACTTCACTAAATGCCAACTGCTACAAATTGTTAACAGAATGTACAGTGGGGGATCTGTGGGTTTGCCAACACCAATCTGTCTAAAAAGATCATCTCCAGACTGCATATTGTTGACAAAAAAAGCCAGCGCTGCCTTCAAAGAAATGACTTTCTAAGCGGCAAGACCTTCCTATAATGTAATTGGATCACGTGTTCAGGCTGGGCACATGTGCGTGGAGCTCCATCAGAAGTGGCAGGCACAGGTGTATGTGCAATGTGAGGTGATCCAGCAGGTTATAGGCAGACAGATGGACCGGGAGGTGTGAGGTGGGATGAAGCTGTTGTGTGAGTGAGGGGGAGGGCCAGCCATGGCTGCTTTGGCCCCAGAGAGGTGCTTTAGCTCCACTGCTGTCCCATAGTTTAATGCACATTCATTCCAACATCACCAACACTTTTCCTTTGCTTTGCGTGCAAATGTGAATTCCAGCAATTGTTCAGTCATCCTCATCGTACCAGGACCCCCATGCTGAAAAGACCAGCTTAGACATACATTTTCATGCAGATTTTGTGCTGGTTAAGCTAGTTAAAGGAATAGTTCACCCAAAAATGTTCTTATTTACTCACCCTCATGCCATTCTAGGTGTAGATGACATTCTTTACATTGTGAGATAATAGTGAGTGAGTTAGTGAGAAGCAACATTTAAAAATTAACCTAACCTCAAAACTTATATATAACCAGAATCTGAGACACAAACTCAGGCACATTATAACCCATTACTGTGACCGCAACAATTGTGTTAAAGAGCTCTCCTGACAGTGGCTTTTTATAAACACTCCAGGGCCCATTAATATTAATTGCAGACTAGCCCAGTGAAGTAGAGATCCTGCATCCTAAGGCTGGAAAATTGTGCACTCATTGAGTTTAATCTGTTTTCTGTTCTTTCCTACCGCATGAATACTAATCACTCAATGGGTCTAATGACCTCCAAAATAATATACATCACTTGCAGTGCTCACAGTGACCTTTCTCTGTGCTGATAGCATCACCTGCACAACATCACAAGGTAACAGTTTTATCTTAATAAGATAAGATTTGTGCAGGATGGCATCATCTTTCACAAACTGCCCACATTTACATTTTGAAACAACGAACTGTGACCCAGGGGAGTTATTTTCAATCTTAGTTAGCAACAGAGACACATTCAAAATAAATGCCAGCATGGCCGTTCACTTGGAACTGTGAATGGAGAGGTTCAGCTGGCTCTTTGAAAGCGAGGTTTATCATTTACTTTTGAAGTTAGATTAATTAACTGTAAATGCTGATGGAAATGGCCAGTTCCTTTAACAAGCATAGCTCAGAAACCCATGACTGCTGTAGCTTCTGGGATAATGTCAGTGTAGAGTCACAATGTTGAATCTCAAAGCGCTAATGAATGATGGGCCAGTGTCATGTATTGTCTGTACGGTCAATGACACAATGACATAACACTCATTGTTTTTTCAGATCAGTTTACTTAAAAGTTTTCAATATCTGATTCAAAATGTTTTCATATAAAAATGGGGACAAAGTCCCTCATTAATGTAACCATGAGATTATACAAGAAAAAAGTCTCAACACTGAAGGACAAGAATAAAGTGTTTTTAAATTTTTTGCGGGGTTGTTTAGGATAATGTCTTATCTAAGACAGAACTGTGCACAAATAAAAACCTTCATGATACTCATGATTCATAAAATATTTAAACTCATTTAATCATTTGTTGAACAGCTTTTTTTCAAAACCATATGCAAGCAATATCACTATAAATACTACAGTTATACCACATACCACAAAACTTAAACTAGCTAGCTTTTTTTTAAACTGTTCTTTTGTAAGTTGTCCTTACTTGTCATGGAAAATATAAATATCAGTATAAATATTATTCAACAGGCATTTGCATTGAAAGACAGACCAAAATGTGTTTTCCTTTCACAGCATGATAGTCAGACATCCAGTCAAAATCCTGTCTTCAGATTTCTGTCGTCTATTTCTTGCAGTGTGACACAGAATCAGAACCCCATGCTGCACTGGCTGGCTCTTCTCTCATGTTTGAATGACAGATGTCTATTTTCTGGATCTGTGACTCCTCTGTTTACACTACTGTGGCCTGCCATTGTTCTTCTGAATATTCAACAAGGCTAGTTTATTTATTTGTGTAACATATAAATAATTATTAAATGTGGAAGAACATGCTGAGCAAACAGACTCCAGTTCCTCCTGCCAATACTAATCAACTCCTCTTCTGTCTCTGGTCTAGCCAGATTTAATTCTTCTCCACAGACATAAACTCCTACCTAAACTCAGCACGTCTTATAATAAGATACAATAATACAAAACACTTGTGCGTACCCATTTAATGTCTTAGCTGTGTTTGATTCTGAATGAAGGAACTCCTATGACCTCATCACTGACCTCAAATCTGTATCACCGCACAGATTCTACAGCTGATCGTGATTTTTGTTGCATAGGAACATTCTGTTAATATTGCATTAAAAATGTTAATGTAAAGTTTTGAACTTTAAGAGAATGTTGGCCAACGTTTTAAGAATGTTTCCTGTTATGTTTATGCTCAGGGAAAAACAAACACACTTTGGAGAATGTTGTTGATGTGAGGAGATGAGATTTTGAGACGAGACTGAGGGAAAGCAGGATCAAGCTCTACGTTGGCCAGACAGCACCATGAGATGAAGGACAAGCAGTCAGATAGGATGATAAGATGGCCAGGTCAGCCCTCATCCCCAGGAGGTGAAGTTGTGGCACAAATAGCTGTCTCTGCTGATAGATGTTTGTCAGGAGGCTCTGGTCAAGAGTGTTTGGCAATCTGTTAACCCCCCTCTCCTTTTGTCTGAACTTTCTTCTCTGTTGGCCACACTGCTGAAATACAGACAGTCAGTCTACAATGGTTTTGGGTCATACCTGCTCTTAACCTGATCTGGTTTGCTGGTTTTAAAGAGATTTTGTTGCTACTTGCTAATTTGTCTGTCTAGAAGACCAGCAGGATCAGGGGATGACCATCTAAATCAACTTAGTTAGGTGCAGTAAGAGATTTCTAATGCAAAACAGGCAACAACTAGCAGCTGGCGCACACACTCCTGATTGCTGATTGGTTACGAGCAGTGCTGGGTAGATTACTTGTAATCAGTTACTGATTATAAACTACGACAAAATCTGTATTCAGTAACACAATCCCTCAGATTACACATTTCAATAATGTCATTTGACTACATTTTGTTTTTGTTTGGATTACTTTAGTTTTCACATATTTGTTGGTTAATAGGGGTGTCACTATAGCCTTGTGTTTAGCCACCTAAACAACACTGTATAATACTATAAGATAATATATAAAGAAATATAAAAATGAAAAGTGTTTAAAAGATGAAACACTCTACACTTCCATAAAGCTGAAAAGTACTCGGGGAATGTCTTTAAGAGTCCCTTACAGATGTGCTGCTACTTATAATACTATTCTTCCTTTCAGCAAGTAAATGTGTCTTCAGATATTTTGATGTACCTTTTGCTCAATACCTTTTACTTTTCTCAGTACATGAATCAGGTCAATAGGAAGATCGTCTGGGCTTTTCATTTACAGATAAGTGAATCAACATACCTAAAACAAAGGAACCTTTCTGAATCGTTCTGCATTGTTCAGTTCATGATTTTGAACATATTTCTCCTAATCTAGGATCTCAATTCTGAAATCAGAAATGTCAAAAGTCATTACATGTCATTACATGCAGCCTCATACATTGAATGTTATGCAGTTTGTAGTCTGAAGTCTGAGACCACTGCTGAATGTTTCCAGTTTATTTTTCTACTTTAATAATAAAAACAGCAATTTTTAAGTTATTCTTTTTTAAAAATCATTATATTTTTCATACTTTTGGATCCCAATGACCCCCAACAAACTCTATATTGTACATGACAATGAAACAAAGCAATAGTGAACTAATACAAAAACTAAACAGTCACAATGCATACTGAGAAAAGACACCCCGTCTTCATCTGAACAAAACTTATAGCCTACAGTAGAATGAACTGAAGGTTCAAAACTGAATTGTAGTTATGATCCCTCTTTGTTTTGTGCAATAGTAACCTCAGCCTTCATGCTGCCCACTGTGTGTATTCTGTCTACGCAGCAATAGAAACGCTCCAAAACCTGAGTACACATATTTGATTAAAACAAAATTTGGTCAAGGTAATCGCTGACATCACTGAGTGTGTCAATCGCGCTCCCTCTCCTTTCTTGCTCTTTATCAAGCAAACATAATTAATGGAAATAATCAGCGAAACATGCAGCGGCTTTATAGATTTTTTGTTGGTTATCAGTCAGATTAATTATGTGATATATGTCCCTTGTTAAATTAATCTCACTCGGGTAAATACGATGCATGAACTTTGATAACAAACTGGCAGCCAGGTCCACAGACTCTTAAATCAATTTGCTAAGTTCCAGAAATCACTAAATGCAGCTGCTTTTTCGTACACAGTGTGATGCAATTACAAATATTTGGGATGGGATGTTACATATTATATAATCCCTGCTTTGCTTTCATCAAATAACAACAACAATAGCATTGATCATAGCACTTCAGTAAAGATTCTGCGTTTATTGCCAAAGCAACTGTGATATTGCTGTGACATTTTATTGTAGAGCAGACTAATCATTTTCAAATGTAGTAATTGTAATAATTATCAAACAGCGTGACATATCTAAGAACACTAGAATTAATTTATGTTATGAATGTTACGAATTGTTATACATTTATTTTGTTTTCAAATGAAAATAAGTTGATCTTAATAGCAGACACTTTAATAATATTTAATGTAAGTGCTAAATGATATCCAGGGGTA
The DNA here is from genome assembly GCA_036877525.1 of Chromobotia macracanthus. Taxonomy (NCBI): domain Eukaryota; kingdom Metazoa; phylum Chordata; class Actinopteri; order Cypriniformes; family Botiidae; genus Chromobotia; species Chromobotia macracanthus. Next base: position 2,256,659 of record JAZGTH010000091.1, read on the forward strand.
CTTTATTTACTGGGGAAAGCTTTGCATGTGTGAGAGTGCTATGTGTGTATGTAAACATATGACTCCCTAAGGGTTTAATGAAGTTAATGTACTTGCAGGCCTTCTGAATGAAAAACAACCTCTTTATATACACTGTAAACAATTATTCTGAGGGAGGTAAATACAGCCCATGCAAATCTGTTACATTTTACTTACATTTATTAATTAGCAAGTGAAAAATTGGTAATAATGGGTACATACACCTATTTCTTAACAGTACTGACTGTAACATAAAAAAGTGTACTCAAAAATATTGGTCCTGCATGCAGCCTTAAATCTGTTTGCATATAAAAGTATACCTATAAAAGTGTGTTTTGTGTGCAGGCATTCAGTTGCTCTCGAAGCTTATGAGTGATGATTTGCACTCTGTACTGAATGCTAACAGATAACATGGCCAACAGAAGCCAGGAGAACTGATTTACTTCTCGCCTTTTAACAATATTAACACGCACTCCTGACATGCCATCACAGCTTGAAATAGTGTCCATAAGGCAGAGCATGCGAGTAAACTTAATAGCAATAACAACCTACCAACTGTATAAATGTATCGATTGTATTGCAATACCAATTGTGACGTGCCATCAAGCAGCTGATGAATTATTATTGTCATATGATTTCTTGCTGAGAAGCATTGCTGCATTTATTAAATCCTTTAGGTCACAATAAATTGTAGTGTTTTAAACCACAGCATGGATAAGATCAGAAGTTATCCTGGTCACCAGTGGTTCTTAATGTTTTGCTTCAGATCACATTTTACATTGGACATCAAGTGCATATAGATAATCTAAACAGACCATCAATCCATTTTTGGTCACAAACTACAATTCACCTAATTATATCACAATTTATGCACAAATATTTCAGAAGTGTGCAGTGTTCATTAAATCTAATCTTACCAGCATCTCGGAAGACACAAACACGATCAAAGTTGCAATGCAAGCTGACTATCAACCTTATTGTTTTGACTTCATTTATTGTTTTAGCTCAGTGACCAGTCACTCGTGAGATGAGAAGTCTCAGCTCCCCTGCATCTGCCTACCAACCTCACTGCAAGCTGTTGCACCCTTCTACAGGGGTACCTGCCCCAACTTTCTGGTATCCCAGCAGCCCCTGTGCATCATTGTCCTGTATTAATAAGCTATTGATCCATGGAGACCTACTTTCTCAGTGTCTGCGTCTGCTATTCTCTCTCTCTCTGCCCATTCGCAATGGCCTGTATCGATGTACGAGTTGCAAAAAGCACAAGTAATGGATACACAGAGGCAGCTGAAGCTCATGGGCTTTGAAAGGAGGGGGTATTTTTGTGTTTTGCTTCTCGTAAGCCTCTGTTTCGACAGCCATTGGCCCCTTGAGAGAAGAAAAAGTGCCGGTTGAATCACGCCTGACATCAAAGCACTGGCTCTACTGAGGGGGCCACTCCCATATACCCTGATGCCTGACGTGATGGATTATTTCAGCTCAGCACCTTCAGCCAAGCATCTTGCCCCTTCTGCACTGGAAAGCTATATATATATATATATATATATATATATATATATATATGTGTGTGTGTTTAGCATCTGATATAAAAATTTACTTATTTTACACTTATCTAAGCATTTTTGCTTTGTTCTTCATACATTGGAAGACTAGTAAAGTGGCCCCTGACACCGAGTGCCCCCCCATCCAGATAAAAAAAAAAATTAGATCAAGTACAAACAAAGATTACGTATTAACAAGCAGCAGTTCTGTTACTATGAATAGGGGAAAGTGCAATTCTTCTGCATTGTTAGCTAGACTGTAAGCAGTACCAGACCAGTTTAGCCTTAAACAAATGCAGGTCAAGATCTGTTTAATTTTTTACATGTGGTTACCTAGCAAAAGGTGTGTTATCATAAACTCCAAAGAGTCAGAAAAAGAGAGCCGGCTTTAGTGAAGCCTGAATTTTACACTTTATCATCCATTAGCAGAACAAGATGTCCAACATGAGAAGCATTTGGACAATTGGCAAACAGCGCACTGTTCCACCGAGCAGAACCTGCCTGCTCTCCTGCACTGTTTGCCCAGAAGAATTGCTTGCATGACACTCATGGCTGGAGCCTCTGGAGAAATGCTCCACTTGGCCACACAGGTGCTGACTTGAGGAAGTGGATGTGGAGTTGCTTCCAGATGACTTACTGTGACCACTGGAGACTGACACTGCTGACACATGTTCCTGGTCCCATTTCCTGTGCGAGTCAAATGAATCATGCAGGAACATCTATGACATTAATTTCAGAAGTGACTGTTGAAACAGAAGCTGTCTGGTCTGACAGTGTATAGTATGTAAATGGTGACTTGGTTGTCAGTCACTAACATTCTGCCTAAACATTCTCTGTTCACAGAAAAATGCTACAATTTTCCAATATCCCTTTAACTGAACTCAATATCCCAATTAGTATTATGCAATCCTAGAGATACTAGTTTATTTGTGATAAACTCATCCAAACACCAATCCGGTACTTTCGTCAGATATAAGGTTTAATGCTCTGTGTATAATCAATAGAGATATTAAACCGTGTGAAGACAGTGATCCAGAAACTCCAGCATCTGACCTCACCTGGCTCTGTGAGGAGCACATAAACACTGAACAGCAGCACGTGCTCCAAACAAATGCAATCCATTTAATTTAATAATTTTGAGCAATGAAGCATCATTACCATAAAGGCAGATTGATTCACCGCTGTTTTGGAGATGCCAACGTTGCAAGAGAATAACGTAATGTGCACTGACAGCTCATTAATTCCCTCATGCTCTTGCCTGTGACCGGCATTTTTACATGCTGAAAATTTACAGCCTTAGAGACTAACTGGGCACACTCCTAATGTGTATCATCTCAGATTTGTTTTTGTTTTGCCATCATTATTCTTTACTGCAGATTACATAGTGCCTTGAGTAATCTGGGAGGTCCCCGGAATGCTGAAGAGCTGCAGGGATTTACTGCTGAAGCAAGTGCCACACTGAATGTTTATAACTGAGCCTGTTCTGTTTGTTTGGTCAGTGCTCTGTAGTTTTCACACCCTTCTCTATCTCTCAGTTCCTCTGATCTCAAGCTAATATGCATGGTGCTGCAAAAACACTCATCCCAAGGCATAATAAATCTCATTGTTTGGCATAAATATATTGGCCTAAATAGGTGATTTATATTCTGCTTATTTAAACTTGCTTTATTGTTGTTCTTTCAAACATTTTCAATTAATGTAACATCACCACAAAACCCATACTGAAAAATCCAACCTAAACGTGTAGTTTTGTTTTGTATGTTTTGTACGTACGTACAAAACCCATACTGAAAACCCGTACATGTACATAACAAAACAGCTGGTTTCTAGCAGGTCACAATGCACAAGGGCAATAAATAGGGAAGCAAAGAAGGAGGGTAACAAGGGCAAACAGGTGATGGGCATGAACTAATAATTGGATAATTAACAAGGAAACAAGAGGACGGGAGCAAGACTCACGGCAGGAGAGCACATGGCACAAAGTAAACAATGGCCATGTGCTTCCACACAAAGACAAGCAACACAGAGATCACAGAACACACTGAGCATGAGTTTGAACCATGACCAGGACTCAGGATCCAGGAGTCAGGATCCAAACTCAAAATCATGCTCTGACACAAAAACAGAGCTGTCAGGATCCTGGCACCTTAGGAGATATCAGCAAATCAACTAAAAATACATTTTAAAAAGTCTGTTTTTCCAGAGAACTTATTTCTCCAGATTAGTTCATATGCCAGACAGAGTTTTTGAAGAAGGTTTTTCTTGGATTTTTTTTTATAATACCCAGTGCCAATTTATTATTATATGTATATATAATTTTTGTTGTTATCCACATATTTGAGCAATGTGAGGAGAAAGCAAAACAATTGTAATCTCCATATGCATTTCCTTTTTACATTTTCAATCTAATTCCGTATTCAATTCAATATGGGTTTAGTAGCAAGTATAATTTAGCTTTCGTTGCACATTTAAAAAAGTAATAAGAATTGTGGCGAACCACAGTTCTCAACATGAAGTAAGCATTATTTTAAGCGTTCAGTAAGCAGAATAGTCCACCCATTTACACCTCAACTCATATTTGATAATTTATTGTAGTTATCTGGCAATGTTACAAGCTCTAGCTGGTTGTGCTGTGGCTTTGCTTTGAATAAATAATCTTCTAAGGAAAAATGTGCATTCCTGATGTGTCATTCTCTAATCACTGTAGCTTTCCTTTTGATTTTATGCATCTTGAGTTTCAAATCAAGGATCATCTAAAACCTGTGTTTAAAACCAGTCTGGGCTCAGTCAGACTGTACAAAAATGGTGTTTAATTTCCTTTTCCAGGTGTTATAGTGATAGCACAACACTAGCCTTTGCTGTCCAGAGTAGGTAGGGTGGCAGTCTTCGATACCTGGATTACACACCCTCATTATCTTAATTGGCCCCTAATCAAGTCCCTGTCAGACAATCGTCAATGAGGCAACCCCTTAAAGATGGCATCATACAAATTGCCTGTGATTCACAGCCTAATTGTGCTATGATTATACTGTCAATACACAGCATGATTAGGACGCTGCAAAATTGGTGGTGTGCATTAGCATATGTTTCCATACACTAACAGAAATATCACATTCACAGAAATATCGGACTCCCAAACATCCCAGAGTCCGACAATGGCAATGTCTTCCACTGGTCAGACTGGGCCATGCTGCAGTGGGATGCTGATCTCCTGGAGCACCAAGAGGCTCATAGCTATCTGTAACACGCAGATGAAGGTACCATGAACTGAAGATTTGCTCTCCTGAGCTTAACCTTATTGAAGACGTTGGTAATTGCCTCGACACAATTTAGAGCATGATGTATCCGTTATGCTTCCTAATGCAAAGCCGGAGAAATTGGAGTGTTTTGTTAGTGTCACTCTGAAAGGGACACCTTTGTGTATCAGAACTTTGAGCACCCCTCCTGATCTCACTCCATCGGCTACCCATAGCCGCCTGTATTCATATTAACTTATGGCCACGCTAGCATGAACATTAGCGTAAGAGTGAGGGGGTTTGGTGATAAGGGGCAAACTTTAAACAAATGGAATGTCCTCCTCTTCCAAGTCTGGTTCCGAGGTCTTCCTTTCTGCCTTGTAAGAGGTGTCTGGCAGTTCTCCTAGCATCCTTATTTGATGGCACTGGGCATTTTTTTATGTTTAGCCCAACAAAATCCAATCCCAATGTAAAAGACTTTTCTCCACTCTGGAAGTTAAAGAAGGGCCCTGCCATAAAGCTGGGACCCTGGAATGTCTTCTGATGTGTTGTTCACTACGATAGCTTCACAGGTCTGTGTGGGTCGGTGTATATTATAAAATTCCCCAAACACACCAGGTAAACCACAATGCCAACATTTCACAGACAAATTCTTTGACTGCATTCCTCTGTCTGCACAACTCCATCAATCCACTCAAGTAGAGCCCTCATTTTCTTCTGAAACCACATGCATTCAACAAAAGCACAGTCGACATCATACACATCAGAACAACTCCTTTGTTCTTCAAACATCTGAGGAAACCATTGCTTCTCTTCAGAGAGAGCAGATCTCCTCATCTCCAGTATCTTTCCTAACAAAAACTGCTCTCCACAGGAATGTTCTGAATTATATCTTTCTCACCAGGGAATAAAACCTATTGTTGTTGAAGCCGATGGTTTTCAAACAAATGATTGTGGTTCAAGAGACCATACCTACAGAAAACAAGTCAAGATTGCTTTTCCTCGGGCCTAAGATACTTGCATACCAGTATTTGTTTAGTGGAATATAAGAAATGAAAGTGAAAAAGTGAAAGTGACATATTTGTCAGATATGGTAACCCATACCCGAAATTTGACCCCTGCATTTACCATCACTGGTGAGGAGTGAACACATACTGCAAGCTGTTAACACACACATACCCAGAGCAATGTAGGTAGCCTTACTCGAGGGCACTGGAATCAAACCAGCCACCTTCTGATTACAAGCCTAACTAACCAAACAGTAGGCCACAACTGCCCCCCAAAGTAGAATATTGGTGGGTGGTTCAGTGTGATATTTCAAGTGTTGTTTTTAATGTCCTTTAAGGTCATTGCCCATCCTCGTCTACTGAACTCTAGTCATTAAATCAATGATGTAAAGTCAAATGTGCTGGAGAAATTTATTCAGAGACAAAAACACAGCATACCATAGCTTAGCATACCTTCTTACACTATTAAAAATAAAGGTTCTAGAAAGAGGTTTTTGCAGTCATAGAACAATTTCTTATTCCTTAAAGATCATTTAATGTTAAAATAAGTACAATTTTGCTTCTGTTGATTTGGACCATTCTGTTGGAGTTACGTTGTAGACAGCCCACTCCTGCTGACTTCAGCTGTCAGTAACCAACAAAAAACACGGGCTAATTTGCATCTCATTAATCTCATTACTCCTTAAGGGATTCTGTTTTTCCCTCTTCTGTATTCTTTCTTTTCAATCTACATTACTGTCTTAATCCCAGCTCATTAAGAAATACTCTTGAAGTTTAAAAATCTGCCCTTTCCTGCCTTCTGTCTTCACACAATGGTAGGTGGATGAATTCATTTCTCTGTGTTTGGGCCTGAGGAGCTTGATTAAAAAGCCACCTTTCCGACCCTTGATAAGCGGATGGATTAAACAAGCCCACTGATTGCCTGGTCATTTCTTCCCCATTCATAATTGAAAGCTGTAATATGTCCCAAGTGCTTATTAATTAAAACTATGAGGTAAAAGGCCCGCGGGGGACAATATTTAGGCCTCATTAAAAAATAATAATGTTACCTAATTGTTCTTCTTAATATTATTGCCACACGCAAGCAGTAATGGAATAAAAATACAAAGACGCTGAGTCCTTATCCTGCTGAGTGGATATGACTTGTTTTTCATGCTGTTTATAAATTCATGATGCTTTAGTCATATTTTAATTAAAAAGGGACCGTGGCTTGTTTTCACGATGAATCCCTGAGCAGCACTTATAATGCATCGTGTTCTGATCAGCGAGACAAACTTAATGATGAAATGAAATCCATTCATCATACTGAAGATGCAGTCATTTAGAGTTGCTAAATACTGAGGGCTCTTTATGTCTTTCTCTCTCTCTCTCTCTCTCTGTCATTTCTTCTGTCCATGTGTTCTTGCAGGGAACAGTTCAAGTGTTAAAAATCTCTACTTTAAGAAGTGATTGACCAAGACAATAATGGTTTAGTTTGTCAAAAACTGAAATCATTGGCACCTGGTGCTTCTCAGAAAGCGATGCATGGTTGTTACATGCATTTAATTCTCAAAATAACTGAGGACTATTTTAAAGTCTTATATAATAATTTGTCTGTTGTAAGTGACACATCCGGATGCTAATCAGTGGCACAATGACTGTAACTCACAATAGCCACATCATTGTGATCAGCCCATGATACCTCAAAATTCATTGACTCACCATGGCAACACTGTTTGATATATCAAAAATCCATTCACGGCTTAGCAATTTTTTTCTGACCAAGTAGGAAGCGACTTAAGTAAACACTTATATAAACACTGTTTTAAGTGATACACTTCCTTCTGTTAGTTGGTGGTGCTATGACTGTGACTCACAATAGCCACATTTATGTCATCAGTCCATAGGACCAAACATACAGCTCAAGTCTCAAGAAATTACTCAATGCAGGCAGAAGATATGAGCCACTACCTACTTTTATTTTTTGTCATAAATGTATTGCATCGCCATGGCAACATCGTTGAAGATATCATAAATCCCTTCACAATTTATCATCTTCAATGTCTTGGCATAATTTTTGCCAAATTTGGTAACAGTCTTATAAATCCCCTAGAAAGAGTATTTCAAAATTCATCAAATTGATGGGCCACTTCCTTTTGGGCGGAGCTAATGAATGTAATTTTAAAAGTTGTCCAGCTTTATGAGAACAATATATGTACCAAGTTTGGTGACTGTAGGCAAAATTAACCCCATCACTTTAGTCAAAATCACTTTAGTCCCATCTTTATGTGCTCAGCACTACCAAGCCCCACTGCCCCATGTGCCAGCCTTTGCCCGGCATTAAGCCTTAATGGCCAAATTTCAGGACTTTTTGAGTATGTTAAGGGACCCAAAGGCCCTGAAAACCTTGAAAAAAAGAATAAAAAATAATAATCCTAAGGAAAACAATACGGCCCTAAATATGGAGAGAAAAAGGATGAAGAGAGGCCAAAGCCAGTGCAGAATTATTCAAGAAAAAATGGCACCTGGCCTAGGGGAAATCAAGGCTGCCTTCAACTGGATTACTCTTGGCACAGTACAGATATGGTATTGTTTAATGCCCCCTCCCATCTGTCTTGTACGTAATCCTTTATCTTACTCTGAAGTAATATAGCCTTCATTGCAGGTCAGTTGTGTTGTCCAGTACACTACTGTTTAGCTCACTAGACAAAAACGTTTCTTATGATCTGAAAAAGTCTTTGAATCTGAAGGTGTGTTTCAATGTTTGAAATTACTTTCAATGTTTGAAATATATGTTCCAACATATTTTCTTTTATTAGAAAACAACAAGATGCAAGAGTCTAGCATTGATGGAAACTCCTTCAATACTGTTTAAAAAGCTTTCTAGGTTGATACCTCAAGGAGCTGGATGATAAATATATGTATGTGTGTTGGTGTGTGTGTGTGTTGTGTGTGTGTCACGTTGTATGTTCAAGTGTTTATGCGCTGGTTTATCTCCCCTAAATGAGAACTAAGTACCAGTGATTGTGAAAAGGATTCCAGAGCGCTGATATTCCTCAATGTCACATGGACTTTTTTAATGCTCACTTGTGCCCTAATTGGATGAGAGGAAGATAAACTCCAGACTAACCCTGGAAATCAAGACTGACGTATCTTTGCGAATGCTAGTAATGTAGCTGCTGACTGACATCTGTGTTACTCTGTGAGCCTCACAAATCCATGTAAATATGGCTGCCTCTCTGTCACAGAAGATGAAACCACAGATGTTGAGAATGAAACGATTTGAATGAAATCAGAGAAAGAACAGAAGTGATGGGTGACTGAAACAAGGTTTTTCTCTCATGTTCACACCCAGAACATGCACAGCACAAATGCAGTACGTCCTTTCCCATTATTTTCACTTTATATTATTATAAGTATCAGTGATCAGTGATCAGTGATCCATTGAGACTGTGACATCATAACAGATTAATTACATGAAAATTTCATGCTAAAGTGGAATAGAACGTTTTCTATTAGAATCTTCTAACATATAGGCCTACGGTTTCAGTATCAGTCCATCTGTGTAACAACCCAGGGCTTTTGTGACCCATGACAATTAATCTATATTCCCTAATGATGTCACACCTTTCCTAAGTCCATCTCTCACCTAACCATATCACTGAAGTCATTAACATTTTGCCCTTTATATTATACCATTTCGTGGAGTGTCAAGTTTGTCATTTGTAGAAGAAAATGACAAGCGGGCTTTTTACACATGATTAATCACAAACTAAATATTTCTGCAAAAGGTCAAAACTTCATGTCCAGTTGGAGCTCCACCAAGATTTTCCTATGTGTGCCATGTTATAAAAACGTGATCTGGCGCAGACTTATCTCAGGGCTGACATACACACCACAGTCAGACCACTGAATCTTGTGCCAGATAATGTGGCCAGATGGTTACCCATAAGAGAGAAAAATCACAGATGAGATTGTTTCTCCTGACAGCAATAAGTTTTAATGAGAACATCTTGGTCCTACACACTTAAAAAATCTAAAAAAAAAACGCATCTAAAAGAGAAATTTAAACAGTAAAAAGTAAGGCAACTCTCGATATGCAGTGCGAGTAAAGAGCAGTACAATGCATGTTAATTAAGGCAGATCATGTGGTATTGGGAGAAGCCAATAAGAAATGATTGGTTCATACTGAAATCCAGCCTGTCCTCCAACCCATACAAGCATATAGGTTGTTTGTCACTTTCCTGAAATCTGATTCATACTGTTGTTTACTAAATTAGCAAGCATACCGTCAGCAGGAGGCACCACAGACACTTTCACTTTAACCCAATAATGTAAGTTCAGTTGGTTCAGTTTTCCCAGGTGATACTTTCTCTGCTTTTGCTGCAAATAAAACAGGAGATTCACATAAACAAAAAAAACCCCAAACAGTACACATTTCCCAGCCACACATTTCCCTGTCCGCCTATAAAGAAAACACTCATTTCAAAAGCTGCATTGATTTCTCAGCATATACTACAATAAAATGAGCTCCTCTCTGGTGACCCCTGACAGCACTATCTGAAGCCTTCCCATTCGGCAGAGACACAGAGGGTCTGGAAATAGAGCTGGGAGTGTGGTGAAGGTGGCCCTGCAGGACAACTCAAGGGCAATCACAGCTACCAAAGCCTGAAGATTCAACCATGGACATAATGCTGGTGTGTCAATAAGGCAATGTGGTGTAAAAAAAGACGAAATGCATATCATTTCTGTGTTTGTATTGCAGTTATAATTGAGGAGGATTTCCTGTACTGAATTTCTTTAATATAGCAACTTCTGTCTTAACCAGTGATGTGTATATGTGGTGGGACTACATGTTGGAGTACATAGTGGTCTAAAAACTACCACTTCATGTTTAACAAAGGCCTTTATTTGGTTCCCTAATAATCCAATATATCCAGTGAATTCCTCATGCTGCTGTCAGAGCTGTATTCAAATCAAGAAACATGGAATATTCCTTCAAGGAATACAGGCTATTACAAGTTAAGCCTAATCAGAGCACAATGACAAATTTAAACTTATCTCTTAAAATGTTACAGTGAGACATTTACAATGGCAGTAAATGGTGCCATATAAAATGCATTTAAATACACCATTTTAAAAATATAGCCACTAACTGTAAACATTATAATTGTTATCATGATTTTATTGTCATAACTCTGGTGCCTTGATGACACAGCTGTTTGCTATTTATTCCTTATAATAAAATATCCCAAACCACAAAGACTGTAATAATACTGCAGACAACATTCACAGTTCTCAGCTCAGCTCTTATTCTCTAATGAAGAGATGTCCAGGACACAGCGGTTTATCCTGATCTATGTAGCTCTGATTTTGATGCAGTAGAAAACCAATCATTTGTGGCTCCACACCAGGCAAAGCATTAGTCATCATGCTTTTGTCATCGTCGGTGAATTGAGCCATTTGTTTAAATTAAAACCATTCGTTTATAAATATACACTTATAGGCAAAAGACATTCTCCCCTCATATTTTGATCTATGAAAGAATTAAACACTGCCCTACTGATTTAGAAATATGACTGAATATGGGTCCCCGAAACTGAATATTTTGGCTCAAGGTCAATGATGAAAAGATATTTTTCAGAGAAATTATTGCTGCTTCATAAGGCCCTGACATATTAATAATGACAAATTACAAACTAAGTGCATCAAATGAAAAGACATTAGGGTAAATCAGCATGCCCAAGTAAAACAAGCATTCATGCTGTCACCTCCCATGTGTTATGGTAAGTAGACTCAGACAACAGGAGAACTTTGAGGTGATGTTTATTAATGCAACACAGATGAACAGGTAAATGAACTGTAAATTGAGCACTGAAAACTTGAGCAACTGATTGAATTGTTCTTGCAGAGGCTGGAGGGTGCAGCGGTGATGACAGCACACACTGAGCTGGGTATCCAGGTGAGTAACAGGTGAGTTCTTACACAGGTGGAGGACAACAGACACACAGGAGACTTGAAACCAGGAGTCACCACTGAGGGACCAGCACAGGAGAGATCGCTGGAGCACAGAGTACAATTAGAGAAACCAGACAGTGAGTGCTGGCTCATGTGTGCTTATTTCTGGTGGGATAATGGGATGCAGATGTGGGTGACTGGTACTCAGGTAAATTGGTGTGATGTGGTTGGCTGTGAGAGGGGTTGGCTGATCGGTGGCTGATAATCGCTGCTGAATTCTCATGCGTATCAAAATGATTGATCAGTGGCAGCATATGCCTAAAACATGTCATAATCTGGCAATCTATAAACTAAATTAAAGGAAATTATAAATTCCCCAAATCTATGCACTCATCAAATAATGTTCATTTAGAGGGTAGCCCCATGTAGAATGATGTGTAACCTGGTCATTTGGGTCAATCAATGTGTAAGTTTGACAATTCATAATTTAATTAAAACCAGCAACTTTTTCCTAGTTTTTTAAAACTTTGGCCCTCTAAATGTCAGATGTGTACCAGCAGCTCTTTTTATTGAAAAATCTGTTCTGACATCAGTGTCCTGAATCTGCTGTCTATACTTTCCAAGTGATGAAACTGGCTGTAGATCAGTACTGAGGGAAACACTGTCCTAACTCGATATGGAAAGTGGAGATGGAGGTGGAATGGTAATGTGGGAGCTGAAATCTGAGGTGAAAACTCCATCATCACAGGAAAGCGGATCACAGTCTGGTCTGACACTAAAGCCCTGCACATCCCACACTCCTCTGATCTACTGCTCCTACAGGAGAGTGAGAAACATCCAGAATAAAGATAGACACAGAGATAGAGAAAAGAAAAGAGACAGACAGACAGAAAGAAAAGGAATCAATCAATGAATCACTCAATCTTGACAAACTCTCTTTTGGTTTTAGTACAGTATTTCAGCACATAAGAACCGTTCGATATAATACCATTCTGAAAGCTTCACTTCAGTGGTTGTTGGGCCCTTCACAGTCTGCTGTTCTCTCAGTAACGTCTGTTAGACAGCACAGGACTGAGCTGACTGTACTTGCTGAAGACTTTGCTGTGCTCTGAAGACACATGATGATTCATAGGCTGTGACATTGTGACAGATGGACAGATTTGAGGTATTTTGGGGACTTCATCCTTGATGCAGTTGGCAAAATGAAAAACATTTTTCATTATGTGGTGGTTTTGTGCGCTCAAACACTTCTGAGTGTGTTTAAGTTGCAGCAGTGCTGTCAAGTGTCAATAGTGCACTTCATGCAAGAGAGTTTGTGCATATCTGTGCATGTGTGTGAGTGAGAGAGAGAGAGAGAGAGAGAGAGAGAGAGAATGCAAGACTGTGCTTTAAAGAGGGGCTATCTGTATTGATTGTGTCTGTCATATCCACTTTTGTACAAAGTGTTTTATATCCACAAAGGATCAAAGCAGTCATTTCCAGCATGTATGCACTTCACAAGCCATGAATGAAATATAAATACAGAGTAAAAGTGAATAAGAGAGAGAGAGAGAGAGAGAGAGAGAGCAGCAGCACCATCAGCATCTCCCCCACTTTCTTTGATATCTTTGATATGTTTCTTAGGTGCTTTGTTCCATCACATGATATTATTGCATGTGATGTGTGTACACACTGGGGCACTTGCTTTGCATCTGACAGTGAATTCCTATACATACACACAGACATACAGTATACACACACTGTTAGCATTTATACAAGTACATAAACATAAACAGAATAAACATTTAAAATTACTGCAAACATCATGTCCTTAATCTTAGAATTATTTTGTATGTAGCTCCAATGACCTAAAAAAAATGAAAGCCCACACTGAATATTTTAACTGTGTTTTTAAAAATGCATAACCCAGCAGAAAAGTCCATTAAACAAGGCTAAAATAAAGGTGATCAAACAGAAATGGTGATTAGTTAGACTGGACAAGTACACTTTCCCTTATACATCAGTCTTAACTTAAAATACATATGCTAATAATTATTTCTAACAATATTTAGAATTGTAGTCTAAAAATGTAGATTACATTTAACACTCTGAAAACTCATGGAATTTCAAACAGTTTTGTACCATCTTGGGTATAAATTAAACAGAAACCTGTAAGCAAAAGGGTGCAGGACGACATGATGCACAAACAAACTCCGCCCCGTTCAAGACACTTTTACTCATGTTCTCCTCTCACACCTCAATAATCTCTTTCTCCTGCTCTTTTCTCTAAGAACAGACTAATTGTTCTCTATGCCTCAATATGGCATTCAATATGGCTATTCTACCTAAGCAAATCATTTTTCCAGGTTATTAATATTATTAATAATATAATATTAATGTAGCATTGTGTTGATGATTATTGTACTCTTATAAACACTGCATGAAATCGGTTAACCAATAGAGGGCATATATGTAATCCAGGGAATCAATAATGTGATTTCATTCATCAAGAAATATGTGAGGGTGAGCATTGGGTTGGTTGTTTGTAGAATAACATCTTCGCTGATAATCTTTCGACATGATCGTGAGTAAATTATGGCAGAATTTTTATTTTTGGTGGAACCAAATTCTGAAAACAATTATAGTTTTTAACAGGCCCAGCTCCAGCTATGAGTAAGGTGAGCCACGTGATATTGCTGATGAAACTTGGCTATAGTTTTTTGCATTTGTAATATTCTGTTTAATATTCATTTTTAATATTATTAATATTTTAATAGAATCATTGAGTCTGTTTTTCCCCAAGGGTTTTTCTCCACCGTTGCAGGTTTGGTTCTTTGTCACTGTCGCCTGCTCACTGGGAGACTACTGACATACATTAAGAGACATGTACTTTAAGATCACTCTTAATATAAGAAGACTGTTTAATGCTGCTCTAATGTGACAACTAGCAGAGAACCGTGTATTAGTTATTTTAATGTTCTTTTAGTAGTAGACAGTAGATCAAGACTTGTCATTGCTTCTTTTAGTAGCATGACAAATGATTATTCAAACTGGGAATAAACTATATGCAGAAAGAGAGCCAAGAAAGTTCCCCTTTAATGAAACGGTCAATGGCTTTTGCATTCTCACAAAAACTACAGCTATGAAGCTGACTACACAGCACAATGAATCTCTTACATCATATCTGCACTGATGTTAATGATGACAGTATTTGTGAGCATGCTTGTAGAAAACTCTGGTGTTACACGAGACAATACCACACATGTGTGCTGTTTTCATTCACAGCTAAGACAACTCAAGAGACGTGGTGCCGGTGTGCATATACGCTCAGAAGACGTTGCATATCTCTGAATATCTGCACTAGTTTTGTGATTATTTTGTGATGTGGGGCCAGGGTGAGCCAAGCTTCTGATTAGCAGAGAGTCATTTCCAGAATGGGCTGTAATTCTTCATTTACATGTATAATGAGCATGTTTATGCTGGTTGATGATTCGAGGTGCCTCTTCTTAGATCTACTGTGTGTATGATCTTAGCTTTATTTTATTATTAACAGAACAAGATGCAGTTATTTTTCATGGACGACAAATAAAACAATTATCTGTAGCCCTTAACTACAACTACAGTTCCTACACTGTAAAAATAACAAAATAAAATAAATAAATATACTTTATTAAAATTGAGGGAATAATTTGCACCCTGCTTGTTTGGGTAGATTTCATCCCATAATTTTGAATAAAAATAAATTTAAGAGCTATGACAAACAAAAACAAATTAGGTAAAGTCTGTCTAATATTACTCAATACATTACACAACTAATTACTTACAAAAATGAATTATATTATTATAAAAAAATATTAATAATAATTATTAATATAAAGAAAAAGAAAAACACCATAGTCCATACTTCTACCAGTCTTCTGACATAATCATAATGAATCATGTGAGGAAGAGACTGCAGCGTAACATGTCTAGCGTGCATCCAGATTTAAAATTTAAAATGCATAATGGACAGACAACTACTTTTCATTTTTATCAAAATGAGCGAGCAGTGACAATTTATTTCATTTTTTAATAAACAACATCTTTAATTAACTTCAAAGAAATATGCACAATTGTGTGTTAGCAAGAAAAGAAAATGAAGAAAGAAAATGCCCACAGGACAAGACAAATAATACCTGCACATTATTAAACTAAGAGGTAGTATTTGTGCTTCTTCATGACTACCAACATCTTCTGTACGTGAGGAACCTACTTTCTGAATTTCTTCTCTGGACAAACACTCTGATTGGTTTACATATGCATTTACAACCCAAGCACTGCAAACAACTTCTCAACATTACTCTTTAATCTGTTTGAAAGAGTACTAAGGATGTTTTCTGCAAGATTATTACATCCAAGAGAAACAGATGCATCCCTAAAGGAATCCAGCTGTCAATCTTGAGGCTCAGTTTTCATAGCTGTCTATACAATATTCCATCTTCACCACAGGTTGTATCATAATGTTACCCAAACATATGCAGAGTGTTCCTGATGAATGGAGATGCTTGTGGCGTGGGCGAGGAGGTAATTTCTAGCTCTAACAGGTACAACTGGCTCGCAGCCAGATGAGAAAAGACAAGCTAGAACTCCGACAGACGCTCACTCAGCAATCAGAGAACATGGATTGAAAGTACAGGTATATCAAGTGGATTGAAAGTACAGGTAGATACTCACTGCATTCTGCATAGGTCACCCATACCAAACAGCATCTGACTCCACTGCTGTGGCTGACAAGATCTTCCTCAGTATGAAGCCTTCACGCTTACTGAAGTACAGGAATACGTGTCTGTGAGTGTGTGTGTGTGTAGACATAATCACACACTTCTTACTCCTTGGAAACAGGGATTAGGCTATTTGGTTTGGGAAAAGAAGGAAGGAATGAGATCTTGTGGTGTGTGGAGGAAGCTTGCCCAGGGGTGAAGAGTTTGTGTGAGGAAGGACCATCACATGGATACATTTCTTAACACCATTGCCTCCACCCCCACTGTGGCCCCCTTGATAGCATCAATCATCTATTTTATTCTTATTTTCAATTTTGCGGACAGGAAAGGTCAGGATTAGTTACCGAACAGCAGAAGAAACACAGGATGGGGCTTCCTGAAGTCATCTTCACCACTGCTGGATAATGTGTCTGAAATTTTGAAGTTAATCTGTGGTGGGGGTGAAGTCTTAAATAGGCCCACAGATAGGCCCATGTTCACCTTATCACGTTCAGTGTTGCAGACACACAATAAACAGTGACAAACTGAAATTTGTACACAATCCCTCCTAATCCGTCATAGTGTAAGATGCTGGCCATTCTTATGCATATATTATGTGCATATATATATATATATATATATATATATATATATATATATGATATGCATAAGAATAGCCAACACAGGGCTCAATTTGAGGGGGGATGCATCACCTCTGTAAAACCACATTGCCCATTACCATCCTAATTACATTTGTGTATTATTTCAAATTTATCATGCGAATGATTATTAAAATTAACTAGGTATGATAATTAATGAATTATAATGGCCAGTCAGAACTAAATATTGTTAAAATAATCTGGAGCTCTTAATGCTTGCATTTGCTGTGGGTAGGAAGCACTCAGGAGACTAATGAAGTGCATGTGGTACTATGTAAAAATACTAGAGGACACATCACCAAAATATCACCACCAGCCTCTAATGTCCCTGAGCACATACATGTTGTGTTGTGTTGATGTGCCGCTCACGGCAAATGATCTAGAATGGTCTAGAATATTTCTAGAGTTTGGTCTAGAGACTTCATATAGCACCATGCATAATTCCATGTGTTTTTGTGCAGATGTGTGTGAATCTCTATTTCTGAAGTGTATCCCCATTACCACAAAAAATGTTAAACAGCACAACTATTTTCACTGGATGAGTGGAAGGATAGATGGGTTCCTTCAAATAAAAATGGGCTAAATATTTATGAATATATGTTTCGTATACACAAACATGTACACAAGTGCAAAAACAGTGCAAAGTAATATGAAATGTTTTTCAGACCAGAATAAATTTAAACCACAAAGCAAATTGAATTTTGACTCTTACTTTTTCAAAATTAGCCCCTGACATTGATCAATGATGTCATTTTCAGCTTGTGTGAATAATATAAATATTTTCTGAGACACTTCGGCCATTTAAAATCTACTTCATGTGTTTCTTATTCCTGTGTGTAAAAGTTTCACCCACAGAACCTAAAAATAGCAACAGAACATCAAACAAAATAATAACTGCTCTCATGGCTTGTAGATGAAGATCGATCTCAGCCCAACAAATCTTAATGAACCCAATGTACTGAAATCATTAAAACACCTATATTAACCTTTATTAAATTACCTTTATTAACCTTTTCCACAAAATTTCCACAATATTCCAGCCCAATTTTTACTGTCCTTGTACTCATGTTCTCTTAACAAATCTTACTCGGGACTGTGTTATTTAATTCTTCTGATATCACCAAAACTGATCTCACAGAAATCATGAAGTCAACATCCTTCTGGGACTATGTTTGAGTTGTAAGTGCTTTGTAACTAGTGCTGCATCATTTGTTGTAGACCCATGAATGAGGTGTAAAATCATGCGGCTTATTGAGAAGAAGTCAATCGCTATAACTTTTAATCAATCACTATAACTTTGATAAGCGATTGATGGGTGTATGCATGGCAATACCATAAAATGAGCAAAAAACATCCTGTCATGTCAACCACGAGTTTGAGCAACACTAATAAGCATAAAGCTTTCCTATTCTTCTTTTTCTTCTATTATTCTATTTGTTTCTCTTTCACCTCTTTAAAGACCAAAAACCATGAGTAAAATCTGAGTTTTATTTTGACAATAAGAAGTCATTAAGACACGTGCAGCAAACATACTCAGACTTGCACCACTCCACTTTTAGCTCCCTTTTAGGTCTTGCATTAGTTGCTTACCCTCACACAAATGTGGCAAGATGTCTCAGATACTCAACCTAATCACCCAAGCGAGAGACATGAAGGCCTGGAAAGGCATTGTGATGAACACCCTTCTACCCAGGGTTGCCAATGACCTACCACACCAGAACCGAATGCAACTGAACAATGATGGAGGAGGACTAATGACACAGAGCCTGAGCCAGAGTAAGGAACACTAAGAGCTGATCAATGTCATTCTCTCCTTAGCCCACAACCTCATGGATCCGAGACAGGAGGTAACCAACCTTATGCTGCGAGGCAGAGAGTCTCAACTAACACATGCTCAAAACAGCATAATCCAGCTAAAGAACAGAATTACAAAAGGAGATTGACAGACTTCAAAATGCTCTGACAGCTGCTGAACAACGAGGGCAGCTGGAAAAAAGCCACCAGAGAGGACCTGGAAAAGAAACTTCTTGACACAAAGTCACTGTTAAACAGCCCAGTATGAACTCTTAGATAAAGAGGCCAGAATAATTGTCTATGAGGGCCATCTGAAAGCATCCAGAGCCAAAACTGAAGCACTGACCAAGCATCTGGACAGCACCAAAGACAAGCTTCAAATGGTCCAAAACGAGCTAAAACACTCTTACATGCTGCAAAGAGAATACATGTAATACATGTATATGTAAAATATGTAATACAGCAAATGTCTATGTTGCTAAATAAACTTAGGAGACATGCCTTTCTGCATTCTGCAATATGTCTACAATATGCATGTCCCTACAGTTTAGTGCTGTAAATCAATTTGTAAAAAACAAAATATTTTTGATGGACATCAGCAATTTCAAAACACTCCTGTTAAATCTCCTTTGTTGACTATTATGGCAAGGAATGAACTTAAAGTGAACTCAAGTCCTGCCATCATTTGGAAAATGAAATAGGAACAGGACAAAGAAAGCCAAAATGCTATTTAAAATACAATCGTTTATTTTCAGTCTCTTAATCCAAAGGGAATGGACCTTCTCTCACATACCTAAAGCTACTAACCTGTTTCAACTCTCCCTTCATGTTTTAAAGCCATCCAAAGACAGCGAGGATGCCACCCTTTCTGTTCCAACAGATTTCAGCACACAGCTGAATTATTCGTTTGTATTCTCAGAAATCACAAATCTGTTCATTTGGAACAGCTTGTGCAAATGGACAACAAATATAAACAATGATCTAATTGTGTATGTAATCTGCTCATGTACCCTAAAGCCTTCAAGTCAATAACGCTTCATTCTAGTGTTATGTTACTCACACTCATCACATCAGGCCATGAATTATTCCACTATCAAATTTCCATGTAATCATCAAATAGTTTATCCACACAAACAGAATCAAATTACCCAAGCTATTTTTAAAGGAACCCAGTATCCTGTTGTTGTCGAATGGCTCTTTGTTATAAGTACATGAGATACATGGGTCTAAGTTTCACCTTCTACAAACTGAGGGTTTTTCAAAATCACAAAGCTGAAGAAAAAGAACAAGGGAGTATGCCAGACCGATGTAGAACGCGAGCTGTTCAAGTTCACCACTTAACAGGCGTGATCACTTGATAAATTGCTATCATTTGGGGCTTATCTGCATGCTTCAGCAGTTTTTTATAGGTATTGTAAAGCTCCCTGGTTTCAGCCTCATCTTTCTGTCATGAAGTGGAAATGGACCCACAAATGTTAAATATGTACAATTGGGTCAGTAATGAGTTTAATAATGTCTAAATGAGTGCTGGGTTAGAATGAGTCTAAAAATCTTTCATCCTTTGAGGGGTCGTCAGTGGAACACATTATCTGAAAACTGAAATAGGCTTTAGAAGTTTTATTCTGCTGTTTCCCAGCAGCCTTTATCTGACTCCAAATCCTGTGTTGCTTCAATTTTATCTAATGCCTTTTCTTTTATTGTGTAGTTTATATTTTAAACACCAGTTAGAGATTGAGATTGTGATGTGTGCGAGAATTCCAAGTTCACTGAGTAACACTAAGAAAGTTAAATGGTAAATAAATGGTGACATTTGCACATTTGCATACACAATGTTGCAAGTTTGTAAACATGATCTGGGGCAGAAAATAAAAACAAAATAAAGTTTATGCATCTATTGCATGCTATGGGAGCAATCAAAAATACAGGTTAACTCCTGAACTGTAGCTACAACTACAAATATAGCTGCAAACAGCAATGGCAGACCAAAGCACTACGCTGTTGTCACCAAACAGAGCTTCTCTGAAAACAATGCACAGTGGGAATATTTCTTTTGTTTATTGAAGTCTATTTTAAGTGGCACTTCCCGCAGCCAGTTGGTGGCGCTATAACTGTGACTTATAATAGTCACATCATTGTGATCAGCCTACAACACCAAACATATTTCCTTTGTTCTATATAAATCACTCAAAGCATGCAGAAGATATGAGACACTTCCTGTTTCATTTATTGCCATTTATTGATTGTCTTGCCATGGCAATATCATTTGAGATATCAACAATCTGTTTACAACTTAACATCTTTAATATCTATCACAAAAGCCACCTCTATGTCATCAGTCCCTAGGACCAAACATACGGCTCAAGTTTGAACGAAATCACTCAATGCACACAGAAGACATGAGGCACTTCCTGTTTCCATTTTTTTCCAAAATATTTATATCCAAAATATTGAAATATGCCCGGGTTAAGGAGCATAATACATGTACCAAGTATGGTGACTGTGCGTAAAACTAACCGTATCACTATAGGGTGATATATAACCCTATATATAACCCTAGTCAATAGGGGGCGCTATAAAAGCCCCCACCACACCCAAGATTTTGCCACACCTAAAGGCTGACCACTATAATGTGTCACATTTCATGCCATTTCAAGCTTGTTAAGTACATTGGAGTATAGTTTATAAGTATGAAACATTATCATGGCAACAATATTTAAGATTTTTTAACTTTACATGAGCCATGTCTCTACATTATTCTGAACAGGTCTGAAGTGACTTTGCTAAATGTAAGTTTAAGTGACAGACTTCCTGTTGCCAGCTGGTGGCGCTGTGGCTGTGACTCACAATAGTCATAACAATATCATTAGTCCACAACACCAAACATATTTTCTTGGCATGCACTTTTCAGAACATCCAAAATAGCCAACGTCCTGTTGGGCCCTGTACCAGGGGGCGCTACCAAGCCTTTGCCTGGCCCTAATGGACGACGACTCTGACAGGTGTGCCAATTTTCAAGAGTTTTTGAGCATGTTGAGGGCCCAAAGGCCCCTAAATATAGCTGCAAGCAGCAACAGTTTTTGCAGTCTTTTGAACAAATGCTGATCCATTATCAGAACCGATCTGAGACAGTATTCTAAATCTGGGAATTACTTCCCTTGTCCAAAACTTCATCACAGTGCTTCCACTCATCTGTTATATCTGTCTGTTATCGCCAGCATATATCTTTTTCCTCTCACAGTCTTTATCATGTTCACATAATCTATTACCAAATGTTTAGAGGGACCTTCTGGAATAGGAATGTGTTCAAAGGGCAGATGTTCCTTTTCTGACATTATTTTGGGCACAAATTTCACATCCTACCAAAAACATCATCAATAATTGCTTGTAAGGATGGTGACCCATATCCTTGTTGCTTTATTTTTCTAATCACTTCCCCTCTTGCCCAATGGTGAAAATCACGTGCATCAGAAATTAACACACAAGAGCCATGGGCGCAATCATATGTGCTTCATATGAGCGCCATATACCATTAGCATCTTTTGTGGCCCGTCTTTGTTGCCACACAGAATGTTTATAAGCATTTGCTTGTTGTTGTCTTTTTAAAGTTTCAAAAGCCACTGTGCATCTGTGTCCCATGTTAAATGTGATTGCAGGCCTTGATGTCCTGCTTGTTTCATTAATGCTCTCAGTGGAGCAGTATTAATTGCATAATCTCGTATCCAATCCTAATTAAATCCTGTCGTGGCCAAAAATAGTTATCATTTGACCTACAGTTTGTGGTAGTGATGTTTTACTAATACTTTCTAATTGAGATGGTTGGTTTTGTGTGCTATTAATCTTCCCAAGTATTCCACCTGCGGCTGGCAGTATTACAATTTAGTCATTCACATACTGCAATA
The DNA here is from genome assembly GCA_036877525.1 of Chromobotia macracanthus. Lineage (NCBI taxonomy): Eukaryota > Metazoa > Chordata > Actinopteri > Cypriniformes > Botiidae > Chromobotia > Chromobotia macracanthus. The sequence continues at coordinate 2,279,468 of JAZGTH010000091.1, forward strand.
ATGTGCTATCCAGCATCACATCATCCAAATCAGCTTTCAATTATTGATTAAAAACATGGGGTGCATGCCTGAGGACAGGTATATTGGCATTCAGTGTATGTGAATAGCAAAAAGATATCTACCTTTCTCCGCTAAGGCAATTCCAAAGAAAACAGAGCAAAGATCAATAATAGTAAAACACTTTAGCATCAGGAGGAACGTTTGTCAACAATGTTTGTGGATTTGGAACTTCTGCAGGCCAGTCTTGAACTACATCATTAACCGCTCTCAAATCATGCTCTAATCGCCATTTTGTCTTGTCTGCTTTAGCAACTGGTAATATAGTGCTATTGCAGTCACTCAATGTTCAACTGCTGCTGAAATTAGCTCTTCAATTGTGTCCCTAATTCCTTCCACTGCTTCAGGTCATAATGAGTACTGTGGCTTTCTGGGTAATTTGACTCCTGGCCTTATAGCAATTCTTACTGGGCTAGCAGATTTTATTAGGCCTATATCAGTTTCATGTTTTGACCACAGTTCAGTAGGAACCTGCTCCTCCATCTCTGTTAACAGCTGGGCAGTCTTGCATTCAGCTTCCGGGAATGCCGCCAAATTCATCTCCCTTTTGCTCTTTATCACCACATCTTTGGGGAGGCTAGTCATCAGTGTAGCTCACACAATCTTCAGATACGTTTTATCTTTTGAAACAAACAACAAAGAATTATCTGTGGCTTTCCCCTTGCTCTTCTCTGCATTTCTCATCATTGGGCCTAAATCCTTACATACAGTGTAATATGGAACAGAGTTTGTAATTTAAAACCATTTTTTAATGAAATCACAATCAATTTGTAGTGCTGCTCCCGCGGGCTCACTATTACTTGTTGTGAAATTAAAGGGACTTCCTGTCTTTTTGTATCATCTAGCCAGTGTTTGTCAAGTTCCTGACTTTGCTCAGGGTCATATATCATTGTGCAGTGATATTTAGTCTGAAGTACATAGGGTTCTTCATTCTGTTCTTTAATGTTTGCTAGGTGTTAAATGACAAGAAGTGCTGATGGTTGTTGGACAGAGGTATTACATGCATTTACAGGTCCCATCACTATTGAATGTTCTCTTTAAGTGCAGCCTGCATCTTTTTTCTTCACCAGCTGTTTGACTTGTAACTGTGCCAGTTCCCTTTCGAGGGAACTCGACGCTACATCATGGCTTGACGCTATGAGGAACACGCTTCAGGCTCAACCGAGTCTGAACATGTGTAAAATCACGCCTATTTATAGGCAGATCAAAGTCATGTGACGTAGTGTAAAAGTGCCTTTTTAAAATATGCCTTTAAAAATATGTCATCAGTTTCTTGTCTTCAGGAAATCCATTTGTTCAAGTATTCAAACATTTATTTATAATTATTGACCTATAGAGAGTTTATAGAATTGTACTGCTGGTTTTATTGATGTTGGGGTAAAACCTGGGACTAGTTTGCAGAAGTATGTTTTATAAATATTTGTAAATATTTATAGAGTGGTTTAATGGACAGCAGTGCTTTTAGAGGTGACTTTTCCAGAAATAGGAGTTCTAACATATGATACAATATTTCACATTTCTGTCAAATGTTCTGTAATATGCAATCATTAATCCACCCAAAAATGAGATCGCACCCCTGAGTGGCTGATTTCTTTCAAAATTTCCACAGACATTTGGGGTCATGAGTCAAACAGGCCCACCAAGTTTTGTTCCAATCGATCTCTGTTACCCTTGTCTAATAGTTGCTCAGATTTCATTGGCTGATGGTGGCCATGTTTTTTAAGACAAACCAATGTCCTCATAGACCATGATGGTGCCTTGGCCAATAACACTGCATACCAATTTTCAGGTTGATCGGACAACCAAGTTGCACCAAGTGGTGCAGGAGAGGTTTGTACATTTTCCTTCGTATATTTAAACCCCCAGTTTTCCATTAAGCTAATCTACACATCACCAAGCCTGCATGGAATCTGCACCTGCAGGTATCCGAGGAAAGCTCCACAGATTGTATAGATCTTTCAATTTGTTATAATATATTGATATAAACATAATATTGTAAACAATCTAAATGTATATATAAATTTAATTATATGGTCTTGACGTACACATTTTCTGTTGGTTTAAGAACTCATTTAAGTACTACTTTGGTGTCTCTCTATAGCACAAATGAATCACAGTTTCTATTCCACAGAATCTTGCAGATTTTTCCAAAAATTCACAGCAGAAATAGCAGAAAGTCTGCAGCTGCCATCTGGTCCTGGTGTCAAACACAAATCAAATCAAAAACATTTTTGTTTTATTGACGTACTCTAGATAACAATGTGTGTTACGGTAAGGATTTGCTCTAACCAAACATGAACAAAATACAGTCCTTAAAATAGAAAAGCGAATATATCATGTAACATTGTACTAGTTACAGTATTTCTCAAAGAGAGGACCCATTTTTCCATTATCAAAGTGAAAATGATATATGGTATTGATTTTGATTTTGGAGCTGTATGTTGAAGCACTGATGTCAGATCAATATATTCACTGTATTTCTTAAGTTATAAATATACGTAACCTCAGTGGAGTAACCCTAGAAACAAGTGAGGTTAGAAAGTTTATCAATATTGACATTATTTACTCTCTTAATGCACATTGCTGATCTTATTCCCAGCGATTTTACGTTGTATCCCTAATATTTCCATTTAGTAAGAAAATTGTTAAAAAATATTCTAGGAACATTTAAAGTTTCCAGTTTTTTAGACGTTGTTTGGTTATAGGAATGTTGTTCAACTATTTTTTAATTTTTAAATTTGGTAATGTTTTTAAAACATTCCACTAACAACTTAACATTTTTGATATACATGATATGCAACATGGAAAAAAATCTACCGATGTTACTGCAAGAACGTTTTTGATAACTTTGACAGAACTTTTAGAGAATGTTAGCCAGTGTCCTAAGTATGTTCACTATCTTTGTGTCATTTAAAAAAAGATATACTCTTTTATTAAAATGCAGTGACGGCATACATATTCACACTCTGACACGGAGAGTAGCATCCAAGCCTTCAGTTTGTTCCTTGCTTTTGATTTTCAAAGTCACAATGGAGAACCCCGACTCACATAAGTATGTGGTGGTGAAAGGCAACAGAGATTTGATTGCATGATTTGACAGAGAGGAATATTCACTGCCGCCAGTCTGTAAGTTAAAGCTTCAGGTTATTATCAGCTGATAGTTACATTAGTTCATTTTCAAACACAGTGGACAGAGCCACGTCTTCTGAAGCAGGATTCACAGAGAATGGGTCCAAAATCCAAAGGTTTCCATGTCAAGGGTCCTCTGGGAAGTAATATTCAAACTTCTGAGACAACTGAGTCAAATGCTGGATTATAACACGAAAATGTTGACATGAGGAGAGGCTTCCAAAGTTTTCTGCTCTTCCAGAAATGTGTACACTTCTTTTCTCAGTTTAAAATGTTCAGAAAGCCCACATCTTCTTGAAAGCCACCTTATTTCACTATGCTACAAAATCTGCAAATGATCAACATCAAGTCTTTCACAAAGAGCAGGAAAACACCTTGAGTTGAGTGTGTTGTTCTTAATACACTTATTTCATCACTCATGCAGTTCTGGTGACATCTGCTCTGCTGTAAGCTTTCCCTATGCAAGAAACAGTGCATAAACTTGGTTTCTAACACTTGCTGTTTAATTTGTTTGGCAACACCACAATGTTTTCCGGTCATAGAAGCAGCATCGTCTGTACAAACACTGGTGCAGTATCTCCAGTCAAGACTTTTTTGAGGAAGTAATCAAGGCAGCACATTACATTATCTGTTGCTGTTCTGTTGGAAGTTCTTTGCAAAAAAGCAGATCTTCACAAAGACTGCTGTCCATGCAGTACCTGACGAAAACTAACAATAATGTGGCATTGCTTATGTCAGTCGACCTGTCCTGCCGTATGGCAAAATATGGGCTTGATTTTGTTTAATCCTGAGCTGGTATTCGATGTCATCACTCATGTCAACAATTCTTCTGGCCACGGTGTCATTGGGGAGTGGTGTTGACTGAATTTTGGTTGAATTTTTGGACGAGGGCGAGGCATAGGTTTACTATCAGGGATTTGAAGCGTCGTGCTACATCCAGTGTGAACAGCATCATTCATTATAATGGGTTCTATTATCTTTTGACGTGTTGCATTGCGCCGCTCGCTTAACTATTTGGCAGTAGTCCACCACTGCCTACGCGGCCCACCAGATGGCACTCTGCAGCTGAGAGTCACTGAACTAACAAAATCACAAACTTTCTGACTCTTGGGGTTTTGGCTGAACCTTAAGAGTGATCCAGCTGTCACAGATTCTCACTTTGGCATGACTGTGGTCAGATGATGATAAAGAAATTAATCTTAATTAATGGTCTATTTCTTTTATTTAATTTCTCAAACAGCCAGTTTCTTCTCTGGAGCAATACAGTTGCTGATGAGACAATTTCACTACTGGATTCAATTCCTCTAACAACTGGCTACTGTGTCAAAGGAACTAGTTTTTTATTTATAACAAAACAAACAATAGAAAATTGCCCTGAAGGCTTTTTGTTGAGTGTGTTCTAAAGACCATCATCATTTTCACAGATGATGGGTAGGGTCAAATTCAGATAAATAAAAACAATTAGGAGACATCAGATCCCAAACAGACAAGGTGGATGTGTGCAACTAGCCTAATTATGCCACTTATGATGGAGCCTGAGAAATGCATTTAAAATCTCTCAACGGCTGCATGTCCCATCCATTTATAGAACCAACACAACATAAAAATGGCTGGACACAACTGCACATTCCTGTGGTGTCCTCATTAGACAGACTGCATTACTGTAAAACACACTGCATGCAACATTTGATATCTGGTTGCAACATCAGTCTAATGCATATACTGAAACAAAAGGAATCACAGGAAGCAAGGATTCAAATCCAAATGCAGGATCCATATGCAGTTTTAACAGACAAACAAGCAAGAAGCATACACACTACAGCCCATAAACAAGACACAAACACTGCAATGCTGTAATGCAAAAGTCACACGACCTGACCCTTGCCTCCTGAGATTCCTTTTGTTACAGGAGGCCTGACCATAAACATGAAAGGGCTTGAACACATCATGACTAATCAGAGACACAAGACAGTTTAGGATGAGTGGAAATAGAAAATTGAAACATAAAATAAAAGTCCACGTAATAAAAGTACAAGACAAGCAGACATATGACTTACACCTTTCATAATGCATTGAATATTATTTTTTGAAACATTATAAGAAAAACATTGGCTACATTTTCAGACGTTGAGATGTGAAACTGTGAGCTAAATGTGCTTATCTGTGGTCATTTATTGTGAAGAATTATAGGATTATGATGATATAAAAAGAGTTATAATGCACTAATAAATGCCTGGCAGTGTCTGAGGAATTCACATCAAGCCCAGGGTGACAGCATCATGCACTGCGTTTCACTCTGTAGTCTTTTTGCATTCTGCTTGCTGCTAGCTGATGAATGAGATCAGATGTAGAGCCATCAGTCTGCAGTCCTTCAGATGCTAAAATGAGCAATAATTAATCATTTAAACTCAAGAACAATCCACTGACACAACAACAGATTGGACACGTATAAAAAAACAAGATTAGTTAGGGTTAGGGTTATGCTCCATGATTTTTGAAAAATATGTCAACATTCTATTGCAAAAAATTAGATGCTTATTTGATAGCATGGCATTGTGTTGTACAGAATGCTGTATTTGAACGTTTTTAAAACGTCTTCTCTTTGAGTTGATGTCTGAGCCTGAACTTTTTTAAAGATTATATATTGCCTTTATATAGGCCTTCATATTTTTTACTTTGAATGTCTTCTTTTTTGCTAAGCCCCTAATCTCTGTTGAATCACTGACATTTAACATTTTTGGTAAGATGATCTTATTCTGGGAGTGAAGCGGTGCTGATGTGTCCCTGTATCTGAGTTGGCTGTTTGCATGTTTAAATAAAGTTTCTTTGCAGGTTTTATGTTGCGATGCTCAGTGTCTTTTCTAATGTTGTAGCAGTAGGCCTATACCTTCCACAGTCTTAACGGAAATTTAATAAACAGTTTATATTGAGATAGTAACTTGAGTTTGTGCCATGAGTCTATTTACATCAAAAATTCAGATTTGTTTCTTTCGGGGCCTGGTGTTAATGAAATAACTGCAATGGTCCTATAGAACACTCATGGTAGAACAGTACAGAACAGTACTTAAACCTGGCCAAAAACAAAAACTTTTCAAAATGCTGTTGCCAGAAAAATTAACAGCGTCACATTAAGCATTGCAGGGTAAAGGAGTTTTGGTTCCTCAGGCAGTTAGCAAGTGGGGAAGCAACATATTCAAAAATCTCCCCCTCAGCAGGAAGAGAAGAAAAGATGTTTAAGATTAGATCTGAAGATTAGCTTTGAGTGAGATAGGGAGAGAGCGTTGTTCTTTGGTAAAATATGAAAGACCTGCACTTTGTGACAGCCCTTGGCTTTTCGCCATAGTGCTAACACCAACTGACTGGAATGATCCATCACTGCTTTGTGGAGACTTGTGATATAAATGCTAAGGGCGAGATGTTGAAGATCCAAGTCCCCCCACACTCACCAATCTCTCTTCTTTTGCCAGACGGTACTGTGCTGGATGAGAGGATTTGTTATGTTCTCCCGTCCTGCCCTTTCCGGACACGGGGGTGGCAACTCAGCCTCCCGCTCCTCCTTGTGCCTTTATCAGTTTGACAAGTAAGTAGCCTTGGGGACATTGGACTCCATTTTCAAAGTGACCATTTGTAATCAGCTTTCTAAGGAGAGAAGGGATTGAGGGAGCAGGTAAAGGAGAAAAAGGAAATGAAGGTTGTTTTGTTAAAGAGAACCTATGAGAGGCAGGCAACGTTGATCTATTGAGGCAAATGTGTGCGCACACAGGAAATGACTCCAGAGAGTTGCACGCTCATACCCACCTCTCTATGTATATAAACTAAAACATTACATTCTGCAATGAATAATATATCTTCTCAAGTTTTGAACTTTTTCATGCTATGAACACTGTCTCTTGCAGAATGGAACATTTATTGCTCTTTGACGCAAATGTTAGCAAATGCATCTATGGACACAAGGTCAGCCGGTCTAGAGCACTCGGCGACAACCTTTGGTCACGCTGGCTGCACATGGCTCTTTGACATGGCTGATATTTTCACAAGATAGCTGCTTTTCTGTATGTGTGTGTGAGAGAGAGAGAGAGAGGGGAACTCATTTTCTGGATGTCTGCTTCGCACCTGAAGCCACACTTGTTTCCATCAGCATGTTGCGCTGCTTATGCAAAATGGCATGATGGTAATAGGGAGACAATCAATGTTGTCTGCTGCTTACTTTTCGACAGGCTGCGTCTGCAGGGCGGAACGACCCTTTATACCCTCCAAGCTGTGTCCTTCTTTCTAAATGAATGCCAATTTAACGCAGGTGAGATGCGGTAACCAATATTCATGAAGTCTAAACCAGAGACCAGTTACCTCATCTGTACAATTGGATAAACTGGAAAACTGCAAAAGAGTCCAGAGACCATGATTGTATGTTCATTTAGGTAATTCTCAGTAAAAAATGGCTGGAAAGTGTCCCAAAAATTCCAGAATGATTTTTATTTTATTTTAAAAGCTAATTATTTACCATCATATTGGGATGTCTTTACATACATCATACTATTGTAATATCTTTTGGACAGTACGACAGCAACCCCTCTCATCATTCTAATGCCCTGACATGCTCACCAGCTCCTCCCATCTTGCAATGCAGGAAATTATGCTTTGATGCCATGATGGTTTCTAGAGGCCCATAAAATAAAATGGGGTTGCCTTCGATTTGCAATCACTCTTTCCAGTGCAGGTGTCTCCCTCTGCACACCTTTTTATGTTTTTATGTTAAAATGGTATGAATCATGTCAAAGCATATCTGTGAGTGAGGGTCTTTCATTATAATAAAAGGAATGGCTGGGGTGTGCCTGGTCGTGGTGGAGGGGTTGGGCTGAAGAATTTGGATAGAAGGAAGTTAATTAGGATAACACAGAGGGTGTAAAAAAAATATTCTGCTCTGGAGGTGAACTTTCATTTGTTTCAATAAAGCAAATTGATTACCACAGTCACCACTGAATCGTTCACCACTGTAGCCCCTCACAAGCAGTTTATTAGCCTACAGATGACACATGATATAGTGTCTACACTATATATGTAGACACTATATTGTGATTGGTTGTTCAAACATGGGAGGCATGGGAGCTTCTGGCGGGCTTCTGATGCTTATACCCCAAATGTTTTGTGTATGTTGTGTTTGTTTTGAAGTAAACGTTTGACATGTCCAAGGGTGAGACAATAAGACCCTGTAAGCATATCATCAGTAATATTTAATAAAGTAAATCTTTATAAGCAAATGTAACATTTCAGTATTTGTTTAAAATAAACTGAACCTTTACATGCTCGGTGTGGTAGCCCCCAGCAGTAGGAAGAGAGGATGTGAGGGACAAGGACAGAATGTTGATTGCACACTGTCCCTTATAGAAGTGCTGCCTTGTAGAGGTGACTTATAGAGTACAATAGAATACAGCAAGATACTTATGCATCATGCTTATTTGGTTTACAGAACAGGAATAGTACATCTCAATCACAGAACTACATCTCCCCCAAAGGTTTCCTGTAGCTCCTTATTTTGATCAATAAGAATAGTCAATAAAACAGAAATGGCACAATTTTCTTTAAAGAGCTTCTGAAAATAGTTCCAGATCTAACCTGCCGATCTTAGAAACTGAATCACTGAATCAAGTATAGAGTCCACAACAATGGATAAAAGATACACAATATATTTTACAGAAACTCATTGACTGGTGGGCTCTAGTCATTAGACATTCTGCCAGACAGACGTCACATGTTGTTCTCACCAAGGTACCAAACAGAGGCAGCTGGTGTTCTCAGCGGTTCCATCAGCACCCCGTCCACCATCCATCACATGTGAAGATGAGGGGCTGTAATTCACACTCTAACCAAAACCTGTTTTTAAGGTTTAGGCGCAGAGTGTTCCATCTTCCCCAGAGTTCCCAAACCAGTGTGGTATCCATATCTTATCTGCCATGGAGGGTGGCCGTAGGACAACCTCTTCCAGCATGGCATCAGTCCCAGTGTCCCACATTCAGCCATCAGTCACTGTCTGAGCTGATAGCTCCATGTGTCAGCTATATGGATGACTGTCACTTACCTGTACAGACCTGCATACCAATAGAGTTACAGGAAATTGAACAGCCGCCCTGTTCAAATCATCATTGATCGGACATAAAACAATATTCATTCAAGCTGCAAAGCATAGTAAGGTATTCTTTTACTCCATTGGAGGGTGAATGTTAGAATTTGGCTGTACAGAAAGATAGAAAAGCTATGAAGGCAAGCGTTTCGATGCTGCCAATATTAACCTAATTGCAAAACTGAATTTGCAAAGTACACGGACATGGAATTTAAGCAGCATACATGGAAAAGATGAATTTTCAGCATTGCTCTCTGAAAACTATTGTTTGCTGCAATAGTCTTTGCAGCCCTTTTGTTTAAAGCTGATGAGGGGTTTAGTGTTAAGAAAAGGGATTTTATATAAACAAAGACTCTGCAGTATCAGTTGAGAATATAATCCTGACATTATTTGGGCTCCAGGAAGACTTTCTCAGGCACTTAGCTGATGACAGTTCTCAGTGAGTACCTATTATTTAGGTCTAAATGGAACTGAAAACGTACATGCCACACTGAACTGGCTGCTGAAAGTACAGTCTCCTGCCTCTTGAAATGGCAAATCCCTTGTAATTGTGCCATTAGAATCCCCCTTTACTTCAGTCCAAATAGGCTGTAGTCAGTTGATTGAATGTCACGTCAGTAGAAGACAAGTTACTTTCTTTGGTATCTTTTACACAGCTTTATCTTTTATATTTTTCGTGAAACTATCCTGCTGTGTGCTTGCCCTCAGTTCATCTCTGCATTCCAAAATACTTCATCTGAAAATTCTTCATCTGAAATTAAACTGCATCAAAATAAAAAAACAAATCATTATCATTAGGTATTTAAAAGTTTTTAAGCGTTATTGTGAGGAAATATATATGCCATATATCATTAATGTACCAGTAATTAGTATAGTATGTAACACAATTCAATTTACTGTTAAATACAGCTTCCCATGATACATATATTGTTCCAGTGTAGCTCTGTGAAGAATAGTGCCTTACAATCCCTCCTCCTTGGGCTGGTACGTTTAAAATGTAAAATATAAAAACATGTTCACATGAACATGAAGTTTACTATAATTCAGTTTTGTAAAATTATATATTGCATATAAACAGTATTTTATTATTCTAATAGACTCTGCAGGTGGTGCATGACAGGTAGAAGTAACATTTATATAACATTTATATTACATTTATACACACTTTTATCCAAAGCAACTGACAGAACATTCAGATTACACTTTTTATCAGTGTGTGTGTTCGCTGGAAAATTGAACCCACAACCTTTGTGCTGCTAAGGCAGTGCTCTGCCAGTTGAGCTACACAAACACTCCATAAAGAAATATATGTCTGAATATCTGATGTGAAATATCCAGTGTATCTAGTATCAGTATTAGCTCATAACAATCAGTTTTTGTGATTTCTTCTTGAACACCATATGCAGATCTTTGTGGCTCTGTATCTGTGTCAGACTGTAATATTAACACACCTCTAGAGCTCGGTTATTTTCTGCTGGTTGAGATTGATATATTATCACCTGGTGATGTATTAAAATTACACTTTTAGAGTCGACACTTGCATCAATATATGAGCAGGGCTGAATCCAATCTTTGAAACCCTCATCAGACATTTACCTATAGGTGAAGCATTATGATATTGAGTATTTGTTTGACTTTGCTACATTTTGACACATGCACAGAGGCTGTCTATATCTGTCAGGATATCTCTGTGAATGTCTCTCACTCTGGGATCATCCTCCACACGCTGGCCATTTTCCCCTAATGGTGGAGCCATATCAATCATCACATACTTCCACAGACAATGAGAGCTGCAGGTTTTCTGTACCAGGAGGAAGTTCTGTGTTTTGAATATTGTTCATTAGGAAACCAATTAGCAGCTAAATTATTCAGTTAATTTACATTAGACTAACGAGTTCCCTTGTTGCTGAATATTTCATAAGGTCTGTCAAAATGTAACAAGTTAAGTTTGGTCAAATAAAAACGTGCCTCTATTAATTTGTCATCTGCACAATTGTCAGGGAATATGATTAAATGTTGCAGTTAATTGGACTAATTCAGAGTCGGAAGCAACCTTCTGTATAACAATTTATTTTAAAATAAATTATTGAAACATGGTTAGGCTTCTAATGCTGCTTAATACATCACACACATTACATTTTCACATTACATCACATTTTTAAATAAAATCTGAAAATACCACTCACATAGTAACAAAATCTACAACATCTCAGCGGCTACTCTAAGCCCCCACAAAGGATTGCCTCTGCTCTCTGAAGTGTCTATTTTTGTAGATTTGTGATATTTCACTTTCTGAGTTTAGAGAGATGTTCTGGTATGGTGCTTTACTGTTAGAGCACAAGAAGGTGAATAATTAGAACAGAACCCTCATATCTTCAGTCATTTGCTCTCCTGCCAGTCTGTGGCTGCGATTAGGTTTAGCATAACCTCATTCCCAATAGTAATTAGATGTGCAATCTACTTAACAAAACCTAATTCTGCATGAAAATTACATTGGCTGGTGTAGGATTACATTTTACATGGGTGTTCTTAATTTGCATCTATAAACAGCTCTGTGTGTGCAATTTCTTCATTGTACAAGCCAATAAACCATCACAAAATGCTGGGACAGCGATACCATTTGTGACCACATAGTGGCAGTGTACATCAACAAAGAGACACCAGACACTGACTCTACTGTCTTTATTACTGTCTTTATTACTGCCTTTATTACTGCCTTTATTACTGCCTTTATTACTGTCTTTATTGTCTGTGATGATGCAAAGTTCCTCCCACCACACTCTTATTGTTTAATGTTGAATGAATGTATTCACTTTAAAGACTGACTGAACACAAGAAGAATTGTTTATGTGAACTTTAACACTGCTCTGTTAGTGAACAGTGAGGCCTGTTAGTCACAAACATTCTGCCATCTTTTGTGCTTCATAGAAATAAAGTCATAAAGGTTTACAGCAGCATAAGGGTGAGAAAATAATGACAAACTCTACATGAAACATGAAATCATCATTAAACAGACCAAAATGCACACTGAAGCCAGCTGAGCTACAAGTAACCTGTGAATGTTTAACCTGCTAATATGAACACTAAAAGTTTATTTAAAAAAGTTTATTATAAAAGTTTATTATTTTTCCGAAGTGTTACGCAATAATACAGTATCATTGACTATTTCCAGCAGTGTGTCCTCATAAAAATGACAATGGTCTTTATCTTCTATTTGAATTGGCACATTTCTGTGATATAGATAGAAAGGATAAATTGGAAATAGTGTCCAAAAACAGAAAAAAAGCAGGCTGTTTGGTTAATCACTGGGCAATCACTGTACTCTTTGTAAAACTATAATTTAATTAAAGATAAATTGACAGGGTACATCAATCTTTGCATTTGTAGATCTAAACGAAAGTACCCTAATACATTTTAACAGCTTCCGCAATCCATCAGAAACAACAGCCTGACAGTGGACTTTCGAGATCTGTAGTAGTTTAGTTAAAAAAATCACAGGGAGGTAGCCTTGAGCCCTGGTTGAATCCCAATTCCAAGTTTCTAGCCTCAGTCCTGGACTCTATGGATTCCAGGGCAGGAATACCAGCCCAAAGAGAAGGCTATGTATCGCTCTGTGGCTGCCACATCCTTAGGACAGCCACAGTTCAATGGTTCTGCCCAATCACTGTTCAGGACCTTGTAAATGTCTGAAATCTGATTTATAACTATGCCAGGCCTTGGTGTGGGCACACAGCATGTTATGACCGGCCAAGTAGGCTGATATTCCTGTAGGACACAAATGTAGGACTCATTCAATGTGATGCAAAACTTCACTCTGTTCCCAAACATCTTAAAGCAAAACGTGGCCTACTTTTCAAAAAGTCAAATACACAGGAAAGTAACTTCAGGAAATATGATTGAACAGATGTCAGATAAGTGTGCCAACTATATTTACACAGACATGGTATTGTATAGTTAAAACTATTTCCCACTGCCAAGAACAACAGCCAAGCAAAGTTAGGTCATCATAATCATTTTGGTCATTTCCTGTTATATTGTCTATTTCTATTTTATTTTCTTATTCTGACTATTGGTTTACTTCCTCATTTGTAATCATACTGTCTATATTATTATTAGGGGTTCGAGCATGAAGCATCTTCAAATGAGGTTCTATACATTTAAACACTGATGGCACCCAAGGACTTAAAATCTTATCTTGTGGATTATTATCTACTGGATCAAATACAGAACAACAGCAGTGACGTTGAGTCCTGACACACTTTTAGCGCATGAAGCCATTTCCTAATGAGCAAATGATATGAATCAGGTGTGTTAAAAAGTGAAGGTATACAAAATGTGCAGAGCTGTGGATCCCCAGAACTGAAAATCACTGCTGTAATTCTGGATTTTGTCCAGTAAAAGAAGTCACAGGATAAGAGTTCATTTCAAGTCATTGGATGCCATTAGTGCTCTAATGCATAGAACGTCATGAAAGACACATTTACTTGTAACCTCACACCAGCTAATTGAAAACTGTCAAATGAGGTTAGGAGAAAGAGTACATCGAGATGATAAAAGAACAGAAATAGTCTTTAATTCAGAACCGATGGAGGAACACACACCTTAACATTATCATAGACAGAACCTATAAATTAAACAACACAAAGTATATATACAAAAGACCAAATGAGCAGCTAGTTAATTAATTGGATGACAGGTGAACTAAATTAGACTAACAAGGGAAAACTAAGTCACTAACACAGCAGCAGCACTTAGTTTTTAATCTGCACTGACCTAAACTAAACTTTAACACTTAATTATAGTTATAAGTCTTCCAAACACGGCTGCTGTAATGCGCTTTGTTATGCTTGGCCTTTTAAACCAACTGTTAAAATTAATCTATATATATGTGCAATTAATCACACACACACATACACATATATATATATATATATATATATATATATATATATATATATATATATATTATCCATTGCATGTTGTCATGTTCACCAGTGGTACACATAGCTCTCTGCATTGGCATTTATTGCATAGGAATACATAATGAAACTTATTCAATAAAACTCAAATTGGCAATTAAATAAGACCTTTGACTTTTTTGACTTTGCATGTTGTTTCAGCTGTAAAGTTATTGTAAAACAGTTACTTAAGGAATGTTTTTAAACATTTATATGATCAATTAGATGCGATTTCTATATGGAGTGACTGGCTGCTTGATGGAGCTATAACAAAAAAAATACAAAAATGACTATAACCATTGGCACCATTGGAAAACTGGCATGAAGTGTTTTTGTCCAAGGTGTCATGAGGATATTTAAGTATCTTGAAAAATATGGCTGCCATCAGCCAATAAAGTTTGAGCACCTATTAGCAGGGCCAGACAGAATCTGCAGATGTTTTTTGCAGAGGATTTCAAAAAACCTGAGACATTTCTGTGCAATAGTAGAGCTGAGAGTATTCTATTTAATTATCATTAAATTAAAATAGTTTTAATTGGTTCAGTACACACATCAGAGAAAAAAGTAAAGATAAACTTTAACTGAGCTTATAGTCTCTGTTATTATTTTATTCCCTAAAAAATCCTCAAAAATTCTTTAAAAGGATAAGTAACACTGGCCTCTGTAAAATGCATTTAACTGCAGTTGACAGCAGATTGCATTCAGTTCATCCATTGAAAAAAGGAAGAGTCTACAGAAAAGATTTGTAATTCATTTGAGCTAAAGAGAGACTGTTATTAAACTCTTGAATACACCAAATTAGTACTAAGTTAAATTGAACCAACAGTATAAAACCATTTTCACAGCAGCTCAACAGAAGCAGCAGTCATTTTGTTTGTTTTGTTTATGTCTTATGCCTCGACACAGGCAGCTTTAGTTTTACTCGAGGGCCGGACATATCAGTTCTGTCCTAGAGGCGATAACAAGTGCTCAGACTTTCTGTTTGGCACATGTATAAGTAACCAAGTTCTGGCCATGAGGCTTTGGGAAGTATTGCCAGTTTCTGCTGCCTTATCGAGCGTTTTTTGATGCTGTTGTTTATGATTACCATTGTGCCTGTTTTCTTGGGTATTGTTTTGTTTGCCTGGTTGAACTGATATTGGTTTATAAAATTCCAGCAAATGGATTCTGATAACACATCCATGCCCGGTTCATCCCAGTAATGCAGTTCTTGTACTTGTTTTTGTGTGTGACTTGTAAATGTATTGGATGTAATGCTCTTACATGGTAAAGCTCTTACTTGGTGTTTTGTAAAAGCACAGCAGGTGTGGTAAAATGACAGAAATCTTCTGTGAGCGTGAACACTTCATCATCCAGACAGCAGTGACCGTGATGTCTTCAACTGGTGGTCCTTGATCAATGACCTGACAAAAGAACAAATAATCTTTGAAACTATTGCTTCATCCTAAAAATAACAAATACATTAAAGTGCACCAAACTGGTTTAATTTACTAATCATTTAATTTACAAACGATTATATCGAATTGCATTTTCTTGTTTGTACATTGTGTCTAGACCTAAAAAAAAGATTTTTACGTGCAGGTTTGTATTTGTTACAAATGATATACAATTTCAAATCAACATTTCATGTCCAGTAATTCACTTATGTGGCTTTGGAATAAGCTGGATACGTACATCCAGCCAGTTGTTATTGCTAAATGGGTTTTGACAATCAGAACCGAATCGGCTAGATTTTAAAACACAATTTAAAAAATTTATCGATAAGAAATTTATTAAATTTTAATAAAAAATGAAATATGGCCCATCCCTAAACTTAAACATTTCTTATCATCTAAAGAACTTCTGATCTAAATGCTTATATATTTGAAATTAATTGTTGTGATACATATTTCTTTTATTGCAAAAAAAGTTATTTTTACTTTCCATATCTGGCCATACATCCTGATTTTTAGTTTTTGGCCCAGAATCGGTGCATCACTTCTTGTGCATGTTGCATATCTCTGTTAAATTTGAGGTGCCTGCCCTTGAGGTGGCTGTTCTTTATTTTGTCATTAAGATGGAGTTCAGTTATGGCCTGGTATCACCGAAATGAGATGCCAAACATTTTGAGGCCACGTTTCAGGCAAACATCAAGTAAAGGAACTTCAGCATCCCTGACAGCAGACATGCTGTGAACCTGCAACTATAAAATTATATTTATTGTAAATACAATGTTTATGGTTTATAAATGTTGAGAATAAATTTTCACTACCTTTTCTCAAAATATTTTTACACAGGAAGATTCAAATTAGGAGTTGCAGTAAATAGATATAATGTAGACATGTAGATAGAATGACGTGTGTTCTAGCCTATACGTCTGAATTCCTGATTGAGCCACAGTTTAAAGTATTTATATTTTCCAGCTGGTGAAGTTTAGAAACCAGCTAGCTGCCCAGTTTAAACCAACTAAAACCAGTTAAAACCAAGCAGTTGTTTCAGCCTAAATAAAATATAGACCTAAATAAAACAGTTTGCTGGAACTATGGGGAACACGTGCTTCTCTGGCCAGCCTTTACTGTTCATCTGTCAGTGAAATGAGTGTTTCTGTAGGTTATTGTATTGGGACCCATGAATAATCGTCGCTGCCAATACCTTGAGGACAGTGTAAAATTTTCCATAAAGTAGGTCACATAATCACACAGATTATTATTCAGAAATTATTATATAATTATTAAATAATTTAATTCTTTATTAACTAAATAATTAAATAAATCAATGTATCCATTTATTTTGTAAAATTACATGAAAACAGCATTTTATTTTAAATATTTCACAATATCCTCTTTCACACACTACTATGTTTAAATATTTCCTTTTTCATAAATAAAGTTACTGAAATTATTATTTTCATAATAAAATGTGCTTTTCCAAAAAGTAATTTTTCATCATAACATGTTGAATTTATGAATAACATCTATTGACGAATCCTGTATTTCCAAAGCAAGATTTTTTCATAATAATAGAGGACACTTCAGAAATGGAATCAGCAGACAGTGGGCGCTGCTTGCTGCTAACTGGTTAATTCTTTCAGATGGATTATTTACGTCTGTCGAGGTAATCTGAAAGATTTGAAAGGGTTACATGTGAATATGGCTGTAGTACATTGCTTTCATTTACAGATAAAACATACTACAGCCATATTGTGACTATTTTATAAACTGGTTGCACAAGAAAATAAGGTAAATTATGCAATAATTGCATCTGACAGCTAGTCAGCATTTCCAAGTATAAGAACTATGAAATCATGGAGACAAGATATTATTGAAATTCAACAACTTATATTCAGATTACTTAAAAAGGCTTTCGTGTTGGTTTTATCTGTATACCACTGTTGGTTTGCTATATGCTTTTAAGGCTGGGCTTTGTCAATCCAATTAAGTTTGTCTTCAAATTTTACTATCTAGTTACCATTAACATCTATGCAACCAAAACTCTTAAAATAGCACAATATCATTTATAAAAACACAGTTTTAGATCTAGTCACTTTAGTCATATTTTCTTTTTACGATTTTGCTTTTTAACTTTACATGTAGAAAATGTGTTTGCCCTCCTTACAAATGAGAAAACAAGTGACTTACAGAAAGAACAGCACTTAAGTAATGTTAGATACTCTAAGACCTTACTGAACTGGTCACTTGTAACTTGTATTGGAGTAATTGTTACAGTGGGCATCATTACTTGAGCATGTTTTTTAGGTACAGGCCCATTAAAGTAATCTAGCGTCAGTGCTGTTTGTGTTAGCTGCTAACTGTTGTCTGCAGGAGGTACCGGGGCAGCCGGTCTCTGTTACACCGCCACACAGATGATGAGTATATAATGACCTGCTGTTTCTAATTACAGCCCAATTAAGACAGTGGCCTTCAAAGGACATACTGAGGGTTGGGTTTGGTTTCACAACTACCCCTAGTTACAGGTCTGGGGCTGTTTCAGGTGAGGAAGACTAATATACATAGGGTCATACAGTGACCCTATCTGACCTGAGAAACCTGAAACATCAGTACAGCACATAACAATCATTTTACACAGCTCACCATTAAAACAATAAAAAAACATAAACACGTGAATCCATTAATGACAATTTGCTTTCAGAATTTCCTCCAGCCTCATTCACTAAACACCTGCAATTTAACCAGACGCAGCCAGCGATGAAATACGTTATCACGCTTTTCAGCACAAAACATTTATTATATATCTGTTTTTATGTTTATTATTCACAAACCGTTGTGTGCCTGGCAGCGTTAACAGCGGCACTCGCAATATTAACTGCATCTGCTTTCTGTTGATCACGGCAGCAGTTATTTCCATTTGCTAAATGATGATCAGAGGATGAAGCTGATTTAAGCACAGCACAGTTTTGTTTTCAGTCTTTTAAATTTAAGATGTTTTTTATTGTATTCATGCTCTATGGCACAGTAAATATTGCAGTATAGTTTGAATGATTTAGTTAGATAACATTTACACAAGCTATATTGAATTAGATGGAATAGGTCTTCAGTTCTATACATGACATCCTAAATTTGCCAGTCACTCTTTGTCAAGAGATTTATTTTTAAAAAAGAAAAATTCATATTTGAAATGCACAAGTTTGCAGTTATACATCTGCTGGAAAGACTCAGAAGGCAAAAGTACATCTACATAATAATATATATTCTAACAGTATATTCAGTATATTCTAATCAAAAAATGGCAGCAAACAAGATATGATCAAATTCATTGGTGTTGGTCCATCCATAGTACAAATTCAGCAAGTTTCAGTTTCCAGCTGTACATTTTTAGAGGAATATAAAACAATAGTAAACTTTTCTTCCTCTTGTATTTTTCTTAAAGAAATAAAATTAAAAAAAAAATGATTTTAAAGTGGGGCTCTTTGCACTGGCAGCATTTTGAAGTTTTTCCAGATGTATAAATGTCATTTCATAAATCAAAACACAAACTTATATAAAATTATAAACTGTGGAAGTTATTGTAAATATACAATGTCTCTTGTGTGATTTTACAACGTGTGATTTTGGTTCTATAACACTGGTAATCTCACATACAGTAATGACACAGGTAAAGATAACACAATGTATTCACATTAGTCCTCAGACTTTGGTACACAGTTACAGCAGACAGTAAACTGAACATTGTATTCAGTGTTGTGTGTTTGTTTGTTCAAACATTTTGAATTGTTATTATGTGCACACGGTCAGTTTTATAAGTAGTTGTAACAGCCTCATGTTGTGTGCCGTGTTGTGTTATGCAGTGTTGGCTCTGTGGCGCTAGTGAATGATCTGGTGTTTAATGGGTGTTAAAGTACATCATATTTAACATAACACATGTAGCGATGTCCCTTTCCTTTCTTGCAATCCCTTATTTGCCATTTTGTTTTCTTCCAGACCAGGACACACTTCCTTGTTCCCTTCTTCCTGTTTTTCGGAGGGTTCTGCCTCCAGTTAGTGTAAGTGACCGGCTCTCCTCCAGCCCACTCCCACCGGCCCTGGCCTTCACGCTCATTTAGACCTGTGGATAAAGGCAAAGACAATGAAACCCAACAAACCGGCTCATTTTAAACATGGATTATATAAAGGCATATTTACAGTGAAAAATACCTATCCAAAAGGGTTTTCTGTTACTAAACTCCCACAGCCAGTCCATATCCGCTTTTGACGAAACACTGACCAGGTTTCCGTTGAATCTTGGGACAATAAGCATAAGATCCCAAATCAGACACTCGTATGCTTGTATTTCAGCTGCATTAACAGTTTTTAAACGTCTGCAGATTGTAAATCTGTTGTGTATTGGTACTTCTCTCTGCACGCTCGGGCTGCAGCGCTCCACGTGGCTTTTTGGTCTGTGCTCAGTATGTAACAGTAGTTGTTGTGGTACGTCCATCCTCGAGGACATTTCTGTGTCTTCACCGTCTAGATAGTGCAGAGCAAAGATAAATATGTACAAATCATCTTGCAGTAAAGAGGAGAAACTAAAGATGCTTCTCTGCATTGTAAATATTTCATTATTACTTCATTATTATCATGATACTTTATTACAGCAAAAAGATACAGATACACATGAGAGTTTGCAACTCTCACCTGCGTTGCAAAATGTTGCAAAACTTTGTTTTTGGGAGCAGCAATTTGCAGGGTGTTTCTGACTGGGACGGAGCGCTGCTGCCCCCTGCTGGTGACCCGCACCCGCGCTACTGCGCCCGGCACGGAGGCTGCGCTGTCTTCTTCAACTGCCATGGATGTGATACCATGATACTGTATGCCATAATATTAAATATTAAATATAAAGCAAGTTAAATGTCACAGTAATTAAAGATGAAAATGAAATCATGAAAATGTTGTACATGATATGTTCCTAAACAACAATTTGTTCCTGGAGACATCAATATATTTTCATGCAGGTTTTGTCTTGTCACATACGTGTTCTGTTTTTTATATTGTTTTTTATATTGTTTTTTATATTCAGCTTACTTTGTAAATGACTTCAGATCCTTGACGAATGATTTCAGAAGGTTTAACCTGAATGAAGGTTCGCCATTTAAGATTTAGATTAGCATTCAGAATATCTTTGATGAAATGGTACAGTGCTATTTAGAAATGATTGATCATTTTGATTATATTACCACTTTTACATTTCCACTGACTCGGAGTCTTTTCTTTGTAGCAGATGGAGCCTGAGCTATCACGTCACCATCACCTCTGATGTATCCCTGAGAAAAGGGCAACATCTTCACCTGGATCGAGCCGTGCTGAGGGTATGAACCTGGCTGCATCTCTTCACCTCCAAGGTGACTGTTCGGTTTAAAATGGTTCTCACTGCATTCACCTTCCGAAAGAGGCAAAAATGTGATTATATTTACAAATGCTTACAAATAATTACAATTATAGTTACCTAACACAGTTACCTGTGATAATTCATAACTGTGGCTACAATGATTCCAGTATAAGAGATATTTTATCTTTTCATTTAAATTATGACAAAGGACGGTTCCACTTCAGAGGCTGTGAAACGTTCAGTGGTCTTACCATTTGTGTTCATGATGAGGATGGAGGCTTTTGTGTTGCCCCCCAGTACTGCACCCACTGGGAATGCCAAGTTAACCTCAAAGCTCTCATCAGCCTCTTCCAGAGAGTCCTGAACTATCTCCACTCTCCATACTCGACTGCTCATGCCTGGAGGAAAACATTGAGTCTTTTTTATTTGTTTGTAGCATATCAATTCATTTCAATTGAACTACAATTCAATTAAATTCAATTTTTACATGAAGAAAATTAAATATATTAAGAATGAAATTACGAATAAAAATATTATTTAAACCTTTATTATGTTTCTTATTTGTTTAATGAGTTTAATATATAAATAAATGCTTTGTAATATCAACATGGGTGGGTTTCAGTGTACCTGGGTCGAACTGAATTAGAGATGAGGAAGTGGGTATGAAATCTTTTCCCACAGATGCTGTTAGTTCTTTAACCTACAGGGAATAACATTAAACATGACAGGAGAGTTAAAAAAGAATGACATTACAGAGGAGTAAAACAAATCAATAGACACAGGATTCAATGAATGATTTCAATCTGAATGCTATACCTGTACAGTTACATAAGATGAATCCTGCACATTTCCTCTCCTCTGAATGTTTAATGACACTGATCCCCGACTCTCACATATTACATAATTCGTCTTGGTCAGCTCAACACTGGCCCAGCTAAACTCCAGTCTGCAGACAGGCATATAAATAATTATAATCATGTTCTTTCATTTTCATTTTTCTGCACATTTTGTATATTAGTATATACTGTACTTGTGAGAGGGCCCAGTATTTCCCATAGCATCAGAAACAGCAAACTCCAAACTGTCAGTCAGAGCCTCCAGAGCAGAGTTTATAATGTAGAGAATATTCCTTCTGTTCAGGTCCATTTGAGAGAAACGCTGTCTCACAAACTCACCTACAGACAGACAGTACAATCTGTAAAATCCAGTTGTAATACTAGTAAAATTATTTAAAAAAGTGACCACATATTCCAGTTTAGCATCTTACCGTTGGTAGAATTTTCCAGGTACCCGAGGTAAGGCACTCTGAGGATGTGATAAATAAGACAATCATCTGCAGTCTTCGTATCCTGAGCCTTGAGCTCTCCAGATGAAATGAAGATCCCATAACGACCATCTTTCAGGAGCTCCACTTTCCGCAGAGTTTGAAGTACTAATATCTGTGGTGCAGAGCTGTCTAGAGCTTCAATCTGTGTTAGACATTTACATTTAGTCATTTAGCAGACGCTTTTATCCAAAGCGACTTACAAAAGGACGAGAGCATTGAACATTTTGCCTTGCAGGCCGACAAGCTAAGTCTACATAGCAACATTTACAACCTGACATTGTATTCTGCTACTAGAGACAAGATGAACTAGAGACAAGGAGATTATTATTTTTTAGATAATTGTGTGTGCCAGATATGCACACACAATTATCATAAATTAGTTCAACAACTTTAACATTCGAAACTGGATCAGTACTAAAACAAAAAATAAAACAACTAACTTGTAGTGTGAAGAAAACTGGTTCAGTTTGCACTTTTCCGTTCAGTAGGAAGCCACTTTCTGTGCTGTCGGACACTGTGAACCTGAAGCGATCAATCTGAGAAGCTCCACCTGAGTGTCTGTATGAAACATCCAGATCCTGAATGTTCTGCTGTGTAAAATTACTGCCAGTGACCAGTGGCTGTCCCTTTAGAAGCAACTGGCCATACTGGGGAGGGTGGACCACTTTATAGATTAAGACAGCGGGTGGGGTATCAGGGTCAGACAGGAACAATGCATCAGGACCCAAAGTTGTGGTAGACCCCTGAGGAACCTGTAGACCATCATTCTGCACTAGTGTGGGCAGAATCTTGTCTGTCATCTCTACCAAGATTACCAAGGATCCATTGCGGGTTGATTTGCCATTGCTGACCACAAACCTAGAGATAATTTAGGCATGTGGACATTATTAGCACAGACAACACATGAAGTACAAATAATTAACCATTATGTCACAAATGTACAAGAATTTAATAACAGAGGTCGTGGTGATCAAAAAGTTAATGGTGACTGATATGGGTCATATTTCACCCTTAAAATGAGGTAAAATTATATTTTACATAAAGAAAATACCACATATTTTAATGGCTTTTTCACAAGACGTATAACAAATACGTTTTTATGTGCTATGGTGGTATTTCATGTACTTGCTGTGTAGAGTGTGAGCAGACTTTCAGTCCTTACTGCAGTGTCTCTTTAGGTGAATCCGCTCTGTTGTCATGTACGTAACACACCAGGTTTGCTGCCACATCCAGCTGACTGAACGACAGGGTCTGCAGCCCAGTGTGTTTGATGTTCTCTATATGACCATGTGCTGGAGGTACATTAATGACATACAGCAGTTCCTCCGGCTTATCAGTGCCATCCACAGCCAGTAACACATCTGTGGTGAGAACCACACGCTCCCCACGGCTCATTTTCACTGGCTTCACAAACAGCGCTATGTCTCCTGGAAAGCAATCAGAAAAAGACTGCTGTGTGGCCACATTGTTGTTACATTTATTTAGCTTATTTTAGGAAATTTGCAAAAGGAAAAAATGTTTGCCACTTCAGTACAGCTGTAACCTTTAAAATGTGCCCCGTCACAAGCTTTTATGCAGCACATTAGACTGTCTCGCTTTGCACTGAGTTTTGAGCACAGGCAGTGTGGCCAGCTGTATTCATCTGCTGTAAGACGATTGTGCAGAAAGTGAATGATGATGCATCTGAAGTTGCTAGTTGGCAATACTGGGTAAGCAAGAGTTAAATTCATCACTAAGTGCGCCACACCTTCATAGTGAATTGTGGAATTGGAAGCAGTGTACGGAGAGCATCGAAGACAAAAAAATTAATCTGCATTATGCAAATAAAGAACACTGGGCGTCTGCTACTCATATCAAAGGGAACATTCTCAGAATACTGGTTAATGTTCTCTCAAGGTTCTCTCAAAGTTGTAAAGCAGCTGGTCTAGTGTGTATATAAGGTGCCTAGGAAAGCATTCTGCATTCTGATATAAACTCTTATTTAAACTTTTGTATTCTGTTGATCATTTATTATTTCTTAAATGCAAATCATATTTTTAGTTGTTTTTAGTTGATGTTTCAACCTGGCTGGCATAATAAATTGTTATTCTTGATATATTTGAAGTTCTTCAAAAAATGTTATTTCCAGTAGATTAAAAGGAGTCCGATGTTACGGCAAAATAAGTAAGCTAAAATAAACTTAGTACGTTATTGATTCTGATAAAGCTACCTCAAATGATTGAAAATACTGCCACCAAAAGAAATCACTGTAAGTTGTCTTAAGAACGTTCCATGCATATTTTTAATTCTACTTTCAGCGAACCACAGAGCTCTTGGCACTGTGAGCTGCATGGTGCGTATTTTGTAAACTTGTGGAAGAGTATGATTAGTTTGAATAAATATGTTGTACTTACAATATTCAAAAGGTAGTTCATTTTGTTGTAGCATGCAGATGGAGAAAACAAATTAAAACCATAAGGAAAACAAGCCCACAGAAACGTACTGAGGAAGACCAAAATAAAACATTTGATGAAGTACCAACCCACCTTTCTCTAGCTCTTTGACAGTAATGTGGAAGCGCTGAGCAGGAGAGCGGTTTTTGCCATCCAACAGATGGAAGACAAAAAAGTCACTAGTACGAGCTCCAGGTTGGCCAGTGTGAATGTAACGTAATTGGTTATCATCCAAAACCTCTTGAGAACAATTCACTCCTGCAGACAGATCCACCCAGTCTGTGCCTGCCTGAGTAACAAGTAACAAGCAAGTGACAAGTATTGTATATGTGTGTGGGCAGAAGGGAAAATGAACTGTAAAATGACCTTGTTAGGTTAGAGGTTGTTCAATTGTTTGATCAGGGCTTATCTTAATAAAGCAGGACAGCTATGATTGAAGGGACAGTTTTGCACATTATTTACCTTAAATATTACTAAAGTATCAACTTGACTTGAACACTATTCGTTATGATAAATGTCATGGGTTTTAATGTATAGTTGTAAAGATAATAATGGCTAAACAAATTCCTACATTAAGAATTCTACATTTATGTATTTGAGGACATTTTAGGACAATATTTTTTAATAGTCCATGACTTCCCTGAGAAATTGAACTCGTGACCATGCTCCAGCAGGTGAGCTACAGAAACTATTTTAATTTTCTGTTGGAACGTTTCACAGTTCTTTCACATTTTTTACACTGACCATAATCTGCAGAAGACCGTGATTTGGTAGACTCTCAAACACATAGAAGATGTCACAGGAGGGATTGTCTTTGTCGTGAGCACTGAGCACAGCACTGGTGATGAGTCTAAATTCCCCAGCCTCAATCTGAATCCCAGTGTTCCTGAGAAACCAAAGCAGAACATCTCTGGTTACTATCATAAACTTGGTTCCTTGAGACATGGGAACGAGACATTGCATCAGTAGACGTTGATTTGGAGAATCCTTTTCTCCAAAAATATCAGTTTGGCCTATGATTGTTTCATTAAAATATTCCAGGTCCAACAAAGGATGTCATACTTGGCAAAATCGAAAACTTTCCCATTTTCAAACTGGCCTTCCAGAGGAATGGTAGAGTAGTAACGCTTACAATTATGTTCTCCAGATTTAGTACAAATCTGTTGTCTATTGCATAATCCCAAACCACAGATGACACAACTAAAAAATGTTTATTGATAATAAAAGGAGAACATGATATTAATCAGTGATGTTCATATTCCACATGTTGCATTTACCTTATAATATGTGGCTTCTCATCATTGACTGGCAGTACTTTCACCTGCACATTTCTTTGTAGCTGGTGTTTTCCATCAGTAAGCTGGATGATAAAGCTGTCCTGTTCACTCTCAGAGTCATCATGCATGTATATCAGAGATATGCCTGAGAGCAGAACAAGGTAACTTTATTATCTGATACTGTAGAGAGTCAGATGAAGACATACAATAAACTAACATAGTAATACACAGTTACTTAGTAACACAGTTCATTACAAATTGTGGATAACTATTATTAATGGACAGAAGTTCATAGGTCAAACTGCATATGGAATTTTCTAATTGTAGGTCATATAATTCAGATTTGAGAAAAAACTTTTAAAAAAGTTTTAAAACACTCAGAACCTCCCCCGAGATCATCCATGCTGAAATGTTCCATCAGAATCTCAGACTGATGCTTGTTTATGAGCCTCTTGTAAAGCATCGCATCATTTCCATTTGGCACACCCTTGATGAAACCGTGTTGAGGCTGCTGGATAATGCTAAATATTAAATAGTCACTAGGAATGTCGAGATCTACAGCACTGAGTACAGATGTGTCCAACACTGCCATGTCTCCCTCTTTAACCTTAAAGATGAAAATTTAATTATTAAATGAATGTGATTATTATAAATAAATCCTTAATACATACATCCCAGCTGGAATGTAAAATCTAAGCATTTACTCTGTAACTGACCGTGATGTTTCTAGCCACAAAATCTGGAATCTCATCATTGGTTGGTTTGATTATGATGTAAAATGGGACTACAGAAGACTGCTGGTTTCCATCGGACACACACAGCTTCAACTGGTCAGTGGTGGGCTCCATTTTCTGGTGTCTAAACTGCACATAGTTAATGTGTCCATTCAACACATCCCTGTAAGTAAAAGAAGCTAAACAAAAAAAAATCATGTTCTTCAGTCGAGGCTCCAATACTATACATTCTCATTATGACAATAAACCACTGAATAAACATTTTCTCCCATATATTAATTGAACAGCTTTAAAGAAATGTCAGAAATGATTGTGAAGAAACATGACAGCATTGAACTGACCAGTGCTGATTCCCGCATTGCTCTTTTCAAAGCCTGGACTGGGAAGAACATTCTCAATGTATCCAAACTGTGGAGACGCAACCAGGATGAGCTCCAGATCCTCCAGAGGGGTGTCCTGATCTGCAGCTGTCAGATGGCTCACTGTGATTGAAGCTGACCCACCCTCATCCACTATAAACACTTCTCCTGATGTAAGAAAAGAAGATCCTACCATTTATCAAAGGCTAAACATTGCCATTAAAATGTCTAGTTAGGTTCTTATAGCTGTGAGTACTTAATTCTGTATATGATACGGTATATATATTGTGATAAACATAGACAATAGCGGTTATAGTTCTGCAATAACATATACACCTACAGTGGCCCAAGTATTTGTAGAACTATGGATTACCAACAGTAATAGATGGTGGTTGGTTGTTTACAGGGTAAACAGTGATGTTAAGGTCACAGAGGGGCAGAGTGTTCTGCAGTTGTGGTGTTTGTCCCCTGTCATCACAGCTGGAAGGAACCAACTCCAACTCTCCATCAGAGATCACAAACGTGATGATGTCATGACGAGGTTGTAGCCCAATCTCTTGTCCTTGGATGCATAATAAAATGTTACTGCACAGGTTTATGATTATATCTTACAAATAATAAACACATAAATATAGAGCGGCACAAAACCTTTAGCAAAGCTGGATTTCTAGATCTTTATATAAACATAAGAAGCAGAACTTACAATAACAATAGGGGTTTTGTTATTGTAAATTCTACCTTACCACCCCTATTGTTATTGTAAGTTCTGCTTCTTATTTTTCTAATTCCACAATTGTGTCTATGACAGCACATAGAACCGTATTGTAATAAGTTATGAAATTTGGCACACAAATAAAGGACAGTTGCATGTACCATTGCAAAAAGTAAAAAATATTACCTGTGTGCCTATATGAAATTATACCAGAAGTTAAATCAGTTTGACTGAAGTGATTCACAACGATGCCATTTCTTTGAACAACCCCATAATATGGTTGCCGGGTGATCATATACATCAAGGTGTTGTCGTCACTGTCAGGATCTGTGGCACCGATGTGCTCTATTGTGATGACCACCTCCTGCCCCTCTGCACAGGCTAAAATGGGTTTTAAACCTGGTAGTAGAACTGGTACCTCGTCGTTGACCAGTGTCACCTGTTGATGTAAGTTTGTCAGTCTTCATACATTTCTGTTGTGAACAAAAATCATATAGAAATGTTGAGATAAATTGTTGATACCTTGACATGTAGCACAAAATCAGCAACATTTGTTCCATCAGTGGCAATGAATTGAATGTCATCTTGTTCTGTCTCAGAGTTGTCATGTTGATACCTGTTAAGAAAAACAAACTATAGATAACGCAGACAGAAGCGAATCAGCAAAGCCTTATTGTATTTAAAAGTTTACATCAAATCTAAACAAACTGTGTTAGCAAGTACCGTGGACTTTTGAACATGGCACAATGCCTTGTTTTAACATGTTTTATGTTGAAATGCACCGCCACTTTTTTAAAATACTTTAAAATACCATGGTCATACCATGTAGTGTGTCAAAGTAGCATGGTATTTGCATATGACATCATCACATGGTACCACCACAGTTCTTTATAGTAAGGGTTTGAGGGAACGCGTCTGACCTAACTTTTAGGCTGTTTAGATCCTTTATGGTGAAAGTCTGGCCTGGACTCATGGGTGTGCCGTCTAGATAAATATTTCCATGCTGAGGTCTTCTCTTTAGTTGCACATACAGAGAGTCCTCTAGTGAGTCGTGATCAGTTAGACTCAGGTGGTCTTCACTCACCCAGGACTCGCCCCCCTCATTCACTGTCAGCTGCTTCACATGCACCTGAAGACGACAAGACACACCTCATACATCATCACATGTATGAGCAACAATGTGTCACGTTTGTTAATGACATTTAGACAGAACAAAGTTATAACAATATTGTGTAACAAGCAGATCTACTGTGAAAAATAAAATCAACTAAAATTTAAAAATCTCAAAATCATAAATTGCATTCTTACATTTGAAATGGTCCCGTTCAATGCTAGCCACTGTATTGCTAATGTTATGTATAATGGTCATTGCTAGGGTGTTCCTATGCTCTCATTGAGATGTTGTTATGAATGCTAATTGCATTCTTATACAGTTGCTAGTGACTGAAAATTAAGATGAATTTTATTTCACGTAAAAAACTAAAATTAGGGCTGCAGAGTAACAGAAGTAATAGCACACCTCCCCTCAACAAACATCATTCATTCACATCATTGTGTTGTGGGTTGGTAGACTGGGCTACCTCTGGTGTCAGGTTGTCCACTGGTAGAACTGTTATATTGAAGCAAATTCCAGTTGTTGTGCTTCCTTGTTGATTGGTCACTGACAAAACAAACTGGATGTGCTGGCAGTAGGGTCCAATGTCCAGATTGGGGGGCATATAAGCCACCCTCATGTAGTTGACTGCATGCTACAAAGTTTGATAGAGTAATATCAGTCAGGAATTTGTGTATGGCTTCAGTCACTTTGTATATTGTTTTGTCTAACAAACATATATCAGGTATTCAGTATGTATTGTTAGCTAAAGATGTATGTATTTGTATGTTTATACAGAGTGTTTACCTGTGTGAAAACTCTTAACATTGGAGCATTTGGGTCCTTTTGAAATTTTGGGATGCTGTCTACCAAAAACAACCTTCCTGCATCAGACCTTCTATAAAGTAAACACGTTAATTAAGACACTATCAAATGTTAAGCAAAATGTCAGTGGTCATGTCAACATATGTGCTGCAGGAGAAACAATTGTTTAAACTGAATGGATGTCTGCTGTAGTCTTCTTATGAGATTGTGAGGAATAGCTTAATGTTGTACCCATGTGTGGTGCTGTAGAAGGGTGGGGTGGTGACCGTGTATGTGAGCTCACTCTCTGGTGACTCCAAATCAACAAAATGCAGCTGTTGTTTGGTCAAGTAGATGACATCAGTCTCATTGAGAACCAAGTGCCTTGTCACACCTGGTGCCTCTTGTGGAGGTTCATCAGGGACTGGCTGGATCTGTATCACAACCACCTGAAAATTGAGAGGTCAGAGAACAATTAGAGAACAATTCCGTGAATCCTACAGACCTTAAATAGACCATAGGTAATATTTTAATTTCTTTAGGCAATCCAAAAAATACCTGAGGGTCTGAAAGATTAGGAGGATCATGAAAATCAGACAGCACCACCTCGAAAGAGTCCTCAAACATCTCTTTGCCTGAGTGACGATAGTAGATGATGGACTGGAAGAGATCTTTCTGAAGAAACCGGGTCACAGGGTAACCTGTGCAAAGAAGACCATCTCTACTGTAGTACATTAAGACATATTCACATACTGATAACATCATGTAAATTATAACTGTATTAAAATTTCAGCCTTTTCCCACCCATAATTCCAGGACCTGGCATCTTCATGATTTCTCCTGCCTGTGGAAGTTTTGTGATGTTGAACATAATATAGTCATCACTGGAGTCCATATCACAGGCTTGCAAAATGGATCCTCTCAGAAGAGCTGTCTGACCTTCAGAAAGCGACAGCACCATGTTGGTAATAAGAAAGGGTGGGCTGTCATCTTTGGGCAGGATGTTGATGGGAAACTTGTGTCTAGTTTGATGCAAGCCGTCGGTAATCCTAAAGACTATGTAGTCTTTAGTAGTATCGCTGTCATCATGATGGTAGTGTACCACACCTTCCTTAATGTCGTTTACTGTGAACATGAAGCTCTTTTCACCTGAGATGAACACCAGATGGTAGTGAAGTTGTTTATTGTGCAAAGAGGAAAGTTGTGACTTAAGCATTACAGTAAATATTAATGCCTATAATAGATTCCTCAAACTTAAGAGGCATAAGAGGTATAATATAAATATATTATTAACCTCTGACAAAGAGTCTCCCATGCTGAAGCCCATCTGCAGTGATGATCTTCACCGCTTTCAGGTTGTCACTGTCAACAATCTGCAACTGGTCCCATGTGATTGGACGAGACTGACCTTCCAATAGACTGAGACCTGTTAATATGACAGTAGGAGAAATTTCACAGACATCCCAACAGTAAGTACAAGTACAGCAAATATGCTCTATATGACTTTTTTTGGACAAACACCTTTTCCATTACATAATCTTTAATCACCATTCAGGCAATATGGTGTTGAATGATTTGTAGAAGTTAATCTATCAGACCATCAGGTAATATCCTGAATGTCCCTTCAGGTTTAAATAAATTATGTCTAAAATATGTTTTGTCACTCAACAGCTTCATTAATTGCCGGTAGTGGTGTAATTTCCCTGCCATTCAATTATACACACAACAAGTGAAAACTGCCTCTTTGAAGGTGTGAATTGTGTCAGATTTGTGCAAAAAGGTCACACATCAAATGTTTTATTGTTTCATCTTTTCCAAAGACAAATATCTATTTATTTTGCATGTTGCCCACTTTAATTGGAATCAGTTTTTAATTAACCAGAGAGAAGAGGATAATGTTGAAACCCTGAGACTAAACCTCCCCCTAAAACTGGACTGGTTTATAATAATGTTATTTCAGAACTAGATGTTGTTCAAAGTCACCATGTCTCAAATATTCTGTTCACGAAAAGATTCTTTATTACTTTGATGTCAGGAGAGTGTGCATTCAAACAGTGCACATTACATACCCATATTCCAGGACACTCTTGGTGAGTTGGTGTCAGCTGTCCTGACTGAGATGTGCACTGTCACAGGCTGGCTTTTCTCAAAGTATGAATCAAACAGCTCAAACTCAACCTACAGCAGCAAAAATGACCAAGAACTAAATACCGAATATAAACAATAATATGCAGGTGACAGAAATATGTTTTAGACTCGTAATTAAGAAGAATCATATTCATAGTGCAAGTGTTTAGACTGTTATATGTTGCTCGTATGGAGTTTTGTTGCTCTTCATCCCAGTTGTGTTTATAGTGCAATACACGTCTTCAGTATAGTTCGGTTTCAGCCATTACCATGTTACCTGCTTTCTTTTTTGCTGGTCTTACAAGAAGAACAGTTACCTCAAAGTTCTGGCGTTGCGTGTGGCTGGAGTTTGGTGGCTGGTAGCTGATGAGCATGTCGTTAAGATCCATCCATGTGAAGGAGGATATGGCTTTGGTTTGGTCAGACAGATGAGCAATGAAGCCCTCAGTAGGAAACGTAGTGATGTTGAACACCAGCCTCTGCTTGGGTGTCTCGTCATCCTCCGCATCCAGAACTGCAGTTGAGAGTGGAGTCAAGATGAACTGGTTCACCTCCAGGATAAACATCGACATGAAGGCAGGTCTGGGCGGCTGATTAGTCACAGCCTCTCTAATAGCTACTGGGATCCAGGCCTGCTCTGACTGAAAAGCAGATGAGCAGAAAAGTCAAGAAGAGTCAACAAGAATAATTTAATCTGCTGTAACAGGGAACTGCATTCACTGTAGGATTTAGACCTGGATTATGCTTCTGCTCCTTGTGTCTGTGAGGTCCAGTCTAATGGCAATATAGTCGATATCTGGAGATGGGGGGTCAGTGTGATGGTAACGGATGCCCATCATGAGGAAATCACTGCAGGGCACTTTGGCTATTTTCAACCGTTTTAGGCCCTTCAGACAGCTGTCACTCTTACAGTGAGCTCTGGCTTTATTATCTGCAAAGGGAACAGTGGAAATATTATGTCCCCAAAATTATATGACCAAACAGGTTGTTAAAGAATCACAATTTTGGACAGATATTGTAATGCTTTTCAAATCAATTGTGTTAATTGGAAACCTCATCTCATCGTTCCAATCCAAAACCTGTTATATTCAAAATACACTCATTCTTCTTATACTTTGAGTTCATTTTAACCTCATTTTATAAGCTGTGAAAACAGTGTTTGTGCTGCTCCTTATTTGTCTTTGTACCATTCTGTGCTATTCCTGAGTAGAGCAAGGCTGTGAGAATGATAGCACAACATCTGACAACTGAAGGGGTTGTATAAGCAGCTCTGAACGGGGTATAAATGTGGTGTTGTCTTACTGCAGAAACCCTTTCTACATTTGGTGCTTTTGAATCTTTATTTTAGTCTTACTCAGCAAACCAGAAATTCCACCACAGTACTATAAGCATTTTTTCTTTTCTTCAGTGGGAATCACTGCCACTAAAGCAAATTCACATTTATGCATTTGGCAGACTATATTATCCAAAAAACTTACAGTTCATTTAAAGTATACATTATATCAGTATATGTGTTCCCTGAGATATGAACCCCCAACCTATGTGCTGCTAAAGCAAAGTTCTAGCAACTGAGCTATTCACATCAATTCAGTTTTATTAATATAGCGCTTTTTATAATGTTGCATTGTAAAATTATTAAATATGTACAGCCGAATACATGGTATTATTGCAAATTATTTTGTTCATTATAAGATGTATGTTATTCAAACTAATTAAAGATACTAAGATTGTAGTTGGTTTATGAATATAAAGTTGACTTAACTGATGAAACTACAACACATTTGAACCATTTGAATAAATGAACGTGCATCATAAATATGTCATTGTGTGAAAACTCGTACCTCTCTCAGTGATCTATGAGAGGATAATGTATTCTGACTGCCTAAAACAATATGTACTTCTGAGTACTCACTGTGATATACTCACTGCGATATTTAGTCAACTGGGAGGGCCAGTTCTTGCAATTTGTATTTATAATTTTATATTGATTTAAAAAAAACTGTCGGGTCTGATTTTGTGACAAATGTCAGGCATTGAGGAAAGTTTCAAACAGAGATGGAGACAGAAGTGTAATGTTACTAACCGCTATCATCAACAAAAATGTAGATTCTAACTGATCTGGAGGTAGATAAACAGATAACGGGAAGTTTACTAAAGAAGTCCATCACATTCCCACTGCTTTTGGGTGATCCAAGTTATGGATGTAATCTTCTTAAATTAGCATGAGGATGATCATCTAGCCGACAGGAATTATGATTGAAGGTTTAATTTGATGTGAATTTTGATAGCCTATATATATATTTTTGGAATACCTTTCTTCAAAATATAATTTTTCTCAATGAATCTCCCTGTTAAATTAGGTTAAATGTTTGTTTGCATTGTTTGTTATGGTCTTACCCAGCTGTCTTCGTAAAGGAACAAAGCTGTCAGGTTCATCTCCTCTTGGTCCCTCTGGTTTGTCAGGCTCCCCTGTGACCAGCTGACCATGACTGGGTAGATGTGTTTCCACAGTTGTCACCCAAACTGTGCACTCAATATTATGATGGTGCTCATAGTGGAAGGACACTATGTTACTATCAAGAACATTGGAGAGGCCATAAAACTCTGGAACCTCGAGATTCTGTGATCCAAACTTAATAACATTACAGTCAGACTCCATGATTTCAATGTGTAGATTGAAGACCTCAGTGTAGGTTTCTGTCTCTGTAAATCTAAATGACAAACCATTTCATAAATCCATGAATTACATTTTTTCATAAATAATATCGATGTTTGAACAGCATAACACAAGCAAACCTGTATAGGCGAAGTTTAACAGTATCCTCTTTTAAAAGTGGGCATCCATTATGAGTGTATTTCACTTCATCAGCCAAAAAGTGACAGTCAAAAACCTGTCAGATGTGAAACAGAAACGACACTTTTAGCCATTGTTGTTATTGAAGAAACGGGAAAGCACTGTGTGTCCTTAATCGTATCCAGTAACGTAAAAAAGCATTTTGATCACGTTGTGAAAGGTAAGCACGTTTGTAATATCATAAAACGTATGCCTCTAGTCACTTGTTAGGTTTGTAGTTTTAATGAGGCTTAACAGCAAATCACGGAAAAGGTCTGTAATTAAGATGTTGCCTCTTTTTATTATATTTTATCACCAACTTGTTTCTATAATATAAGATAATAACAGTAAATTTAGCATTTAGATATATAATTATAAAACTCAAGTGAGTTTGCATAAACTTTGCTGCTAGGAGAATAAATGATGAGGTCTAACAGCCTTCAGCTTCCACTGCTCTCACAATTACCCCCCTCTGAAACAGATGTTTCCAGAATAATGCATGTGATGATCTCAGTTCCATCACTGACCTGAGGTGGAAATTACCTGAACACTCAGACTAATGACTAGCAGACATGTGGCAGATCTGCCAAAGGCTGTAACTTTGACAGAACCATGTGTTGATGACAGACCATGCAGACTTTCAGTGTACAAAAACAGCCTATTTTCTTTGGCACACCCATGACTAAGTGGCCAAGAGCCATAAGCCACATATTAAAGGACACTAAAGAAATGTGTTTGGCTAGTCCGTTTTACTATTGATCATATTCAGGACTGTCAAATGTCTTCAGAGTAAAACTCTGTTGACATGTTACTGAGTGCCTAGTAGAAAAGTTTACATAGACAACATGGCTTACCTGTGGGTAAAGTGTGCCAACCCTTTGTGTAATGGGCTCGTTCAACACGACTTCCACCTTGCAGGTGTCTTTTGCTCTGGGAATATGAAACTCTAGATCCCACTGCTGTAGAAAGACTGACTGGCCTTTCTTTACCTTGAGCCCATGATTGGTCTTTACCAGAGAGCCTTGAACCTGGTGTAAAAGTCCCAAAAAGAGGAAAGCCAAAATTGTCCTTTGCTTTGGAGTCATTCTGTTCAGTCTGTGTTGATCTGTTCAGTCTGTCCTCTGGTGTTTTTAGTTTACGTGATGAATGAATCGTCTTCAGAAACTGTTTGGTTTGCTCTGTCTGATTAATGTTGTTATTCAAAGCTATCCCACTCTTCCTTAATACGAATCTGGGAAGGTCATAAACATTGTTAAGGAGTTTCCAAAACATCAGTAACCATGAATGATGGATCAAGTACCTGAAAAGACAAGAAATTATAGACTATGTAAGACATAATGTACCAGTCAATTATAGCAAGATAAATTCCAGCAGGGTGATCAGGGGCCAGTTGCTTAAACATAGGTGCTAAGTTAAGATTGACTTAAGAACTGGTCTGAACTAGCGGTTTGTTAGGGCTAATCAGTCTTTTCAGATTCACATTAGACCAATTTACCTTTTATGTAACTGACTGTCTTAAAAAAAATTGATGTCTAACTTGTATTTGTAGTTTATGCAACTGGCCTCAGGAGCCGGACACAAAGCTACTTATTGCATGGCTTCATATTTGTGAAGAGTTTTATTTAATAACTATTTTATAAATTGTGTTTCCTCCCAGGTTCTTTCAGTGAATATGAACCCTGTTTCGACTGACAGCTGCTTTTGACTATGTTGTGGTTTCAGCTTGAAAAGACTTCTGATCATCTGGAGCACTCTCAAGACTTTCACTCACATGGCACTTGCTGTCAGTGATGTGACAATAAAATTGATTTGATTTAAAATGTGGCTACCAGGCCCAAAGAGAGTCATATAATAAAAGATTCATAAAATCAACAGACAGATGGATTTGGCTATTAACAGAAGTTTGTGTATTGCCAACATTTTAATGGATATTCTATTATGTCTCCCAGGAAGAAAAATAAATTTAATTTGCATTTTTAATTTGGTTGCTTCAAATGGATATTGTGATTTAAGGATATTGGTTAGCTCCACCGTTGTGATGTAATGATAAGAGGACTACATCTTCAGACTTCATATTAGTTAACACAAAAGGCACAGATTGTTTGTATTAGATAGGATTACAAATGTGTGCCCTCCTCAGTTTATTCTTCAAAAAAGGGCCTAAATCTTCAGCTCTGTTAATTACCACTGGGAACCTTTTCACATAGTGTATCCCACCCCTAATCACACTCTCCGGGGGGAAGTTTTGACCTGCTAACTAGAACGTTGCCAGTTCGATTCCAATGCTGGCAGATAACAACTGAGGTGCAAGGCACCTGATCCCCAGTTGCACCCCTGGTGTGCCAGTGCTGCCCACTGTTCCAGATATTCACAGTTTGCAGTGTGTAATGCCAGCGCATAACCTCACTTCATGCTCTGTCAGTCCAGTCAAGAAAACATTACTCCCTAAACCTACAAGATCTCTTTCCCATACCCTAATGATGTAGGGAGCTGTTTAGCTGCTAGTAAACACTTCTGATCAGTAATAGAATGAGAATTGTTTAAAAAAAAATAAAAGTGTTTGTGCTAAATGTCACAATGACACAATACAGGGATATCACGTCTTAAGGATCTACCTACATTATACACAATACCACAGATGTCTTTTGACAGGATAAATCTGTAAATGAATGTGTGGCTGAACAAAGACAGGGCCAATTTTAGAATATACTACTATATCTTTAAAGGATAAAAACTCACTGCCATTTTCATATGGCTGTAAAATAGATGAACTATTTTCAAAAATATTCTATTTTCTGATGAATAACTGCTGGATATTTCTGTGCTTTGTGCTTATGCTCGCCGTGTGCACACCACATCAAAACCTTCAGTGTACACCCAGCTCTCCACTCATATAACATGAGCTCACAGTTTAGAACCTGTCAACATTGTTCTAAGAGCAACGTGCTTCATGTTGTACCGTCTGTAATGTCTCACCCCGCATATCTTTGCTACACTGACACAGGGAGAACAAGAAACCTTCTTGCTGTGATGTTTAAATGTTTGATCTCAGTATTTTTTAAAACTACATATAAAATATACCTTCTTTAGAACATAAGGTTATTTTAAAGGTCCATACAGCATTCTTTAGCCTTGCTTATAATAAGTGATTACTAATAATTATACCTTTATCATATTCTGACCATGGGATGTGACTTAAAAATGACAGAAGTGAGGTACCAGAGTATGTGGTACCAGTCACAAGCAACCAAGACCCAATTGAAACCATTTGATGAATTTAGTTAATGTATGTAGATGTTATGACAGCATTTCACTGAGGTTTATTTATAGTAATTAGATATTATTTTAGTAAAATAATGGTTCATTATGATGAGAGCTGGGGGGATGGGGAGACAAGTTTCAAGGTTAGCCAAGATTCACATCCTAATGTTTTTGTGTAGATTCAGAGGTGATTAGGAGGCTCCAGCCAGGAAGCCTGAAGGCAGACCGGGTGGGTGGTCTGCCCCCGTCTGCATTCTTTCTCCACTGTTCTCTGCTTCAGACATGTGGGGGCAGTCTTCTTGTCATCTATACATGACAAACCCGAGAGGAAATGAACAGTGATAATGTGTGGCTCATAATTAAAATAAAAAGCTTTTGGTTTGTTTGTTTGTTTTAAACCTTGTTTTGTCCATTAGTCACTTGGTAAAAATGTGTAAACCAATTTGTCACTGTTTGGTAACATCTTACAATAGCGTTCATTAACTAACATTAGTTAATGGTGTCCCTAACAAAGAACAATAAATTATTACAGCATTTAGTCTTTGTAAAGGGTAATTTATCAATTTATTGTAAATATTATAAATGCTATAATAAATATTATAATTAGTGATACTTCATAATGCCTAAATAAAGTTAACATACAGAAAATTAAACATGAATTAATTATATCTATAAATTACCATTGCTCAAGATTTAGTACATGATGTGTTGTTAATGTTAACTATTGTGTTAATTGTGTGTTAATTTATACAACCTTGTTCTATATTAATATTTCAGGTAAGTTCCTGAGACTTTACTGTCTTAATTCTTTCCACTGTGCTCATTGCAACACAATTTCTAGGTTGCACAGGAAAAACACAAGTGTTCCTCCCCTCACAAGTGGGCATTCTGTACAGCTGTGAATGAGTAGAAACACCGGCAGGAACCAGCAGAAATCAGCTGCCTGTCCTCTCAGCACCGTGCACTGCTTCTCATCTCACAAATGACAGGGTAACAAGCAACCAACTATTTCCAAAGCACAGAAAAGCCGAGGGTAGAGGAGGGTCAAAACAGCACTCTAGCTGCACTCTAGCACGGCCTTCCTCTGTGTTTGCAAGTGCTGAAGACTCCCAGATGAAAAGGAAGTTTTGTTATTCTCACTGTTATTTTTAAGCTTGGAGAAATCTGAGAAGGGTTGTGCTCTAGTTGAATTCATAATGATAAAAGATGGGAGGGATTTTAAAGCAGCTTTGACTTTAATAAATCATTGTCTGAGTGATTCCACTCATGACCGACTGAGAACTCATGTGTGGTATTATTCTCATTGTAGCTCAACCAAACAACACGAACCTGAAACAGGTATCAGGGCAGATATAAACACTTAATTTATAAACACTGTTTAGGAAATAATTTAAATGCTTTAAGAGGGTATCAACAAATAGATCAAATAGGTACAATTATACACCAGAGAGCAGTAGCCATTAAGTTAGTGTAGAACAGCTACATTAATTGGTCATCTTTTACCCTCTCAATAGTTAAAATATTATCTGTTACTAATTATTAACAATTTTGTGGAAAAACAAGCTTTCCTTATGAATACACTCATTCATCTTTGAGATAGATAAGTGTAAACAAAGTATCTGCAGTACCAACAGACAGTGTTATATACAAATACACACAACACAGAGACAATATACATGTTCTTACCTGAGATGTGCTTATCGCTCCACTACTGTTTGTCTTTAGCTCTCTCACCCCTCTAGAGCGCCACTGCTCTTCACACAGCTGTCTGATAGACAAAAGTCCATCTCCAAACCCTGGCGGCACTCCACAGCCCTACACAGAGATGGAGGAGGGTGTTCTGCGGAAACTCAGAGGAGAGGGGTGGGATTGTCCCCTCAAGAGGCATTTAGGGAGGAGTGAGGTGGAGTATGAAGAGACACAGAGCGAGCAAAAAATGTGGAGACAACAGAGGAGACACAAACAGCGTGAGATCAAAGACAAGCATGTTAACAACAGCATGAAATAATGAAAGACAGCCTTCCATCAAAGTGCTTTCTAGATGACAAACAGCATGTGAGTTTACGAACAAGCCGTGAGCACTTACTGTAAGTAGGTAGTTGACAAACACTATAAACTGAAGGATACTTTAAAATAGTTTTAGATATAGTATAGCCGTTTAGATTTAATAGTGGTGTTCACCAATTTTGAGTCACAAAAGCAATATTAGGGCCAAAGCATAAAATAACTCGTTTTAATTCTATTATTTCTTTTAGAGCAATGCCAAGCCATAACAATTCATTCTGTCACAGAGTAACCGTCACACTATTACCTCTGACTCTTAATCTCTGATCTCAGATTTAGTCTCCAAGAGCTACAGTAACTAAAGCAGTAGATGAATCATTTTCAGCAGTTAGCTCTGAATTACATATTAGATTATATTAATAGACAAATTATAAAGGCAGCTTCAGCACATTCAACCAAATTCACTCAATGGCAAGCAGTTCTGAGCACAGCTACACACACATGTACACAGAGGCTATTATCTGTTACTACTATCTGCTGTTCTCTTCCTGAGGCCTTCAGGCACATTACACTGTTTTAAGAAATAAATGGAACCAGACACCCATGACACCCACCATGATTTTTTGCAACTTTTCAGTTGTGTACTTTATGTACTGTATCAATTACATTTGTATGTTAACAGTTACCGTCTGTGAGGACCATGCAGGCAAAGGTTCAGACTGGAAAGAAATTATTTTAAACTGGAGATCCAATAAATAATAAATCTGCGGTTATTGCTATAGTGTGTGAAAGACATCAAGGTAGAACACAGTTCCCTTTCAGTCAAGTTACCATGACTGCACAGTTTTAAATAAAGAGGAACTAAATGAGTCCCTCCTTACTCTCATCTCATAACTGGTACAGAAATTAGGAATTAACAGAAATACTTTAATTCATAAAACTCATGGGAAACAGAGAAACACACAATACAATTGATATGAGACTGTAGAAATGCCCTCAGGAACACAGGGAGGATATATACAAGATCAAAAGAGGAATGAGTGAGTTAAATACAGATGACGAACCCAAGCACTGTAGCACCATCACCACCGCATGCTTTTAACTGTGGACTATTTAAAGAAGTAAATCTGCTGGAAGTAACACACTTCCTGCTGCCAGTTGGTGGCGCTATGACTGTGATTCACAATAGCCACATCCATGTAATCAGCCCTGAGGATCAAACATACAGCTCAAGTTTCTAAATCACTTATTGCATGAACAAGTATGAAACAGTTCCTGTTACTCTTTTTGCCATAAGTTAATAGCCTCGCCATTGCAACACCATTTATCAAAAATATCAAAAATCAACTAGCAAATTAACAAATGAATCATCAATGTCTCTGTTCTGGCCAAATTAGAAGAGACCTAAATACATGTAAGAGGTCTCTTTTAAACTCTGTTGTAAGTGACACACTTCCTTCAGCCACCTGGTGGCGCTAAGACAATAGTCATATTAATGTCATTAGCCCACCACACCAAACATATTTGCCAAGTTTGATATCAAAAATCTCTTCACAATTTGAAATCTTTAACATTTGGTGACAATCACGTGAACTCACTAGAAGTATTTAAAAGTTCACGGCATGCACTTTCAGAAATCCCTGGGAGTATTACAGGCCGTCATATTAATCACCAATCATAAGATAACATTGTCAAAAATGTCAGAGGATCCAACATTACGTTTCTTTTTTATATAATCTACAAAAATAATATAGATTTTCTGTCAACAGCAAAACTGTTTAGTGTAGTGTTTTTGAAGCTACTATATCAGCCCACATGAAATTAAATAATAGTTACATCTGTTGGTCACGTTGCCCACAACTAAGTTACAAAAATAAAATAATCAAGGGTTAACATTTGTGCCAATAAAGCGTTATGAATACAAATGCCAGGAGCACTGTCTGATTACATGGAGAAAGAGGCTGTGAAATAAATAAGTGAAAGTAGGTACTGAAGCAAACTAAAACTCGCCTGTTAACAGCCACTGCTGTCAGGAAAACACAGCAGGACTCAGTGTCTGCCAAATGGAGTGTGACATTCTGAAGGTTTTCTGTGGGAGAGCAGCAACTGTTTTGTTCACTGATTGCTCGTTGGTTGCATGTGCTGGGAATCATCCCCACTAATTAGTAAGCAACGGTTCTGCTGCCCTCACTGTTTGCTAACCTTGTTGTGTGGTAGAAGAGCTTATTTTTCACTGTGATTCTGTCAGTACTTCAGTTATCACAGAATGAGGTTCTGGAAATCATTTCTCTGCTACCTTATATCTCTCTTTGGACTAGGCGGAGTTCATGGCTTTAAGTTAGTGGAGAATCTGGGGAGAAAACTGGAGCACAGAGACTTTAGAAAAGCTATTTTGGAGATGTTGCACATTAATAAACTGTCAATACCTCAACAAGCAAAGCCACATCCCTATATGAAGCAGGTGTATCAGTCCCTGGATTCACAGACGAGGGACCCGAGTGGTGCTGATGGGACTCTTGTGCAGAGTTTCAGAAGCATTGAAGGTAAAACTGTTTTTTCTTACAATGCTGAATTAAATCTTTAAATTGAATACAACTGTTTATTTTCTCCTCTTAAAAATACATCACTGTCAACAACTGCATCTCTTTGTTTGTTCAGACTTTAAAATACTTTTAATGTAAAAGTATGAGTATACAGTGGAGTACAAATATCAAAGAGCACTGATAAAAGGCTTCTATTTTGCATTATGATCTAATTTTCTACATTAAATATAACACCTAGTATTCGGTATGTCCTCTGTGAAATGTTTCCCATTTCCTAATTTTTAAAAAACAAAAAAATCCCAGTAAAACTTTTCTTGCTTTTTAGTGTGGTCTTGGACTTTAGGACCCCACTGTACATTCATTAATTTTTATATTTTAAAAAAAGCTGTAAAGCATGCAAAGGTTAATGTTTTATTAAAACCTTCATTTTTTCTAACAAGATTCAAAGTACGGTACTCCAGGCTGGATCTGGT
Organism: Chromobotia macracanthus; assembly: GCA_036877525.1. Classification (NCBI taxonomy): domain Eukaryota; kingdom Metazoa; phylum Chordata; class Actinopteri; order Cypriniformes; family Botiidae; genus Chromobotia; species Chromobotia macracanthus. Next base: position 2,322,510 of record JAZGTH010000091.1, read on the forward strand.
TCAACATATCACATCTAAGCCCATCCATGAGGTTTGCAGAGCTGGTCCTTTTGAGGAAGACTCTTCATCCCGAACCACTTAGTGTGACCATCACAGTGCATAGTATTTCACCAGAAACAGGTAATCTGAGCATCAGTGGTCCTCTTGTGCAGCAGTTATTGAGTCTGCACCAGCTTCCTCCATCTGGCTACGATGTTTTTGACGTGACCACTGCGGTAATCAAACACCTGCACCCTTCAGACTCCTTGGGCTTCCAGCTTCGCTTCTGGGATGAGAGCAGCAGCTTGGTGCTCCATGAGGCCCTCACACAAAGCCTCTACTGCCTAAATGGCAGCTCTCTTAGCCATCCGCTGCTGGTGGTTTACAGGACCAAATCAATGGAGCTAGAACAAAGGGATACAGAAGAAAGCCCTGAGCCCAGGCAGATGCACAGCTGCATGCACAGCTCAGAATATAAGAAAGAGCGAATACAGCCGAGACATTGGAGACGTGCTGCCAACGCTGCCTGCAGGTTATATATCCATCACATTAATCTTCACTCCAGTGAGCTGAGTCAGTGGATACTACAACCGTCCAATTTCAGCATCAGTATCTGCAGGTATGACCTGTCTACTGTTAAGAAATCATTGTGATGAGCAAATAAATACATACCTGTATGGGTAATTATTAATAGTATGTTCATATAATATATTATATAATAATATAATAAATATGTCCTTCTTAATATGACCTTTCAGAGGTATCTGCTGGAAGGAAATGTCAACGTCACCCATAATTTTTCAGAGACAGGACAAACACCACAGCAAAAATGATTTACTTCAAAGGTTAGTAAATTTGATCTTAAGTTAAAAATGAAGTACACAGATGAAAAAGTGACCTTGAAATTCTGTCAATATATTTTGTAGATCAAACTGTATTCCAGAAGGGACGTCGTCTCTCATCATCATGTACAGCACTGACACTTCTGAGATTATTATAAAGGAGATTAAAGATATCAGAGCAGAGAGATGTGTCTGTCTGCCAAGCACTCAGTGAAGAGCCCTGCATGCACATCAAACACTTCAGTTTGTCATTTGTGGATTTTTTTATATCTTTGTGCTTCTAAATCACTTTTATTATTATAGTAATTGTACTCCTGAAGGAAGTATAAAACTTAGAAGTATAAAGAAGTATAAAAGTTATGAAACTTTCTCATCATATATTACAGTGTTATTATTTGAGAGCAGCTCAAGGAGAATGTTGTAGGTGTGCCTCTGGACACAAGATTTTACACAAGAGCAAGTAGACCAAATATGCAATGTCAATTTCATGTTTTATGTCTGCACGTTTTCTATAACTGAGTGAACTGTACTCACGATTTCCCCAATATATTTCATATTATTTGTGTTGTGAATTGTGAATGTAATAAATAATAAACAGCTCAAAAACTTGAATAGCTTTCATTTTTTCTGTGGCTGCTTACAGTGTTGTGTTGTTTGATGGATGTATGCAAAACAATGGTGCTCACAATGTTTATAATGCCCATATACATATTCAGAGTAGATGCATCTTTAATTTGACACAAAAACTTTGTCTGATTTTCTCTGATTTTTTGTCTTCTGAAAAAACATCACTATCCAGGGTACTGTAAATTACAGTACTGCAAATTTGACCGGACTGTCGTAGCTTCCCTATAGGCCTTCAGTGGCTACCATTCTTGCAAGCTTGGCTTATTAAGCTTCGTGTGAAACTGAATGATTGTGTTAGCAAACCATTGCCTATATTACTTAACTAGTTGTCTTCATGTCTAAAGTCTAAACACTCTGCCTGATATTGTGTCAAAGGCTGCACTAAGGTCGAGTAACACTAGAGGAGAGATGAAAGATTCTCTGACAGTATCTATTTTGTTATTAAAGAAATTCATAAAATCATCACTGCTATGGTATTGACCATAGCACTGTCAGAAGCAGGTGACGCTTTATTTTTTGTTAATGTAGTTAATTTATTAAATAAATATCTTGGGTTGTGTTTATTTTCTTCTAGAAGATTTGAAAAATAGGCAGATCTGTTGCTTTTTAAGTCCTTTCTGTAATTTGAAACACTCTCCTTCCATGCTGTATGGAATACCTCCAGTTTTGTTTGCTTCCAATTACGTTTCATTTTCCGGGCTGCTCTTTTAAGGGTGTGATTATGATTGTTTTACCACGGCATTGGGCTGCTGTCCTTTATCTTCTTTAAGCCTTGAGGAGCAACTGTGTCTAAGATGTTAGAAAAGAGGGAGTTAACAAGGGGTAGTTATTTTCTGTTACATTATCAAGGTTTTTAAAGTTATCTGTTAATCTAAGAAATTGAGACATTTCAGGTAGATTATGGATAAAACAATCTTTAGTGGCAGAAGTTATCATTCTACTGTATTTGTAGCAAGGAGCTGATTTTGCAACCATTGGTTAATGTATTAAACAGAACACCAGAAAATTATCATCAGTGATATTAATGTCATAAACATTTACATTAAACCAGTAAGTACAGTATGATTATGACAATAAATGAGTCCAGACATGTTGTGAAACCTCAATAGTTTAAATATCTTAGTCATTATAATTTTCTTTATCCACATTAATGTTAAAATCACCCATAATAAATACAATAAATATGTTATCTTAGTTTATGATTTTTGTTATGAAACATTATAAAATTATGAAAATAAATGTAAACATAAATGCTAGAAATTTAAAGCCAGTAAAGTTTTGTACCAAATCTGAGCCTGATATATCAGAAAGTGAGGTTTCTTTAAGAATTCTAGCTGCTATATCAGATGTGACCATTAGGGTTCAGCAAAGCCTCAATGGTGATTGCTAAAGCTCACACATTAGAAAACCATATATATGTATAGTTTATCATGATTCGACTAGAATCTAGTGATTCTTAGCATGATATAATATTGTATGCACACTCTTAACATAATAACATTAACATTATTAATATTAATCCATTCCTCTTCTAATCTTTCTACAGGTGGACAGGCACATATTTACCATCAGAGCAGTTTTTCACAGGTTCTGCTAGCTTGCTCTTTAAGTCAAAGCACTTTGTTTCTGCTTGACAATTTCTGGCTTTACTGCGCAGGATTTTTCCACTGAGGTGTATGCGTTACCTTTACCGTCAATGGTAAGTCTGTGCTGGTCAGTATGTCAGGATCAAGCTCGGCTGCCCGGCTCCCTCATCTCTGCTGATGCTGCCCAGCTCCTTGGTCCCCTCCGCTGGAGCGGACTGCTGGAGTCCTTGTCTTTGTCTTTAAAGACTGGATTAAAGATTAGCTCAACTTTTTCAACAATAACATACACTTACATCAGACTAAATATTACAAAAAAACATTCTGACCAAAAGTGGCTTGAATCATTTTAGGATTAAATTAGAGACACAGTAAATACACTGAAAATAAAAGTCAAGTGATATGAGAAATGATTGCGTGTATGTTTGAGAACAGAACAAATTCTACCACATCATGACAGAACTGGACATATAGCTTCTATAGGTCCATTGCTTGATGGCTCAGATACATTGCTCCTCATTCACAGTCAACACACAGTTAATTTGATCTGTGTCTGTTGATTTCTCTGTGGCGCAGTCACAGTCATTTGTCAGACTTTGCATTTGTGAGGCAACTGCTTGATTAAAAATGCTTTTGTATCAAGATCTCTTGACATGAACACAACCTCACTCAGGTCAATGTCTATGTCTATAATGTCTATAATTCTGCCTGTAAGATGTTTTTTTATTTATTAATCTTTTCTTGTTTATTTTTCAAGCTTTATGTTTTGTACTGCATACTGATGTTTCCAGTAGATGACTTTTATTTTTGTCCTCAGGAAAGTGAGAGTTAGACAGATACTGTCATGTTATTTCCCTGCTGACTTTGAATGTAAAATGATATAATGAAAGAACCTGGAAAAAACAAAGCTCTTTTTTCATCTCTCATCTTTTCAATTAATTGCAGATTATCTCTATAATGATTATTATTATTATTGTTATTATTATGTTAGCACTTTACACCATACAGCAATGTTCTGTATACATTAATAGTTTGTGTGATAACATGAAGTAACAATGAAGAGTACTTTTACAAAGAAAACGGTGGATTTTCATATTGAACATATACAAACAAAAAAGTACCAAAATGTTATTGTGCCATGCTGAACTATGGCAATACATTTTTACATAGTATATAATTGAATTAACAAAATGAATAATTGAATAATGTTATTTTAACCAAGCAGTTAAAAACGTTTTGAACGCTCCTAGAACTTCTAAAATAACATTTTTCACATTTTTGTTACTTAAAATGGAAATATTAGGACAACTTTCTATATAAATTTTTTAGCTGGGTAAACATCTTATACATTAAACACTATGGGCCCTTAAATGGAATCATTACTATAGCATTAAGTCATTATAGCATGAGGGAAACTAATACTCCATCCAAAATATTGTACAAGATAAATAAAACAGTGAAAACTGAACAAATAATTTATATCTCAACAATATTTAAAAAAAGTTAATTTAGGCTTTGTAGTGTGAACAAAAGTATTTTAAAATAAAATGAATGCCCCACTCTCTCAGAGTTATTAGCTTTCTTATTATTTTTAGTCCTATCTATTCACACACCCACAATGGAATTTTTATCGACTGTCAACATGTTTGCTTTGCCAGTGTCACTGTTGTTTATCAGTTCATACAAAAGACTTGTTTTCCAGCCCAAACTTACAACCACACACAGTCTAGTCATACCTCATTACTTTAAACCTCCATCATCAGTCTGAAGAACAGAATTCATTTGCCCTTTCAATTTTGCCTTTAGCCAGATGTTGCTATGCCATTGGAAAACACATCTATAGGTTAATTAAATGTTATCTCCAAAAATTGTCAAGGCTGAAAAACCGCAGGAAAGATGTATTTCATATCATTTTCAGACCATTTATCACATTAACATATCTGATTGGTCAACTTTAGACCCTCAGAACTACATAAAGTAGCTGCTTTTGTCAGAGCCAGTTTAGGCTGCAACATCATCCTTTTTGACACTGATAGATTTTGGCTTACCCACAATGCATCACTGTGCCTCTGGTGAATCAGTTAACTTGTCGAATCAATCTCTGTCAAGCTACTTCATTCACTTGGTGACATTACATTGTAAAGACTTGAGGGAGTAAGTTTTAGTTTTAAGGGTTAGAGTATATCATTTGAAAGGTCATTGTAATTTAAATCAATTTTTAATCTAATCAATGAGCATTTCTTTTAGGTGCCATGTAAGAAACATTAAACAGTGAATTCAACTTTCTGTGTAACAAACCAGTTTCATCACAGCATGAGCCCTGAATGTATTTAAGGAAGTTATAATAACAGCAAGAAAGAATTGTCATCAGTAATTGTTTTAATAAGTTTAAATCTTTCAAATGTACAATTCATTAATGACATTTAAAACAATCATTTCAGCTGAAGTTCGTAAGGATTGTTTTTGTTACTGTAGATATATTGGATTGCCATGTGGTTCCTCAAGGGTACAGATATAAGAATGTGTTTACCTGACATGAAATGGGCACACAACAGTGATTTTTACAGCATCAGACATGCAGGGAGATGCATGGCAGATCAACATGCAAAACATGACGCTTTCTCAAAGGAAAGCCATACCACAGCATCAAACAGACACAAAGAGTGTTTTCTTAGTCTATTATTATTCAGTTTCTTTGCGCAGTGTAACTGTGGTGGTACCTAAAGTTGATTTCCCACAGCATCTCAGATACACACATATACACACAAAATTCTGTCCCAGTCCTTACAAATCAGTTTCTGAAACCCAAGTAATCTGGGCCTAAAGAAGGGCCATTTGCTAAAATACACAAGAGCACAAGTCAATTTTTTTTGCCCCTTTTTGTCCAGGCCCAATGAGATGGCTGTATTATAGCGAACCTTAGGGCCCACCTCTCATAGGGCCTGGGACAATATTTCTCCCAGCCTCCCACCAAGACAGCCATGGCTAATGGCATATTGACAGTCATGCTAGCCACTTTCTGATCAGGAATGTGTTTTCGGTTAGTTAAACTGTTAAAACAACATTTCTTTTTTGACATAACTTTGGAGATGAACTATTATAATGTATGCGTCCCCTGAAGTGCCATCTTGTTTTGAGGGCATTAAATGAAATATTAAGACATATCAACACATTGTTCATAGAGCCTTATGACAGTATAGTAATCTATTTTTATAAATACAACAGTAAATAAAGATACGGAATTAGCTTGTTCCAGTATAATGACTCCACAGATATTGATCATATTACGTGGATCAAATATGAATCATATATGAGGACCAGACAGCACAAAATGAAAGGTCCATACTGGTCCAGAGGTCCTCTATACAGTATAAACACATTTTGATCTCTAACCTTAAATGTACAAAGAGAGGGCAAGAGAAAATCAGGGGGAGGGGCTGGAGTCAGAGAGGAGACGTGCCATATGGGTGTGACTTGAATATCTGGACACAGACATATCAGTAAACTGGACAATGAAAAAACATGCACAAGTTGGTTCGTGTGTAATATCTTGCTGAAAGCACAACTGCTCTGTTTCCACAGCCAACATTCATTTTTTAATTTGCTGTTCAGGTATGAATCTATTGCAGAAGTTTTTCCACAAAATATGGCCGCCTTTGGGTAACACATCTCTGTGTTTTGAGCAGACTTGAAGCAGGGTGAAGACGAGGGCCTGTAGCAGGGGATGCAGAGCAGACAACAGCTTGGCACATGACAACGAGATATATGGTGAGAGAGTGTGTGTGTTTGTGTGGACGGCAGGCAGGCAGGCTGGAGATGGAGTGTAAGCACCTTTTAGCTCTGTGCTGTTAGCCGCTGCTCTGTGAGTGAAGCCTGGTGAGCCACAGTCTTATTCTCGTGGGAGCGTAGTTTGGAGACCAAGTTAATGAAAGCCAAGCTCTGCACTTCTTTATGAAGAGATTCTGAGAGGGAAGCAGAAATACACACTGAATCAGCTACATGTGTACTTCTCCTCAGTACCCGCACAAGCTCCTATCTTATTACAGCCCTTCACGTTCACTGCGATCTAAACATTCCAGCCAATTGATAATACCCTTCACACACAATCACAGATATTTCTGATGCACGTCCATTTATTCAAACGGTCCAAATGTGTTGTACTTCATCAGTTCAGTCTAAGTATCCCTAATTACTTTTATTAATATAAATCTTACAAGAAACAATATACATTTGCAAAAATACCATGCATTCTGTTTTCCATGTTGTACATTTTTGATAATTTTTCTGTTTTATTTTTCATTATATGTAAAGCTGCTTTAAAACAATGCAACATTGTAAATAAAATGTAATCGAATTGTAATCCATGTATCTGAACACAAGCCAAAACTAGAACATTTATGAATTTCATCACATGTGGTTTAAATGTACAGAATTGAAATGACTGCGGGCTATTTGAATGTTGGCTTATTCAGATTTAGGCTTTTGTTGGTTTGTTTGATGTTACATACAGACTCACCTGATCCCATTACAGAGCAGATGAGAATCATGGAGTTGTATTTGATCTCTGGTGCAATATGTTCTTCTGTCAGCAGTCTGTGCAGAACCTGAACCAAACTGGAGCCAATAAAATCCTTCTCAGCACAGTCTGAAATCAAAAGAATGGAAAATTCTCAATTAAAAACAGAACTAGCCAGAAGATGAACTAGTCCACTTGAATGTAATCCTACTGAACACATTCATGTATCATCATCTATCGGCGTATATATATATACATACATATACATATACACACATATATAAATTCAACTTTTGTCTTTACCCAGGTCTAGAGTTGCAATGAGACCCAAGGCCACTAGTGCTTCATTCTGCATAATCATGTGTTCACTTGTTGCCATGGTTACCAAGTGCTTAACTCCTCCACCTTGTATGACTGTCTTGACTACATCCTGTTTGGAAACAAAAGCAGTCAGAGACTTCCAGAATTTGGGATTGACCAAATGGCTTCAATAACAAAGTTCCCACTAAGGATATGCATTGGCTAACTAGCCATTATCTTCGGTAAAGCATCTCTTAGAAGATGTGATGGTATGACAGCCAGAGAGAGAATAAACAAAAGAGAGAGAGAGAAAGGTTTCTCTGACCTTTGACTTGCTGTGTCGTATAAGAGCAGACAGCAGACGGTTCGACTCCCCCATCACACCAGCATGATCTTTAGCTTCACACCACTTCACCAGACGCTCCACCAGCGTTGTGTTGGTCCCCAGCTGCTCTGCTGCGTCAGCTGCAACACACAGACGTATCTAAACATACCTGACCAAACCTTTATATGACATGATTCCAGCCCACCATCAGGTTCAATGGTTTCTACACAGATATCAGTAAACACACACTTCTCTTACTAAAACTCCTGCTTTTTACATTTGAACAACTCAGCTATGCTGACACAAGCACACTTCTTTTAAAGGAAGATTCTCGGTTTGAAACTTACCCTCAGTTTGTAACAAAATAATATGCTATGATGCTAATATTAGTATTTCAGCGCACTTAAATGAACAAATGTTATGATTGTATTTAAATGAAAGTGTTAAAATGATCTAGATGTATGATGACTTCTCTAGGCAGATGAATTTCTGGTTCTGTATTACAGACTTGAAACACAATAATGAGCATGGAAGTTGTTTCATGTAAAGTGCTTTATGGATAGTTGACTTTCAAGTTGTAAGATGGTATCTTTGTGCAGGTATCCTGATAAAGTACACAGGTTTAGCTGGTCATGACATGAACATGCTTTTCAACAGACAAAGGTTGCTAAGTGAATCTATCACACAATACCGGTCCTAAATTATGTTACATTAATGTGTGAAGTGTTGGCAAGACAGTTCGACAGTGACATAGTTCAAATGTTTGTTCAGTGCTACATGCATGTCTGCGAGGCTTCTGTTTAAAACGCGCTACTGTACTTGCATATTTCATTTGCCTTTTTAATCAATCTGAGGAAGGAGTTTAGGCTATTTTCTTTGGTATCTGACAGCATGCCACAGACACTGTCGATAAAGCTTGAATTGTATTTATACAGGAAAGCTTTTCTTCAATACCTTAGCTCAGGTCAATAAAAGCTAAATAAAAGCTCTCCACCAGTGAAGTCAATGCGAATTCACCCATGGCAGATCCCTCCTCTGCAGATCCACAGCCATTACATAAAAGAGTGCTACTGACCCTTCAAATGACTAAATATTAAGTATTATTAAGTAATATCAGAAAGAGGCTAACAGGTCTTAAGATAAAATGACACATGCAATAGCTTTGACTTTGAGCTAAACATCTGTAAGTCATAGGATTTAGAAACCAATCAATTTTAACCTTAAATATAATGACACAACAGTCAGTTCTGCTCCTCAGTTTTGATTGGTTGAGCCGTGTTCCAAGACTGCTGATATTTAATACAGCAGCACTGAGTCGGTATCACTGCTTGTCTGTGTTTGTGGCTAGCTGAGTCAAATATCTGATTGTCCACCCAGCTGATTATTCATACAACACGGATACATTAATCTGCTTTGTTTCTGAGATGTGGGCTGTGGATAACTACCCTGTGTGTCGATCAGCATCCGTAATGTTCCCAGCAGCTTAAACTGAACTGGAGGCATTTCAGACTTGAGAAACTTCAGCACAACATCTGACACACCAGCCAAAAGCATCTTGGGCTTGTTGACCACTAGAGAGAAGATGTAGAAGATTCATTACACTGAGGTGTTTTCTCTCAGTACAGTTTTTAGATACTTACAGCATGTAGCCGTTTAATCATTTACAGTTAATTTCAGACAGACCTGGGATGGCCAGATTTCTCAAAGCGCTGAGAGCTGCGTGCTGGACCGTGACGTTCCCTTCATCCACATGTCTGTCTAGCAGTTCTAGAAGCTTCTGTACGATACCAATATCTACCATGTGGATGCAGTTCTCATCTGAAAACAGAAAACTGATATTTTGTCTGAGCGTGTAAATAAGTGCATTTTAGTGGTGGATTGTGCAATGGATCAACTGCATTCATAAATGGGATAATAAAGGATAAAAATGTATGTTTTCTGACATAAACTCGACATTCACCATTATCAAGTCATTTCTGGGAAGCCGCAGTCTTACCATTGCGGGCAAAGTTAGCGATGGCGAGAGCTCCGGCTAACTGGAGCTGGTGGCTGTTGGAGGGCACCCATGACAGAACCCTCTGAAAGACGCTGCCGTTACCCCCTTCAAACAGCTTCTGCATCGCTTCATCTACAGACAAACACTTCACACATCACTGTAAACACAACAGCCCAGCATGGCTAATCACTATCACGATGGTGTTTGCTTAATGATAACCAGCTTACCCAGGCATGTGCCTGTAAAAGAGCTGCGTTACCCATTTAAAACTAGTTCTAAATTTAAAACTTGTTCCAAACTGGTCTAAGCTGTTTTATTCAGCATAAAGTACAGTACATCAACCAGAAGAGTCACTTCTCCAATTCCTTAAGCATGCCTATATAGCCAGTCATATGCTTTACATAACAGTTGGAAAAATAAATTAAATAACGTATAAAAAATGCTTTTTATACTTATTACATCATTTTGATTCCAACTGGTTTTAATACATGTACCCATATTTTAAGCTTCAGTGAAACTGCTCTTCCAAACTTTTCAGATTATTTATAAAGGAGCAGTTGGAGTTAATCCTTCACCTCCCAATAGCAGAAGGACCATGAGGTCTGAGGCTGTCTTGAGCTGAGCCACGTCCTCCTCTCGGTCACTGTTCACGGTCTGAGTGACCACCTCCAGCAGACACTCCACCAAACCAGCCTTCACCAGCTGAAGCTTGATCACATCTGAAAGAAACAAAACAAAACAAAACATGCATTTAAAATGTATCATCTCTCACATTTGGGAAAACAGAGCAAAAACATATGCTCTTTAGAATGAGAATGTCCCTCCCCAATACCATCATGTGCTGACTAGTAATCATATATTATGTTCATGACCTAAACAAAAGGTGATGTGCTTTATAAAAATACAACAAAAACAACAAGCCCTTAAGACCCAGTCCCGCTGACAGGAAACCACAAGATCAGGACTGAACCTTATGAATGCTTTTCTTTTTATATACATAAGCTGAATCACATAATTTTCTGACCCAAAAGAAGAAACCAGACACAGTGATATGATTAACATTACACCGTGACACAATTTAAAAAACAAACAATCCCTCTGACTGATAAAATGCAGAATAACCAAATCTCAGAATGTGAGCTTGCGAGAGACAGCCCAGGGTAATACGAAGATCTGGCAGGGATGGATTTCTGAGGACAGACATATGGCTGTCTGTCTCACTATGCATTTGGCTTGTTATGAAACCCCTGCAGTTCAGGTACAGCCCAGTTCAGCTGTTCTCCCTCTCTATTCCACACACAGGCACTCATCCCACAGACCATGTGACCCAGTCAGCTTCGCCTGTAGTGCTGTGTAGTGGCTGTAAGTAGGCCGTTGTCTTGGAGACTGGCAGTATGGCATAGCAGCTCAGTGCAGAGAATTCTTTAACAACGTGCTCTTAATGGCTCCAGCCCTCCGTCTCGCTCTGCTCTGTCTCTATGTCTCTTGCTCATTTCTCACCTTTCAGTAAGGCTGACATTCATTTTTAGTGCTTAGAATTTTTTGGTTTATTTATACACTCAATTTCTTTCCAACCCCTCCTAACTTTCATAAACTGCAAAAAAGTTTTAAGAAATAAAATCAAGTAAAATAATCTGCCAAAATAATTAATAACCTTGCATTCCTAATTAGTATGTGTTGTTTGAGTAAAAATTAACAAACAAACTTTAGACAAAATACAATTACTTGACTTACAAGACTTATCCAAGACGTTTGTTTTCTATATAAATCAAACACCATATATTTGTAAAGCGTTTCTACTCTACAACAAGAGAAAGCTGATTTTTAACAAATGGAAACAAACTTGCAGGAACATCATCTTATAAACATCTCAATCCATCAGAAACACACTTCACACAGAACATTCAAGTGCATACTCGTGCTCGCTGTGTTTTTTCAGGCACACATTTCAATGTAGTTTCAAAACGTCAGATGAGCTCACAGACAAAAAGAGCAGCTGATCGCAGCTGACAGGTTTGCTTTTAAAGAAACAGCCCAGACCACAGCTGTGAGGTAGAAGGTGAAGAGACACGTATTAACACTTATTAACCACACAGAGAAGAAGCAGAGAACTTTTCATGCATCTGCTTAATTGTAGCTTCATCTCCCATCAACCAACTGAGAACAGCTTGAGTCACTCAACACATACATTTCCATCATCAAGAATTATTTAGGAATAATTACAAAACAGTCCCAGTTTAAAGATATGCCAAAGACAACTTTTACAAAACCCTGTGGCAGGACCATAAAAACAGTGAGAGTATCAAACGCTGTATGAGAACCGGATCCATATTCCACAATATCTGTATGTTCTTCACAGTTCTGAAACAAAACATCTCGTATGTTGACTGGGGTTTGCTCTGGGAACACCAATCACCTCTGATCTTTAATATAAAGGCCAATGAAAATTGGCAAGTTGAATTTGCATGCCAGTCTCCAACCTGGCTGTGTGGGTATAAAAGAGAGATGGTATGGCCACTCTGTCAGATTTGTGCTGAATCCCGACCCTGTCAGCGGTCAGTTCAGTGCTGTGGCAAGAACACAACGTCTTGTTCCCTCCATCAGGGAACAAAGCCTACATATGTAACCAAGATGTTCCCTTTATCCCTGGACTAGGGGTCCCTGTACCAAGCACCACATTATCCTTTTTAAAGTAATTTTCTGCCTAGCATTGAAAAGCTGGGAAAGTTTCCTCCTCCGAACGTAGACCACATCCTACTGTAGCTCCCATGTGGCAGATACAGCATATGGACAGACCTGTAATATAGTTCACATGTGAAGAAACCTCCTGGGAGGGACCCTGTCAACCCAGAGTGGTGGGGGGTAAATTAACTCTTCCCAGGGAAAGGCTCAGATGTAAGTGATACATCCAGCCAGTTGGTTACATTGCAATTCTCATACCGGAATGGGCTCCAGGTAAAGAATATAGAATGTCGCATACATATATAGAGCAGCAGGCCGGGCTGCACAGAATATTTCTGCTAGAGAGGCGCCCCTTGCCAATGCCTATAAGGACGCATCTCCTCTGGTAAAATGCGTCCTGACTTGTGGTGGACACTTCAGGTCTTCCAACTAGTACTAGACTAGTATAGCATCTGTGTAGACGTGGATTCATCCATGTACATAAGCTGAGAAAAAGTTTTGGATGTGTGCGTACAGAAATCCACCATCTGTCAGATGAGCTTACGTGTGTGATGTGCAGGAGCAGGAGGGGCTGACTGACTGTGAGGGGCAGCCGAAACAACAGTGCAACACACAGTTAGAGATCTTGTTATTGTGAGAAATGTTATTTTGAGAGGTGTAAAAACATTTTCAGCTTGTTTTGAAACAATACAAATTAAAGTTCAGCAGGCCACCACAGTGTAGGTAATGAATGGGAAACACTGCCCTGTCTAAGCAAGTGACAGAATGAAATGCTATTATCATGGAACTATGTCTAAAACTTATGTTAATGCTATAGTAGTTTTTGTAACTGGGATCCAGTTATTGACACTGATGTTGATTATGAGTGTAATTAAATCACAATTGAATGTGATTTTTATGTGAATGTGAATCAAAGTGATTCTTACCATTCTCAGCGAGTGGAGCCAGCACCTCAAAGATCATCTCCTTCTTCTCATGATCAACCTGCTTGCGGAACAGTCGAACCAGCTCCTCGGCTATATTTGTCGAGGCAAACTGCTCCTTACTCAACTCTGATCAGAGAACAGTCAATAGAGATGGCATAACCATTCATTAACGTATGAATACACTGCAGAACAACTAACAGGAACTTGACTTTTGTTACTATGACTTCATTACCATATTTGTGTTACTGAATTTGAATGAACCTACCCAGCTCTGCCAGGTTCCCAAAGGCAATCAGGCACATCTCTGTGAGTGCTGTGTTCTGGGAATGAACTCCCAACAGTTTGACCAACGTTGGGATCACCCCCATCGTGATCAGCTGTGCCTGCAGTGAATCTAAAAAGAAAAGCAAAACGATCAGCTTCTTTATTTTAATTGAATGCTCTATCATTTTCCAGACAATAAAGATAATAAAACAAATGTTTTGTCTGGTTTCACAAGGTCTGCAGGCTGATAAAGCAACTTTTCTCAGCTGAGGGGAATATATGCTCTGTCAAATCTAGCCACATTATAAATTGCCCTGAGGTTTTATTTTTGCAACGTGCCTTTCTGAGACCAGCACAGAAAATGTGGACTTGACCTGAAAATGTAACAGATAAATCAGGACCTCAGTGGAGTAAAGTACCATAAACTGCTTGGCTATCACATTTCAGTTTTATGTATACAGTAAATATCAGAACGGCTTTAAAATAAGATGCAGTACTGGTAAAAGTAGATACCTAGGTAAGATTTCAGTTCATTAGATGACATCCTGAAGAATTGTTTATTAACTCAGGTAAATAAAAAGCTTGTCTAGAGACTGATGCTGCGATTTGTCAGAAAGCAGATGTTGATTCGAAAATTGAACAAAGCAAAGAGATGCAGCTCAGACTGCGATTAGAACAAAGCCCAGTCAGAGAAAAGCATCAGCTAATGAAGAGAAAGAGGAAAACGTTAGAGATATCAGAAATGACCATGGGGAACCAGAGATCATGCTGAAGAAAGAGTCAAGGCATATGCTGCTCCAGAACATATCATTAAACATTCACATGGTCATTCCCATTTAATAACCAGTCCAAATGCATCTTCCCTAAACTAGAAACAGGTGAAAACAACCAATAACTAGGGCAAAGAAGGAGGAGCTAATAAAGAACTAATTAACAAGATTTTGACTAAATTAACAAGGGAAGAGAACAAATGATACCAAAAACATAGGACAAAAAGAACCAGAACGTGACAAAAAGCTTCACTTGGTCTGAGCAAAAGTCTTATCTGAGCAACAATTACATGAATAAATCGAATAAAAAACCCAACGTAAGCTCTCGTGCCACAGTTCTAACCTTCTCAAGATGTCAATCAAGTATCTACTCCAATCTTATGGAGGCTCTTCATTTTCAAGTGCATTACTTCTAAAAGGAACGACCACAGCTTGCAGTTCTATTGATTTTTCTGAAGCACCAACCCTGCTCCACAAACACCAATGATGTATCAATATTAATGAGAGCTACTATAGTGACAGTGTACAAACAATGAGACTCTGCCATCTAGCCAAACTCAATATTAATTTGACTTATACAGAGTAACTGCTCTGCATTCTGTGGCAACTGTGATTTCCTTTAAAGTACAATTATAAAATTGATCATTCCATCCCTTGATTTAGATTGGTCGGTATACAACCTCACTCAAACACAGTTACATTTGTCAGGGTTATTATTTCACTCTGAAGAAAGGCACGAATTTTTATAAGAATTAACATTGTATTATGCAGTTTTAATAAAACTACTTTTACTTGCATTGTGTCAAACATAATCCTTTAGCCATGACTTTATTCACAATCTAGCATCGCCCTGTGAACATTACTCATTATTCATTAGATTCTAGATGAAATGTAAATGTGTAATTACTGATTCAGTACAATTATGATGAAGTCCACATACAGCACATAAAGAAGAGATTTACAGGACAAGGCTAAAATACCAAACAAGTCTTCTGTGCCAAGAATGAAAGGTGATTAATTCACATGAGACATGTTGGTGTCTTAGGTTCAAAGTTAAAAAAAGACTGGTATGGCTTAGCAAACTGTTACATGGCACAACATTTGCAGAAGAAAGGAAGAGAAGGAAGAATCAGACGGTGGCATGAAAAAGGCGACCAGAGCAAGTGTCAAGTATGCTGGCTGTTCCCATTACTATCATATCTGACCATTTCCTTTCATTAAGCAACAGAAAGCCTAATCTGACCAGCTGATCTGCACTAACCTCTGGACACAAGATGTAATAGATTAAAAAGCTGTTCTCATGTGAAGATTTGGTCTAAGAACGTCAAATCACAGATGTAAATACACGGTCGGCATTCCATCGAATATCAAACAATGCATGAGAAGAACTAGAAACAGATGAAAACAATTAACAAATTAAGAGGATAATGACTAAATTAACAAGAAAAACACATGACAAAAAAAAACTAAACGTGACATTTAAAGGTAAAGTGTTCATTTATTTTAACTCATGGTTATAGCATAAAGTTCTCTTTTAAGAAAAGCTTATAAGCTTATATTGCTGTTGAAACATGAATTCTTTCTATAAAAGCTGTTGTTTGACCAGTACACTTGCCTAAAACATATTTTCATGATTTAGATGGGTTTAATGCTGTTTAATGTAATGATAAACTTCACCAGCAGCACAATTCCTGTTGATTTCTGTAAAATGTCATCCTCTTCCATCTTTATCATGTAAACATTACAGTCATTTATAGGCTTAACACAGCAACAGCTAGAATTGTACACTATATAGAAATTTGCTCAGAGAGGGTTTGTAAAAGATTCTGTTGCACAATATTTGTTTTAAATTTCATATTATAAGCATGATTTTTGCAACTCCAATTACTGAAATATGTATAATGTGTGATGTGTGATGTGTTTGCCTGTAAAAATCTTCTACTCTGTCCAGGCCATTATTAAGCTGGGAACAGCCAGGATATTATTTAACATAACTCTGATTGTGTTTGGCTGAAGAAAAAAAGTCATTAACATCTGGGATGGCATATGGGTGCATATATTATTACAGAATTTTTATTCTGTGGTCAAGTATTTAATACTGATGAGACTTGCAAAAAATAAAAGCAAATGTACATGTAGATAAACACATAGACTGACCGACAGACAGACAGAACCGTGCCCGCGCGCGCTTGTCCCCCAAAGTCTGGTTTGTTTTACCAGTGTAATCTCTGTGAACCATGCCCAGGCATGGTTCGATTGGGTTTGGGCGAGATTTGCATGAAGTGTGCTCGCTGATCGTGCCAGAGCATGGAACAGCTACTCATCATTACAAAAACAAACACCTTCTATTACTACTTGGACAGAACATTTTTCAATTAATTTAAACAATTAGAGTATATTTATGTTCATAACAGCTCTGATTCTCACCTTGAAATTGTAGTTTGCCAGTAAAGCTGTAAATTCCTCCATCAAGTCAGCTGTCTTTATAATAATCTTATGATATGTGCTGTACAAGTGAAAACCATTACACAACGTAAATGATAAATCTATTAGGTTGTGTATTAGCGAAAGTGCTTTTCTATATAACAAAGTTGCTTTGCTCGGAACTTTAAGTGCAACTGTGGGTGCATGCCAGCGAGGGAGGGGGGGACAATCGCACCCAGGCACGGTACAAGGCAATCGTGCCTAGTGTGAGTACACCCTTAGTGAACATTTCAGACTATCTCAGTAAGGGACCATTCACACATATTGCCTTCTTTGGATTGGTCATTACCATTATCATTGCTATAGTTCATCAGCATGCCACAAAAGACGGTCGGGGCAAGTGCTTTCAGCCAGAGCCTTAAGCTGCTTGGCAACTAGCACCACCCACTGCAAATACTGCACTTCTGCCCTCATCTGCAAAACAAAGAGGTCACATGAAAAAGAAATAAACAATGAAAAGACAACAAATTACACAACCTGGAACAAAATGACAGAGAAGGGCTTGTTAAGAGTGGGGCTGGATGCATCCTTCACGGAATGTAACATGACAGCTGATAATGGCACTTGAACAACAAGAAAATCACTTTTTTTAGATAACCAAAGAGCAAGGGAAATCAAAAACTGCTACTGCATCTTACACGGACGCCGAATCGTTTGATGGTTTTGCTAGAGCTGTCGAGTTGTCATAAGGAGCAAAAAAATGGAAGACAAAAGAGAATCCAGGGAACAGATGTGCGGTAGAAGCACAGCATACTAAATCCAGACTAATGCAGTCTCACTAAGAGGGGAACGTCTAAAGATGTAGACGTATATATTACATCTGTGAGAGTCTGTGAGAGAAACAGGCCTGTTCTTCATGGATCTATTCACTTTATTTTGCTTTCAAAATGCACCAAATTCATGCATTTACCTTCAAAATGTTCAAAATGTTTTATGGAGGATCATGCCATTGGACCCCATTTAATCGAAGAATCCCCTAGTCTTACTAAATTCTGTCGGAAATACTATAAGAGGATGTGAATATTATCAGTATGTCACCTCCTGTCATTTGTGGGCCTGTTGTTAATGTAAATGTGTATTTCACTAATATGCGTTTACAATCAGGCAAACGTTTCCGTAGCCTGATGGCTAAAACTGAGAGGCTCGGCTATTCTGATTCTCAGTTATCCTCTTATTAGTTCTAAATACTCTTAGTTTGTAGGTACTTTTATTTAGGACTAAATGTATTTCTATTCCTGGACTTTGTGTATTTTTGTTTGCACAGTCTACAGAGTTGCCTAAATTTACATTTGTATCGTATGCTTATATAACTGTGGATGTGTCAAATAAAAATCTTCGATCGCTAAGTAGGAGGGTTTTAGTTTCCAGCATTTATATTTAAATATGGATTCCATTTCTGCAAAACTAAAATTTTTAATGAAAATAATAACTAAACAATATTGATTTAAATCAAAATAGAATCAAATTGGAACCATGTAAATAAGAATTAAATTAAATCAAATTGGCTGCAAAATTCAACTCTATTCAAAACCCTTAACATCTAGTTTTCATCCCTCTTGCTTCAACCACTTGTCAAAGTTGGAATGCATCAACAGAACCGCACATCAAAACATCAGCATGTAAAGCGCTGTAAATCATCAACTACAGTTTTGTGCAATAAAACTTAAGACCAGATCAATTCTGAGAGCAAATTTTAATTTTCTTAGCATTAACAACCTTGATTCTGAACCATTTGTTGCCATTAATTTATAGCCTCGCCATTGCAGCACTGTTCGAGATATCAAAATCCCTTTGCAATTAACATCTTCAATGTCTTGGCATAATATTTGCCAAATCTGGTGAATCTTATAAATCCCCTAGGATGAGCATTTAAAATTAAAAGCCTGGAATTAACAAAAAATCCACATTTAATCCAAAATGGCTGACCTTCTGTTGGGCGAAGCTAATGAATATAATTTTAAAAGTTGTCCAGCTTGATGTGAGTAATATATGTACCAAGTTTGGTGACTGTAGGCAAAAATATCCCAGTCACTTTTGTCAAAAGGGGGCACTACAGAGCCATGTCACCACACTCATGTCACAACAGCTGACCACTATGATGTGTGTGCCAAATTTAATCCATTTCAAGCATGTTAAGCGCCTCAAATACACCTGAATGTGGTTATAAAGTTTAACAAATCAAGCACGTACACAGTGAATAATCCACAAATCACTGTTCTGATTATGGCCAGTAAAAAAGACAACCATGCAGGGCTTGCAAGCTGTTGGGTAATGCGTAATGTAATGTTTGATGAAAAGTGTTGTCTGTGAAAGGGCCAGCCAAGATCATGTTCAGCTGCCCTGTCAATCTGCAAAACACCCATCTGTGTCCATTTACCAGAAGTATGCATGACTCCCCAAATATCTGAAAACCAAAATTGATTGATTTACAGTATGAACAAAGTTCAAGCCCCAGTCATGCAGTGCTAGCCCTTCCCAGAGCTAGGACAAAAATGTCTGACTCCTCTTTCTTTCATCAGTCAGTCACTGGACTGAGATCCAGTGAGATCCTGAGATCCTTTATCTAAAGGTTTAAAACTGACGCGTGTCAATACTGCTCACCATAAGGGTGCCATTATTAAGCAGACACAATACTGCCCAGAAGAATCATACGTTCCACCTATAATGAAGATGACAAAGGTGACATAACTTAATGGCAATTATCATTACATTTTTTAACGATCAAACTCTAATGGCTAATCAGTTAGCACTTGTGCAGCTTGCATATAAACAGTTATGGTTCAGTTAAGGAATAATTGACAATTATTTGACTGAATCACTACTATTATGTTTTCACAGTGTTTGTTCATTTTCAATAATTCAAATTGTACGCAGTCCATCTGCTTTTATACAATGGGTCTTTTGAATGCTGGAGTCTGATTGGTTGACTGAAACTGTACCAGGGCCTGGAATGGCTGAGGAAGCACTTGTAGTAATGAGCACTTACGGCTGTCGTAGCAGATGTTTCCAAGGGCTCGGCCTGTCTGGAGCAATATCTCCTGGTCCGTACAGTTTAGCAGCTGAACCAGGGGAGGAATGAGCCCTGCTTCCTCACACGGGCTTCTCATGAATTCTGCACAGAAGCACATTCATTTCACATGAATAAAGTACTAAAAACAGAAAAAAACGAAAAGCTCGTTTAAATCTATGAAGCCTGCGCCGCTGGAACGACATAGTGCCGCTCACTTATAATACAGTAACACCTTCGAGAAGACAAAAAAAGAGCCTAAAACAGTAAAAACAGTAAAAGTGCGTGTCTAATAGCTATTGCTCAATAACTAATTTTTGTTCATTTTTAACAAAACACGTACATATTGCAACTTTAAAATGCTGAAGTTTACTTGAGTAAACACTATGGTATCTGAATGTGGTACTCATTCTTTACCATATCATATATCAAAGTGCCACTGTACAACCATCTGTTCACTGTACCACGGGATAAATGTGATGCCATGCAAATCATCCCAGCAAGAGCTGCCAGCAAGAGCTGCCAGAGATCTGACACAGCAGCAGGCCACTGTCATTAGCTACCTAGCATACTGCTAAAAGCCTGTTCATTATTTTAACCTTCTTATCTCTGCCACACTTCATACATGTCAAACTCCAGCTCTGTCATTGTAAAGTGCAGGTTAAAGAATTGCTTATATAATTAAAGTAAAAGCTTTAGGTGCCGAGCACACTGACTACTGAGGACTTCAGGTTTATGTGCTGGAACTGTAATAACAACACGGATGTAAAATCAGAGTGTCATTGAGAAAGGACATTTAGACGAAGAAAGTGGTCGCCGTTTTTCTCTCGCCTTATATTCTTTGCAAATTCTACACCATGGACAACTAAACTAATTCAATACATTTTAATTAAATTAAATAATTATTATTTTTTAATCCACACGATCTGAAGGCCTTGTTACACTCACAATACATGTGTGATAGCAGTAAGATGCCAAACAAACGCTGTGCTGTTTATTGGCTGTGCTGTTCATTGGCTAAGACAGTAGCCAATCATACACGCTGACGATTACACCTGAATGTTCTTAAAGGGGAACACTCAAATCTGACTTATTTTAATCATAGGACAAACAAAACACAGGACTAAAAAGACAGCTTATCAATAATTAGCTCAAAGAGTTCAAAAATGGGTTGATGATGATATGCTTGACTGGCCACAGCTTTAGCCGCAGCATCAAAAACAGATTTCTATTAGCAAGGATGATATTGTAGACTAGTGAGGCTAGTCAAATCTGAGGCTGTATGTTAATGAGTCATCTCATAAGATAAAGATACTGACTGTCAAAATGTGGCAGATCTATTTTTATTACACTGGTCAACATACTGTGCATTACCGTTATATAACATGCTGTAAGCTATAACAGAGGTAAAATATTAGCGAAAGAAAAATGTGCTTACAGCAAACAAAAGATCTTGATGGGAATAGCATTTCAGGAAGTGAATAAATGAAATAAACACCTGAGAGGATCAGAGAGGAATTACTGACTAGGTAGAAGTACTCACCATTTTTGGCCATTTCTGCAATGGCATTGGCTACTTTTGGTGTGCACGAGTTCTGTGCAGACAGAAGACTGGGCATTACAGAAAGAACGCCCATCTCCTGGATCTTTGCACTAGTCTCAACATCTGTACAGAGAGTGAGAAATATCTGTTATCCACATGTTACCCACCAGAGCGGGATGTGCAAAATAAACCATTAGTGGCAGACTGATTACCAAAGAGTCATACTAACTCATCCAAAAAATGTGTTTACAGTAATACAGTACTGTGATGTCCCTTTAAACATCTCAAACCGCATTCGACTGATGCTTTTAAATTATTTTATATTACTAAATTAATCACAGCAATGTGACACTGCAGAAAGACATGCAAGGTCCTTATGCACATTTAACATCTAAATTCTGTATTCTAAATTTACAGTCTAAAAGACATCAGACATGTAGAGCAAAAAGACTTCATTTGTTTGTTTCTTGATTATTTCACTCAAAAAATAAACAGGGATGCAAAAGTTGTGTAGACTTACTATTGTGGGCCAAAGCTTTAAGCAGGCAGTCCAAGCAGCCTTCGATACTGTCTGTAGTGCTGTCTGTCGATGAGAGCTTTAGTGTCTTCAGTGCTTTGCTTAGATTATCTGCTGACGAAAGAAAATGAATGCACAGCTTAATTCTTTCAATAATTTATTCATTCACAAATGCACAAAATGCAGAGAAATGCCTACTGTAGGATGCATTGCATCAAAGGCTAACAAACTGAACTATCACTTTGAGCTCTTTTACTAAGTAAATGAATCAACTAATATAGCAAAAGCAGAAAAACAATAAGTGTGAACGGTGATTCTGGAAACCACTTCACAGTGTGGAAGGCTGTAAATAGTAAGTCTTCAGGCCAACCATCATCCTGAGATGAAGGTCAACAGTGATAATAAGTCAGTTTTAATACTAAACCACTCATCTACTTCCTGTAAACACAAACACACAGAAACACAGGTACTCTGTGGTTAAAGGCCTAAACTTTCAGATAAGCAAACAAACCCCTAAATATAACATAACTACTACAAAACAAGTGACTGGGAGTAGTTCTACATTCATTAAACAACACTGATTAAAAAAATCCAGATTAAGACCGTTTGCTGGTCTCAGCTGGCTTCCGTGGTCTGGTGGGTGGTTTCAGCTGGACAACCAGCTAAGCACAGCCTGGCTAGGCTGGAAGACTATTTTAAACTAGCTAAGGCCAGCTACCAAACCCTCTTTCAAACAAAACGGGCAGCAGTTAATACAGGGATGTTTGTCAGTTTTAGCTGTTCTAATGTTAGTGTGCTAAAGTCAAGTGATCTGTGATCAATGTACACATCAACTGACCAGCTGCCCAAGGTAAGTACAAGGTAAAAATATTTTAATAGACTTTTCCGGCCTAAAACATAGTCTAAGTTTGATTGAAAAATGTGAATCTCATGAAATTTGGAAAGTCAAATAAATGTATTATAAATATATAAATGTAATTATAACTTCATTTATTGTCATATGTCCAATATTAAAAACTTTGGAGATTTTGGTGTATGATATGGCTACTAAAACCAAACTATATATTGTACAATAAATATTATGCATCCAAAATGGAACAGTGCACTAAACTGCCCTTCAACATATACAATATTTCTCAGAATATTCTATAACAAATATAGACATCTAAGACAACCATGAACAAACATTTGTTTATCTAACAATTAATTGTACACTTCATTTACAGTGATTCGGTTTAATTCGGTTTATAGTGCACATGTCAGTGTGCATCACGGCGAGGCGTGGACCCTTTACTTTAATTCGGTTTGAAGTGCACATGTCAGTGTGCATCACGGCGAGGCGTGGACCCTTTACTTTAATTCAGTTTATAGTGCACATGTCAGTGTGCATCACAGTGAGACGTGGACCCTTTACTTTAATTCGGTTTGAAGTGCACATGTCAGTGTGCATCACAGCGAGACGTGGACCCTTCACTTTAATTCGGTTTATAGTGCACATGTCAGTGTGCATCACAGCGAGGCGTGGACCCTTCACTTTAATTCGGTTTGAAGTGCACATGTCAGTGTGCATCACGGCGAGGCGTGGACCCTTTACTTTAATTCGGTTTGAAGTGCACATGTCAGTGTGCATCACAGTGAGACGTGGACCCTTTACTTTAATTCGGTTTGAAGTGCACATGTCAGTGTGCATCACGGCGAGGCGTGGACCCTTTACTTTAATTCGGTTTGAAGTGCACATGTCAGTGTGCATCACGGCGAGGCGTGGACCCTTTAATTCGGTTTATAGTGCACATGTCAGTGTGCATCACGGCGAGGCGTGGACCCTTTACTTTAATTCGGTTTGAAGTGCACATGTCAGTGTGCATCACGGCGAGGCGTGGACCCTTTACTTTAATTCGGTTTGAAGTGCACATGTCAGTGTGCATCACGGCGAGGCGTGGACCCTTTACTTTAATTTGGTTTGAAGTGCACATGTCAGTGTGCATCACGGCGAGGCGTGGACCCTTTACTTTAATTCGGTTTATAGTGCACATGTCAGTGTGCATCACAGCGAGACGTGGACCCTTTACTTTAATTCGGTTTGAAGTGCACATGTCAGTGTGCATCACGGCGAGGCGTGGACCCTTTACTTTAATTCGGTTTGAAGTGCACATGTCAGTGTGCATCACGGCGAGGCGTGGACCCTTTACTTTAATTCGGTTTGAAGTGCACATGTCAGTGTGCATCACGGCGAGGCGTGGACCCTTTACTTTAATTCTCAGGTTTGAAGTGCACATGTCAGTGTGCATCACGGCGAGGCGTGGACCCTTTACTTTAATTCGGTTTGAAGTGCACATGTCAGTGTGCATCACAGCGAGGCGTGGACCCTTTACTTTTAATTCGTGTGCTCCGCGCGGGGCCTTTTTATTCTTTAGTGCACATGTCAGTGTGCATCACAGTGAGACGTGGACCCTTTACTTTAATTCGGTTTGAAGTGCACATGTCAGTGTGCATCACGGCGAGGCGTGGACCCTTTACTTTAATTCGGTTTGAAGTGCACATGTCAGTGTGCATCACAGCGAGGCGTGGACCCTTTACTTTAATTCGGTTTATAGTGCACATGTCAGTGTGCATCACAGCGAGGCGTGGACCCTTTACTTTAATTCGGTTTATAGTGCACATGTCAGTGTGCATCACAGCGAGGCGTGGACCCTTTACTTTAATTCGGTAGGCACATGTCAGTGTACCACGGGCGCATTTATAGTGCACATGTCAGTGTGCATCACAGTGAGACGTGGACCCTTTACTTTAATTCGGTTTATAGTGCACATGTCAGTGTGCATCACAGCGAGGCGTGGACCCTTTACTTTAATTCAGTTTATAGTGCACATGTCAGTGTGCATCACGGCGAGGCGTGGACCCTTTAATTCGGTTTGAAGTGCACATGTCAGTGTGCATCACGGCGAGGCGTGGACCCTTCACTTTAATTCGGTTTGAAGTGCACATGTCAGTGTGCATCACGGCGAGGCGTGGACCCTTTACTTTAATTCGGTTTGAAGTGCACATGTCAGTGTGCATCACAGTGAGACGTGGACCCTTTACTTTAATTCGGTTTGAAGTGCACATGTCAGTGTGCATCACGGCGAGGCGTGGACCCTTTACTTTAATTCGGTTTATAGTGCACATGTCAGTGTGCATCACAGTGAGACGTGGACCCTTTACTTTAATTCGGTTTGAAGTGCACATGTCAGTGTGCATCACAGCAACTATTACATCACAGACGTCCGTCACAACTCTGGGGGGATGATTAGTTAAAACTGCCATTAATAACAACTTCGTCCCGACAACATCGACAGAAATATGACTGACTGATGCTTGGTGATGTTTTGCGTTTTGTGAATAATCCATCTGACAGCGTTTAACCGCGTTACGTCACAGGCTGTCTAAAGGATGGGCTCAGAAGACGAGCACAGCTCTGTCCACATACACAACGTGACGCCCTGACCGCGGACACGCTCCGGTTAGTGAGCAGCATTTTTGGGCCCCACAGGCGTGTGTCTGAGTTCTGCACTGGGTTTGAGACACAGCCGGTGAGTTGCAGGATGAGCGCCTCATCCGCCGAGCCTCTTGCGCTTTCATTAGCGTTCAGTTATTGTTTCACTGCATGCGCAGCCCCGTATGATCGCATCAAGTCCGGACATTTCATCCACTTACCCATTTGACTAGAGTGTGTTGAAGTCCAGACAGTCTCCAGATGCAGTGTTTAGAGGACCAGGAGCAACACTGCTGCTGATCTCGAGCTGGTTCTGGTTCTGGTGTGAGAAAGGCCCGCTTTAACCCCCGCGGCTCCGGCGCAGCGTCAGACGCTTTTGTGAAGATGCACACCCGCGCTGAGCCCTCGATGCTGATGACGGGTGTAGCTTTCAGCTCGCGTACATCAGACTGAACTCAGACTGAACTCAGACTGACATCAGACTGACATCAGTAACTTCACTGAGCGGCGGGTCCGATTCTCAGTGGCACAGAAACGAGCGCTGCGAAGCCCCGCCCCCTCGCTGCGGATTGGTCGGTGTCTGGTACAGACCGGAGATGCTATTAAAATGGCGACAATAGCAAACTCCGCTACTGTACCATAGAAGAAAGCGTACCGGAAGTACGGTGACCCGGAAATGACCTTCTCGGTTGACCTGGTTTGTCAATGGGGTGGTTGCTAGGGTACTGTAACTGGTTGCTACGGCGGGGCTATGAAGTTGTAATATCACCATTTTTTGCTGCTTGTTAAGCCGAGCGGTTAAGTCTAGTTAGGACGAACATCTTTGCTCCGTGACCACTTTAACTGCTCTGTGGGACATGTTGGCCCTTATTGTTACCGCTAACACACAGATATTAAGTTTTATTAAGTATTAAATCGTCGGAGAACAGCGTCCTTTCTACACAGTTCCCAACATCACGTCTGAGCTTATCAAGCTCGGACTTTTATTTTGAAATAGCCCATAACCGGGAACCAGATGGGAACATGGGAATGGTAGTTTATAAGGGAATTTTGCTGACAGAATTTTGGCTTATCAAATTTGCCGTGACATAAACATACATGAACGTGAATTAGCATTTATATCTCAGAATAAAGTTCTTAAAATAAAATACGCTGTATTTGTATACAGTTGTGTTCTGTTTGTTACTACATATTTTACATTCATTTACATTCAAGAAACAGTATCAACTGTATCAACTTGTTATTAACCCTGCAGATTCATTATACACACGTTTCAAACACACACCTTAATTAATCATGTGCGTATAAATGTGTATGTATGGACCAAAAAAGTTTACCCAGCAAGGAACAAAACGAGACAAATTTGGTGTGCGGTTGGTTTATATGACCATCATCAAGGGTACCAGACATATAGCTGAAGATTTAAAAAAGACTGCAAATAAAACTTGCACGTACATAAATCAAACAAAATCAAACCATCTAATTCTAAATACAATAATTAAAGTGATTTAACATAACAGCATATTAGCTGAAAAATGAAAACACGATTCTTGATTTTTCAACTGACTGGCTGGCTAGTATTGGACTTTACATGCTAGATGGAAATCCTTAACAGAGAACACATTCTTTTACAGTCGGAAACATGAAATGAGTTTACTCAGTAATTAATTTCACTTAAATGTGAAAATTACTCTATGGCGAAAATTATATTCAAAAGGCAAAACTACGCTGCACATAACAGTATCAACGGCTAAATCAGATTTTCATTGTATTAGGACTGTCTCTCAGTTTTGACACCATTGTGTAATGAAAATAGCTTAATAAATCCTAAATAATTTGTACTAAACACCAGAATTAAATGCAAGACCAGAAGGAGGAGACATGATCAAATGAAAGCAGAAGTGGTCTGATACTGCAGTTTTGAGAACTCTAGGCTGCCAGCATGATGTCTATATATCGTTTTAATAGGAAGCGAGGAGTAACATTTATTTCCCTTTGGCCCTATTCTCCATACACGCTCTCATCACTGTAGGCGATGTAAAGGAAGAAGTCTTCTTCATGGTGGTCCTGTGTATGAGAAAGCGGCAAATATAAGATCATGTGATATATGTATACGTGTATGTGGATATGACAAAGAATCACAGTGAAAGACAGAGAAATACCTGGTACAGCTGACCCATGGTGGCAGAGGTGGGAGGAATAACGTTGTTTACGAAGAAGAAGAGAGCATCCTCCGCTCGAAGATGGATTCGTTTCCGGATGAGAAAGTAAAACTGACCCACTTGAAAAAAACAATGAGTTTGAATTACTATGCTAACGTAACATAAACACTACAAAACAACAGAAGTTTATCAGCATTTTATATATTGTGATGCTTTGATGATTGTAAATGAACAATTAGCAAAATAACGGTCACAACTGCTTACCTGTCAGATCAGAAGGGACAAGATATTTCTTCTTGTCTAGGTCACCTATCCTAGCTTTAGGGGCTTTTTCCACAATTACCTAATACAGAAATAAAGAACATTTGGTCTTAATAGTTACTGTACGGGTTGTACGGTGCAGTTATGGTAGCTGAAACTGAAACCGCTGGTTTACTTGATTAAGTTTACTTATTTAATGGCTAATTTTCACCTTTGTGTAAAGAGGATCTGAGAGCAAAAGCTGTTTTATGTGTGATAAACAGACTGCAAATGAGGAACAAGGTAATGACACGAAACATTTCACCTACAGGTCCAAAAGAAAAAAACGGGTCCCGTGGAGCCATTTAAGATTCTTAAAGTGGTACATTTATGCTGACAAAAGAGAAAAATGATTAAAGGTTCATAAACACACATGTACAAAATGTGTGAAATGTACTGCAGCCAGGAAGAGTCGATATTCCTCCAACAAGCTGAGATTTCCCCCAAACTTTTTAGTTTGGGGGAAGTTTAAAATGTTTCACTAATTTGTGATAAAGCATTTCTTTATCACCACTGTTCATTTGCTGTCTATAAGACAAATAAACACATAAGATGAACCACACAGGAACTGTAAACTTATACATGTTTATGTAACACTGTAGGCTATTTTAAGGCTCACTGCAGGTTTCACAGCAAACAATACTGCGTGTCATTGACTGCCACTTAAATACGATTATGTCTGCATCACACTGACAGTAGAGATTGTGTACTGCTAACTCAGTCACTTGTGGACCAAACCCAATTAGTCAACAAAACAAAGCACTTCCATTACATGAATCCGTGCCATATAAACACTTCAATACACGATTTACAGCCACACCATGACCAAATGATGTCAATGATGCCTCACACAACGGGCTAAACAAGGCCTTTATGTGCGATGTTATGTCAGGTGTGTATTTCATCAGAAAGGCTGCACATATTCCGTGTATTTTCTCACGCTTCGCCGTGTTTGGTTGAGTACAGGCCAGCTTGTTTACACGTCTCGTGCGCTATCAGCGGACTTACAGGCACCCTGTCTGGGTATTTCTTCCTGATCTTCTCTCCCTCTGATCGCCTCTTCTCAAAGGGATGCTCTTCTTTGTACTGAAACTTCATTGTTGGTCAGAAAAACAGAAAATCGCGCAGATTTGTGTGTTTTCAGCTGCGGCTCCGGAGATGAAGCGTGGCGCTCGTCCGCACGGCTGTTTTCCCCCGCCGCGCATTAACACCGTCACGCTTTATTTACAACGTCTATATATTGATATATTTATATACACGTTTCTACAAATCGGACGCGTATGATTTTGGCAGCTACACTTTCCAAAAAATGCTGAAAGCCCAAAAATGATTAATGGAGGTTCTCTCAGTCGCATGTGAGTGTGTCGGATCTGGCTAATGTTGTGTAGTGTGGGACTACTTTTGCTCGGCAGTACATTGAACAGGCAGGCGGGCTGCGGTCAGTCATATGACCTGCTGCGCTCCTCCGGTTTCTCAGACTGACGCACATTTTCTGGTTAATAACAAATGTTTCATATTTGGACATTAAATTATTAAAGATGCACTTATCACCTTTGATCGCAGAGGATTTTTCCGTATACTGTGACATTATTTTAAGGTTGAAGTTTTAGGCACAGCCCCGTTAGGAGGGCAAAAGAATGGGGTGTATCCACCAAAATGTTAAAACGAAAATGTTTCAGTAAAATAAACGAGAACCCATCAAGAGTTTATTAGTAGTGTGCACAGGTCGTGTGCCCCAGGAAGCTGCCTTGTGACGTCACAAGTGTGGAAGTGATGAGAGCACTGACAGTATCTGACAGCAGCTCACAGACTCAGTGTCTGCTCGGTCACTTTCAATACAATGAGGCACGGGTTTTATAAATTCAAGTCTTGCCATTATTACATTCTCAGGAAAGAAAAATAACATCTGTAGAAAGGTTTCCAGGTGGTACAATTTCAAAGATCAACCACATACATTCTGTAGATTTGCGCAGAAAGTCTTAAAATATTGTCACTACGCTCATATTGTACTCATATATGTCCTCATATATGTCCTCCCTGATAATCATGATACATTTCATTTACTGCCAAACATAAAAGAGAAATTAATTTAAGAATTCGCTGGAGATAATGGAGAAAAGTTTACAACAATTTTCCCCCACATCCAAATAGGGACAGGTCTACAATACATTAAAACCCAATACAGTCTTCCAAGACTGTACCTCAATATCATATACAACAACCACAATATCCTGAAACCTGCTGAGCTGTTGGGACCCTTTTCATCAACAGTGATTCCAGTGAACTCCACTAGCTGTGCAGAGTGTAGGTGGCCAATTCTGACGGGCTTCATTAGTCGGTCTGTTTACACCTTCAGAAGGGTGGTACAATGTCCAAAGCTGGGCGTGAAGAAGCAGTCATGAGAAAGATGTTTTTCAAACGTTTGAGAAGAAAAACAGCAGATCTCCTCATCCACACATTCCACAACTCACATACACATCAGTATAGGCAGAACTGCAAGGCAGTAACTCCATGTTGAAAGGGGAAATCTAGGCAAAAAAGCTTCCCAATACATCCTGTTTGTCTTCAGTCACTCTGTTCTGTTGATCGACTTCTCTGTTACTGATAGCACTTACATAAGGGTGCTGCTCAGAGGTGACCAGTCAGTCTTGAGGGAGACTGGCGGATGTCAGACAGGGAAGAAAGGAAAACACAAATGGCTTGAAGAAAGTCCTTGGTCAGATGATCACCAGAGTCGATGCTGGTGGAGATTTCTGCTCAGGACGGATCGTACGTCTGCTGTGAATCTGAAGGGAGAAATATATCAAAATGATGGTATGCAAGTATGTTTATATCATGAAAACCACTTTTCCACTTTTTGGTTACTACTTTGACCTTTACCTTAGTGCATCCAGCATGGGCAGAAGGTTAAGGAGTGCTGTGTCACTGGGGTCACTAAACCATGACTTTATAGGTATTGCATTATCTGTATGTCAAAAGTGAAAAACTCTATTAAAAACAATTACATCCTTTTTTCTATTAGTGACAATTTACCTGACTAATCATGGCAAATTAATTCTACACTGCTCTGCCACTATTAGAGACTATTAGAAGAAAAGTAGGTGTCACAAATTCAAAGTACAGAACGTCACATTTTATTATTTGGCAGTTTCAACACAAATATTTTACCAATTTAGAAAAACAATATAGTGTGATAAGGGTTAGCAACTGTGTTGCTAAGTGATCGGCTGTGTTCTGTCGCATTACTTGTTCACACATTAAAAGCAGGGAATGTGTAGTATCATGTCTTTTCCATGCTTCTGCAATCTGTGTTTTGCATCTAGTGAGAACACACAAGCCAAGATAAATATGAGGGAGCTGTTTCTGACAGAAAAGCAGTGAAAAATGTCCAATAATGTGACATTTTGTACCTTTGCCTCATATTCATCTTTAAATCATTAAAGATGTCTTGACCCCACAGCAAACAAAGCCAATTTTTCTTGTCCCAATACTTATGGAGGACACTAATTGGTGTGTTGATTGAGGTCCCTTTAGAACATGCATGCAGGGATATCATGCTGAGACCAGCTGGAAAACACTAACACTTATACACAAGTTAATCCTTAACAGAACCAGAAAGCACTGCACACTACAGTACAGTAGTACATGTTATCGTCTTACCTGGATGACTTCGATATGCTCCCGGTGAGTTGTCAAGGATGACTACACTTGATAAATCATCATGTACAACAGAAAGATCTTTAATATAACTGCCTGAATCCAGTGTACAATGCTGCCAGAGGATAAAAGAGAAAACATTAACTAAATATCTTTTAATCATATCTGCAATTCTTTACTTCACAATGGCAACAGTTTAGGAATAATAACATTTCAACAGTCTCAGATGTGATCACCTGTCTATAGTATCTTCTTTTCAAGATTTCCTTATTGTTGTCCAGTTTATCAGCCACTGCACAGCCATAGATTTCCATACTAGCAGTGAACACAACTAACTCATACCACTGGCTGACCACTTCCAGGAAGAAGTCAACATGCGGTCTTTTGTGTACAAAGAATCTGACTGGGTGTTTGTCTATTACCACCTGAAAAAGAAGAGAACATTTTCCCACAATGCATCAGAACTACAAGGACACAATCGACACAATATTGCATTATATTATCCATGACTTTCAATACAACAATTGCTTAAGCAATTGTTTAAATGGAATTCAGAGTTTTAAATGAAAATAAATCCACAGAAAACATGAGCCAACCTTCTAAGTTTGATTTTAACGCAAATTAATTTAGTCTGTAATTAAAATTTTTTAACAATAACATAAGTTTAAATTTGTGGGTTTGTCTGTCAGGATTTTCCTATCACTATCAATGAATTTCCATTAATTTTAAATAAGAATTCACAGTCATTTAAAGGGACTGAGCTCACAAAGATCTATCTATAGTTTAACAAAGCAGAAAACCTTTAACTAAAGAAATTCTATATTGATAGAAAACACTAACATTTGAGAGGCTTGCTGGCACCAGCCCTTAATTTGGTAGCAGCAGAGTCATAGGGTGGCACAAGGAAAAAGAAATACTGAAACTACATTCAAACATATTTAATGCATTAAAAATTCATTACAAATGAATACTGAATTTCTTGTTTATACATAACACTGCCTGTTAAAGTTACATTTTAAACAGATACCTTAAAGAGCTTAACAGAGTACAGCATTTAACCAGTGTTTGAATTGAACTTTATTGACAATATAAACAACATCCAGTAAACATTGTTTTTGTCTCCATCAAACATATAGGATGTAAAGGAGTCAGAAAGAAAGTTTATGTTTGTCTTGTCTTTCAATACATCCTCAATGAGCCCAATCAGTTGAGTGCAATTGAGTAAATCTTTAGAACAAATGTTTTTCTCTTCACATCAACAGCTTTATTAGGGTTACACTACACAGCTGAACTTTGATAATGTATACTGGTTTAACAGAATAGTAACACTTAAATCAATAAAAAGAGTACAGTTACAAAACTTGGAGCCAAATTAATCAACTCATGAAAATTTTCTTTAGAAATCAGCAATTGATAAGAGCAACTGGCAGAACAATAAATGCACAGTATAGAAAACAACTGCAGACATGTATTCCAGGGGTCTTTATCACAACGATTCTCTCCCCCTCCTGTTTTATGACCACCTGTCTGCTAGAGCCACTGTGGGAGGAAAACAGAAAACTGAGCACCACTCCAATGAAAGTTAGCACGGCAAATGTGTTTATACCTTGCAAATGACTCTAAATATAAAACCATTTAAGGCAACTAAGCAAAATGTACATGTTTTACAATTAACCTACCAGCATATCCCGAAGAGTCTTTATCACATTGAGCTCTCTTCCTGCCTACTTCATGACTGCACGTCTGTTAGTGCCGCTGAGGGGGGGAAACCAGTCAAGTGTTTATACCTTACAAATAACACTGGAATAAAACATGCAGGAATATTAAGAACTATTAAGAACGGTGTATATTTGCGTTTTAATCTCTACTTACCAATTAAACTTTCAGTCTTCATCTTTTAGATGGTTCTTCCTGCCAGTGAGAAGCCTGCTGCCTCAGAAAATTCACGACGACAAAAAAAATAACATTTATCACACTTCCAGGTTTTCGACTTCTGGATTGGCCAATGCAGGGTAAAACTTTTTCCAGTAACAACAATAGCCAGCGAGAGCTTGATGTCTTATTGACAACTATACAAAGCTCTAATTAAATAATGTTAAAACATCCCACGACTAAAGGGGGATGTGGAAATACTTTGGGTTTATGAGATGGCCACTTATAGAAGATTTTAATGACAGCTCATATATTAAATACGTGATGTCTGTCTGGTTTGGCTATGAATTATTAAAAAAACAACAAAAAAACTATTTAACATCATACAAAAATATAATTTATTCATGCTATCAGATTGCTATTGTGTGGCTAGGAAGTTGCCAGGGTTCCCATGTCTCTGTGTATGTTCTGGTGCTGCGATATAGCAAATTCATGTTGGTTGCTAGGGTGCTCTAAATGGTTGCTAGGGCATGGATGGACAGTTTATGGTAATAATTAAGGACTACTTGCCGATCTAAATCAAAAGAGATCACCCACTTGTTTCTACAATGTTCTGATGCCTCTCACCTTTCTCAATGGACAATAATGGAGTGGTTGCTAGGGTACTGTAACTGATTGCTAGGGTGTGGCTATGAAGTTGTAATGTCACCATTTGTTGTTGCTTGCCAAGGAGAGTAATATAAGGCCACCCTCAAGTCTCTACAACATTCTGACGCAGAGCTATATCATAAAATTTACCCCAGTGTTAAGTCTGCATACCTCTCCTCAATAAGTTGTCGACTTGACCAGACAAGTTATGTACCAAAGGTTTTGTACAGAAAAAAAAGAAGAATGCAAGAGAATAAGTGATATTTGTGACCACTAATTACAAGTTCATAACACTTAAAATCGTAACTCATTTGGCAGCAATAATCATTGGATCATTAAACAAACTTGTGCTTATCAGGAGGTGAAGGGGGTCACACACAGAATAAGAAGCACATTACCGCATTTTTAAAAAAATCAAACTCACTGTTTTCTGTCAGCCACAATTCTGGATGCTGCTCAAAATCTGCCACACCACAGACTGACACTCACATAGGTTTGTATTCAGTTACATGTGTCCAAAGAATGGGGAAAATGGCATTAATACAGAAAAACCTTCAAAGGTTTCTTGATTCTACCACAAACAAATATTAAAATATAAAAACTGGCCCATCAGGAATAGATTGACTTTGAGCTCATGCGTGTCTGGTGTGCGATACCTGTGAGTTGTCCTAGATGCAATGCGGTTCTTGTCTGGTGTGTGACCGCCTTGATTAAGACCCAATCACTTGCACAACAGAACATTCATTGAAATATGAAAATATTTTGTGACCCTTAAAAAAAGTCACATTAGCGAGAAAAAGGTCACAAAATGAGACTTTCGGTCACAGTCTGGAGCCCTGACATATACATTTATTTTTGCTTGTCAAACTGTAAAATTCCCTGATATTTCCATGTTTTGTATGAGGTTTATAAAACATCTTTTCGTTTTTTATTCTTGCTTATTTAATGTACTCTCTAGTATATTTGCTTACTTTCAGGATGAAATCTGGCGGTGTGCCAGGCCGTACTGTTGGTCTGAGAACTCCATCGTGATGCGAATGGATCAGCGTCTCATCAAGATCTAAAACCAAGATCTTCTGCTTCAAAGTGTCTGAGCAGAAATACAAAGACAACAGCGACACATTAGCACATTACACAACCTACATTTACAAAAACTCAAACACAACTCAACACTCACAGCCACAGAAGCCACAAGTTCAATGACGTTCACTTGATACTTGAGCATTTAACAAACAGTAAAGGACAATTCAGATTCAAACTGGGCACAAATAAAAAATATGTTGTGACAAACTGCAAGTGACTGAGGAGAGAAAGATAAATACTCACTGAGTCTGTTTCTGGAGATGGGTGACAATGGTAAAATGTCATATCGCACTGTTTGATATTGGATAATCTAGAACAGGAAAACAGGAACTATTCACTATTCTCTATAAAACGGATGACATTTGAGTCCACTATTTGGAGAGGAAGTGAATACAAATTAGTAAGCAATTTCGGACACTGATGTTAAATACCATGCGTCAGAGTGTACTGTCCAGACATTTTCATCATAAAGATTATGCCTATCCTGTGGTGGATTGTATCATAAACCGGTTAAGCTCATTCTCTTATTGTTTGTCATGTTTATTGTAACTGTTGATAAAAAAGAGAACAAAAACTACAAATGAGAGAAAGAGAACAAAACTACATTACTACAAATAAAGTAGTGTTTATTTACTACATTTAATAAATATATCAAAAGCTCAAACACGAGTTTATGAACATTTTCGGGGTGTTTACTGTCAGCACTGATTCTAGTCAGGCGACTGTCTCGCATTGGTGTACACTCAAAATCAGAATGCATTGTGGGTAAAAAGTAGTGAACAAGTGTAGGGAATGAGTTGTTCATTCACAACACTACAAAAATGCTGACACCCTATATAGTCTACCATTTAGGGGATAGGGGGATTTCAAACACAGATATTACATGTAATCTAGTGATCAATTCCAGGCAGAGGGCAAAACGTGTGACATCCAGGACTAAACTATATATTTAAAGACCACCGACTACAAAATTATCTTATGGCTGTCTACAAGCTAAGAAGTTATGAAGCCCTTCAGCTGTCATAAACAGTTGAATCATAATCATATAGTTGTCATAATCAGTAACTGACTGATTTTTCACAAATCACATTTCGCAATGTGGTTTATAGCACACACTACACATTTTTGATATGCTTTTATCGACGTGACTTGCTGTGTATTCAAACTGTATTCAGAAGGAATCGTTTATGATGACTTGCAACCATGTTCTTGGTAGTTACACATTCAATAAAATCTGTATTATATTGCATATACATATTCTGTAGCATCTTTAATAAGCTTAATAGTCACTACCGACAATTCAGTAGCTCCCAAGTCACACTCACAGTTTAGCTTCAACTGTGAATGCTTTCTCTTTAAGAGGTCTGAGATCCCTCTGCCGCTCTCCCACTACTCACAATGTGGACACTCTTCCTCTCTTTCTCAACATCCCTCTCTTCTGAGCTATCTTTAGCCCTCCCAGCTGTCTGAAAGTGTCAGTGGAACTTGAAGAGCACAGCTGAGAGAAACAGGCAGGGTGACTTTGACAATGGAGCTGTCTGTTCCCAACTAATATTAACCTTCAGTAAGAGAGGACTGGGTCCATCACATTGTTGGGTCCGGCTGAACAGAACAAATGGTCCTGCATGAGTGTTGAACGTGTTTAATGAAGGGGCCACTACCCCCTCCACAACTCAACATCCAGTAATACCCTCATAACTGCATCTTAATAATAAAGATTATTAGACAACTGGTTTGCCAAACCTGCCGTGTGCAGGGCCTGTTTTCATAGTGCAAGTGTTTGCTCTACCATTCCTCAGTGTTTTAAACAGTTTAAACAAAGTTCTTTCAAAAGTGTGTTTGCAAGTGAGAGCTAAAGCTGTTATCAGATAGTTATCAGATCACAAAACAACATATTGACAGTAAATGAATTAAACTGTTATCAAGCGTCGCTTAACCTGGTGCAGATGATCTAACCACCCGGTGCGTGTGAAGGCTCAGTGGACGTGTCCCTCAAGTGACTCCATCAGGAGTGAAGGGACACACCAGACACTCACCGTTCTGATGTGCTTTCTGAGGACGTATAAAAACAAGCTCCAGATTCTGGACGTCACGCCGAGGAAAGCGCGCACACCGAGCAGACATCGACGCGTCTTCAGCAGCTCGACCATAACACCAGAAGAGTCACACAGCCGGAAATGAAACACACACAGACGTACAGCGAGTGTGTAAACGTTTACACACGCGCGTGTCAAAGAGTTTCTCTTCACGTCCTTCCGTTTCTCTGTCCGGCTAACACGGTCAATCCGACCAACCGCACCGCTGGAGAGTGATCAATGTGTTTGTTCTCCCGAAGACCAAACGACGTCCGTAAACGTTTTCCAGGCGCTTCGAAGAACTTCTGAGGACGCGGAATAAAAAACACTCAATTTCGGCCCGTTCGGAACAGTTTAATGCCAATAAAGTAGAGCAGCACGGGCCGCCATCTTTTCTCTGACGTCACTTCCGGGAAAGCTCTAAACCAAGATTCTATTAACATGGGTAAGATAGCCAACTCGGCTAATGTACCGTTGAAGACCGCACAACGACCAACTTCAACCACGTGAGGAACATCAACCAATCAGTAATGACAATGACGTCAGTGGCGGGCGTTTTACGACAGTCAGGTTCAGTTTACGTTGCAGTTTCTTGCCTCGAAGATGATTAAAAACAGCTTCACTGGGGCACATATCAGTGATGTTGAGCTCTGAAAATGTGATTGTAACCTAATTGTTGAACTCTGAAAGCCAACGAAATAGCTTACATTTATACATAAAAATCCTTTTATTTATTAAGTCTTCATCATTATTTATCATCGTTTTATCACTATAATATGCAGATTATATTACCATCATTAGGCCTACACAGCAGTCATAATAGTCAATATAATTCAAATCTCATTTTAATTGTTGAAACCTGAAAGCCAAACAAAGAAAATGTGGATATTTTATATACTTTAGACAATATGCAATATCACAATATTATACAGTATTTATTAACCAGACAGGTACATTTTCTGAAGAAAATGTGAGTGGTGCTTGCCATAGCAAAAACTTGGGCCAGGATATTTCAAAGTTTTAGCATGATGCTATCACGTGTTAACATGATGTTAGCATGACTTAGCATAATTTAGCATGATGCTAACATGACTTAGCATGATTGTCAGTATTCATTAACATGAAGTTAACATGATACTAGTATGTTGTATAACAATTTAGCATGATAGACATACTAAAACGTGGCTTTTTCGTGATGTTATGACGTTGCTCAAAAGGTTGGGTGTGGCTAAGATGTTGCCAGGGCAACACCAAAAACCCCCCAGACACCCCAAGTCAAATAATTCACGCTGCTTGTTATGGCATGACTGGGCAGTTTCCATTGTGATAAAGTCTACTTGCCAGTCAGAATAAAAACAAATCACCCACGTCTCTTCAATGTTCTGAGCCCTCTTACCTTTTTCAATGGAAGTCAATAGGGTGGTTACTAAGGTCCAGCATGGTTAATAGGGCTGTCACTATTTCTGGTTGATAAGTTGAAATGTTACCATTTGTTGCTGCTTGCTAAACCAGGTGATATAAGCCCACCCCGAATCTCTAAATTCAGCCCAACGTCTTTGGAATTTTTCACCCACTTTTCGTACTCCTGATCGCTTATTTATGGTGACCAGGAAGGGACCTTCTCGGTTCACTTAGTTTTATCATGGCCAGGGCATATTAATACATGGTAACGTGGTACTGTGTCAGAGCCACAAAATATTCATTTGTGGGAGCATCACAGCATGCTGAGGCCAGTAAGCTCAAATCGTGGCTGCCGCTGTTTTTGGGTGCTACTGCTAACCAGTAAACAAAAATCTAATAATAAAATATAGCCTAAGTACATACAGGCTTACATAAAACGCTTTTTTCTACAGACAGTGTTTGTGGGTGCTGTGAATTAAGACAATCAGACAACTGCTGTTAGTGCCACAGCTTGCTGCTACTGTATGATTTCAGCTTGCGGTCTCTCTCTAGTACTTTTATTGCATGGAAATGAAATTACCAAAAGGTTAAAGGAAATAAATATGGTCAAGTGCAGCACTTTGTAACAACTTTTTATTCATTGTTGTGCTTTAACTTTGGGTCATGTTCACTTTCAAAATATCAATTCAGGTAGAGTGAAATAGAATGAAAAACAAAGGGGAAAAAAAAAAAAAAATCAACAAATCAGAAATCAACACAAGTAGAATATTGATGCTTCTGAAACAGACGTTTAACTGTGCATCTCTGATCGCATTTTCATGCAGAGCTGATCTCACCTCATGATAGCACAGCTTTTAACGGAGCAGAAAACATTTCTTA
This sequence comes from Chromobotia macracanthus, assembly GCA_036877525.1. Lineage (NCBI taxonomy): Eukaryota > Metazoa > Chordata > Actinopteri > Cypriniformes > Botiidae > Chromobotia > Chromobotia macracanthus. The sequence goes on from JAZGTH010000091.1 coordinate 2,362,420, forward strand.
CCACTCATTCAGATATTCTCAGAGCTGCTCAGAGCCTCAACTGAATACTACAGGTTGTTTTCTCAGAGCGGCTAACAAACAAAACGAGTCCCCATTGTGCACCCATGTCAAGACAGCTCCCTGTCAAAACTTGTCAGGAGCGGCTGCACTACTGCCATGAAAACAGCTGCTCAAATTTATTGCTGTGATGCCAAAATGATCTAACAAAACAAATGAAGGATGGCAAGAGGCAAAAAAAAAAAAAAAAAGTGGTTATTGTTCATGGTGAAATTTGACACGATATCTCACCAGCATGAAACTGTATGCGTGGTTGCAAGAAAAAGCACAATGAAGCCTACAGAACACACAACACCCCCCGGGGCTGAACAAGCCGACAGTCGCCAGATTTTTGTTTCCTTTAATACTATGAGAAATGTGCAAACGCACATATACATTTTTATTGACCAGTTTTATTTTTTTTTCGTGCACAAAGCTTTTAATCATTTACATCCTAAAGTAAAAATCACACAGGTTCTCAAACAACAAATTTCTTCTGTTCTTGTTTTGCTTTTTCCGCTTCAACACACTGCAGCACACGTTTCTCTGGCCCATTATTTTTTTTTATGATCCAGAAGAGTCAGGATTGTGAGAAATGGGGGAAGAGAAGAGGTGGTATAGTGCTGGACCAGTGTCCTGCTCGAGGAGTTTGAGAAACACATGCGATGAGATCTGCAGGGATTTCTGTAGCTTGCTGGTGCTGTGCCCCTTTTATGCTGTAGTCAAATTAAACAGGTTCCACTTAACTGCAGTAAATTAGGCCAACAACTCCCCTCAATAAAAGGCAAAACACTTCATTTCTCTATGCCATTTTAAAATGAGTGGATTAAACAAAAAAAGTGAAAATGATGTTCTCCAGCAGTCTATCGGTTTTCAGCTGGTTTGAGTTCTTTCAGTGGGAATCCACTCTGGTCAGTCAACATGAGACTGTGGACATTAGCAGTGATTTAGGTGTCTCTCTAACTCTTCTTCAGTGCTAATGTGCATCCACTTAAGCTCCATGGACCTATGCAGGGCCACAATGTGGAAGGGGAACGCCACTTTGGGAAAGTACACTGTTGTGTTCACCTCTTCTTCCGACAACAAACAGGAGTACAAAAAGTTGTAAAAGCTGGCTCTCTGGAATAGCAGGATTGAGGGGGAAAGACATGAAGTTGGGCAGTGTTCCTGTGTGCGTGTGTCTGAAGGTACATGTGTGTGTCTGTGTGTTTCTACAGCAGGTCCACTCGACGGTAGTACAGCAGATAGGCAGTGCGCTCTGCAGTCTGCTTCACCACCTGCTGCTGACTGATGACTTTCACTGCCTGGTCGTCAATGCGCAGCCAGCCGTTCAGACCGATATGGAAGACATCTGTAGTGTAGTGGCCACCCGTAGCACTGTTCCCATGGTGATAGACGACTGCAGGGAGACAAAGGGGCTAAAGTGCGTCAAAATGGCATGCTAACTTCTGTATAGACGCATTATCATACATCACAGTAGGAAATATAAAGATATCAAATTGATTAAAAAATTTTTAGTCTTTCTACAGTATCATTAAACTTGACTAAACTAGATTAGATAGCAAAGTTCAAGGACTAGATGAGCCATACTGGCTGCCACTGTAAACAGCCAATACATGCATATTCACAAATTAGTTTTCTCTTATATTGATGCAAGAACACTGCTTTGTGCCATTATAACAACTCTTAATAACACATTCTCAAGTTTTTGAGTCTGTTGTTTTTGTTTCAAGTGTTAAATAATAAAGGTGTTTGGCTCCACCTAAGACTGAACTTAGACATTCAGAGATGATAGAATATCTTGTGTGCCACATCACAGGTGATTAAACCAGAAATTTGAGATGTTTACAGCAGTGTCTGTATTTTCCTCCAATACCAGATGCTTAAAAAGTGTGAAAATGCTCAGAAGAGTGTCTTTGGGAAAACTTATTGGTATAGCAACTGTTGCTATACCAAGGTTTTCTGGTGGGCTACTTTCTGGTGTGTGTGTGTGTGTAGGGAGTAGGGTTGGGGAGGGTAAGAGAAAGACAAGGTTCAACCATCCAAAAAGCAGAGAATGAGCTGGAATAATGGGGGTTTAACTCTTGATAACAGCTTGCCAGAAGCCACAATAAAAGTAAGGCTCACACAAGTTCCTATAAACAGGATTAGCATCAAACTGTGGAAAAGGTCCAGATGATAAATCATGTTGCACCCTGTAGTATAGCCTCGAGACTATTCACACGATTAGGAAATGCTTTACCATTTTACTGGTCTCAGTAGCCATGCCCCCATTTATTACATATAAATAAAATGTATAAGTTGCTTTGGATAAAAGCATCCCCTAAACATAATAAATGTAAAGTAGCTGAAAAAACTTCAACCTCCAACCACTGACCAATACATCCTATAGTCACCTTATTGTAGGGGTGACAAACTCAGTTCCTGGAGGGCCAGTGTCCTACAAAGTTTAGCTTCAACCTCTTATTAAACCTACTGGTCCAGCTAATCAAGGTCTTCAGGGTTACTAGAAACTTCCAGGCAGGTGTGCTGGAGCTAAATTCTGCAGGATACTGACCCTCCAGGATCTGAGTTTGACACCCCTGCTTTATTGGGGAAAAAAGATCAGAGGAGAATACTTTTGTATTAAGAGAGGAACAACATACCTGCAAAGAGCCTGTAGGTTCTTTGGCCTTTCAAAGTTTTGCTCCGCACCCCCGGTGACAAGATATCTGCATGGAAACACCACACTGAAAAGTGTACATACTGCATGGTGCACAGCAGGCCAGCAACAACTATCCCACAGCTGTGACAAAAACTGATAGCTTTGTCATCTGTGACAAAATCTTGCCAATTCTGTTTGAATTGCTATGGTTACCTGAAAGCAGTTGTGACTTCAGCTATTCATGTTTTCAAGCAAATATTTAATCTGCTGAATAAATGAAACATTTCAAGCAACTGCCTTTGACACTTTAGGATGGGAATTTATTTTATTTGTAAGTATTGTTTACGAGAAAATGCTTGAATAAAATCTTAAGATGGCAGAAGTTACAGCTATTATTTAGGTAAAGGTAAATATATTAATCGACTAATCAGAAAATAATAAATCAATAAATAATAAAAATAATCAACAGATTAATTGATTAATCAAATAATTCATTAATTGATCATCAAAATAATTTGTTGCTGCCCTAAAAATAAGACTGATAAAGAAGTGTGGATTTCAAAAGATTTAAACAAGTACAAGAGATGCTTCAGAAGAAAAGCAGATACAGAGGTCTTTAAGCAACATAACATCAGTTTAAATACCTTTACTGATCTCCAGATCAACAGGGTAATCAACAGTCTTAACCAGTTTCTGACATCCACCTGTCTTCTCAAAAACAAATCTCTTGAGGTGAAGAACCAGAACTGGAGGAAGCTCTTCAAGAGTCACTCTCCGGCTGATCTCAATCTGAAAAACAAAAGAGAGACAAAAATGAGCCACGGGTGGCACTGCTCCAATATTTGAGCACGTCACTATCTGAAATGTGGGACAGGTTGTGTGTGAACCCCTTCAAAAATCCCTTCAAAGCTGCCCGTGTTTTAAAGTGGAAGAATGCATACAACGCATCCAACAACAGGAGTTACTCTTTCTGGCTAGCACGTAACTGAAGGTCACTTGTGTTTTCTGCAGATAGATGCAAATATAATATTACATTTATATTGTGCATTTAGGATGATATAGAAATAGCTTCAGTTTCCCAATGTTTATTCACTCAGTTTCAGCTCACGCTGTTTTTCAAAAACAATAATAATGCATTATTACTAATTTGGTGTCATTTTCCAGTCAGTTACATTAACAATTTTTGTAACAGTGTTTTCATTATCAGTGATATTGTTATCAGCATGATGTGCACACCCATCCCCACTTTGTTTGCTGTGGAGTTAAAAAAAAGTTTATAATTAAAAGACGAATATGAGGCAAATGTACAAAAAGCCATATTTCTAAACATTTTTACTGCTTTTCTGTCAGCTCCCACATCTTTATCTTGGCTTGTGTGTTCTCACTGGATGCAAGACTCATACTGCAGAAGCAATAGACAGAACTGACAGTACACATTCTCTAATATTTGCCTCAAATTGTTGACTCCACAGCAAACAGAGCAATTGTCCTTTACTGTCCCAATACTATGGAGGGCACTTACATATATCTCTATTTCTATCTCTATATCTATTCATTGTGTCTGTAGAGGTTTGCCAATACACAGTAGTGTCTGCGCACAGATAATGTGCAGTGTTAATGAATTGTTAAAGTTAATAAACCTCTTGTTTGCTCTTAGTGGTGTAGCCCTGAACAGACTCCCGGGCTACCAGTGTCTCCAGGGCCTCCTGCACTGTGCGGATCTTCTCTGACTGGATGTCCAGCTGGAGCGTGAAGAAGGGCTGCAGGGTGGCTGACTCTTTTGAACTCTGCTGGTACACCACAGACCTAAACAACAAACACAAGGATTTAGAAACATAAGAATGTTGCCTCGTCAAAGAAAGTCACAAGGCACACAATGCACATATGAGGTCTGCACACACAGCAGCGGGCATCGGTTTTAACATTAATGAATAAGTTAACCGTTTAACTCAAGTGAAATGAGCTTAAACCAAATTTCACATCAGAAAACATCAGAACCGGCGTATGCTTTTAGAAAGCTGAACACAAAAAAGTGTCAGACAAAATATGGCAACCTCTACGTGACCCTGACTCTAAAGGATCTTATGCACAACTTCAGTGGAAAAGTGTGCCAAGTCAAAGACTCAAACTCACAGAGTGAGAAAAGGCTTTATTTACGTTTGACAAAGCTTGGAGCAGCATCAGGACAGCAGGATGGGCTGAAGATGGTACCATACTCAGCAACTTCTCATGTCATACCAAATTGTGCAGTGTGAGCCAATTAAAAGGCCAAACCCATTCCTGATGCCACAGTTTCTTTCTACAATTTTATTTTTCTTGCAGATGTGCTTTGTATCTGCCCATCTCAGTGGTTTTATGTGCCAAAGAGATCAGATGTCTCATAGCCTCTGTATGAAGGCTATGGCACTTGGGCAGTGGCTCTCAAACTCTCAAGGCAAGAACCACCTACATTTAAATACCACAACCAAGAGCCTGCTCATTTTTATTTAGCACTGAGCTAACTGACTTGTGCTCAGTTATATATGCTATAGTTTTATTAATATAAAAATACTCATGTAGTTAAGCTATATGATGGCACTTTACAACCCTCACCAGTTCCTCAACTAGTCTTTAAAAGTAAAACTGAGGTATAAAAACACCACCACACAGCTTGAAACCGGTCAACACCTACATACATCTGGATGTGCAGAGGAACCTTAAAGTGCACACAAAGCTATACTAAAACACAGAAAAATAAATTTTAAATATCTATTTATTTTAAAATTGAATTCCAAAATTGTCTGGCTCAAACTGTTCTGCTGTTCAGTATCTACAGAGACCTGACAATGGAAACCAGTTTTCTGAGAAGGCTCCATGAGGCCTACCTGATGTACCCGCCAAATATGTCAGTGATGGGAGTGTGGATGATGTCTGCCTGGCGGGTAATGGAGGTTTTGTTTTTGGGTCCGACCTGCTCCCACTCATCCTCACTGCCCTCTTCCACAGCAGGGTCTTCCTCCACACATCGCTGAGACTCAGGTCCGTTTGGTGTGGGGGCTTCTGCTCAAAGACAGAGTTTAAGCTGAGTACCGTTCCATGAGCGAACAGTTATTGAGTTACCATATCAGCCCTGAGTGAATCTGGGTGAGGAACCAGCTGAGAGCCGAAATAAGTGCAGAAATCAGAAAGGAACGTACTCTCTTCCTGTGGAGAGATAAGCTTCTTCAGTGCCACCATTTCCTCATGCAGTCCATTCAAAATGAAACTAAGATACTCCTCTGCATCCTCCTGCCGACCCTGAGAACAGACAGAATGAAATACCATAATACACCAACACTGCCTAATACACCATATACCTTCACATGAAGGCATCGCCTAAGAAAACGATACTGTTACTACACTGTTTAGCAGGAAAGTAAACAACTATTTAACAACGAAAATACTAATTTGTCAGTAATCGTAATTATTGGGGAAAGAGAAAATGTATGAATTGAACTGCTCAACTATACGTCATTTTTAATTTTCCACCAAACGTGGGACATTATGTACAGTGTTGTGAGATACAGGCAGTAAAGACAGGGCCAAGGCATCTCAGTGGACAGGAAATGACAGAAACGCTGAATTCAGCAGGTTACGGACACTCAGCTTTTGTTCTTTCACATATGGAAGACCACCACACATTCACAGACTTGTCATAACTGAGGGCTTTATCGCTCTGCTATAATCTAGTTCTTTAAATGATTCAGCATTCATTCAGTCCTCAACATGAGCAAACATGCAGACAGATACAAGCAGAAACTTAACAAAAAGCTTACCAATAATTTTGACTTCAAAACTTTTACTTTTCCCCCAAATAGTCTAAAGTTGTGTTTGCTTATGTAAAACATGCTGCCACAATGTGGGTTAATATGCAGTTACAAAGGTGTTCCATGTGCAATTCTAGGGTTTAGAAAGTAGTCTTTCTAGTCTTAACTTGTCTTGCAAGCAAGCTGTTCACCTTCTCAGAAAGACTTGATTTGATGAGGGTGAGGAGTTTGTAGATATACGCGGGTTCAAAAGCAATACCGCCTCTGATGTCTTTCATTATCTTGTCTCCAGCAGCTACAAAAGAGAATCACAGAAGAATAATTACATTTATTACATGCCTCTCTGGAACACTTGATTCTGACTGGCTAATCCAAGTGATATAAGACCCCTCCGAGGTCCTGATTACCATGACAGGATTCATTTTACAATAGATCTGGATACAATATTCCTTACATAAAACAGGAATAAAGTAAAGGTGCGATGTTGTGAGTTAGTGGTGAGGGGACTTCACCTTGCTGTTTGGTCTTGGCAGGGACAGGCATGTTGCTGAACTCATTAACAAGCCGAACACTGCGAGACAGAAGAATGGGTCAGATCAGAGACATCCCTTTTTATTCCATGTATAACAACTTCTTACAAAAGTCCAAGTATGAGCATTATCCTTCAAGGGGGAGGAAAAAATACACAAATATAGAAAGATTCAGAACGGAAAAATAGAAAATCAGAACTTACAAGTTATCCATCATGGGTGTGGAGGTACAGGGTCTCTGCGTCTCACTGAAAAGGGGAATAGACTTCATCAGATGATACATGGGGGGGCATGCAATGAGAGCCTGCAGGGTCTGAAGCTCAGAGTCAAGGCACCAAAAATTAAACTAAACAAAACAGGGCAAGAGAGGTTTAATTAAGTCAGCAATGTTCATCATGTTAAACCAGGTCTGGACAAAGTGAGGCCAGAGAAAAGGATACGGCATTGATATAGCACCAGTTTCCCTTGTTTATCAGTCCTCGTGGCTGCAAAGATACTGGCTTGTGTATCAACTTCACATTCATGATTATTTCTGACAGAGGGGAAGAGAAACACATCACGCTTGGGGAAAAAACAAACATGATGTCTGAAACAGGTGAATATGTTTGAAATGCTGTTCCCTCACTGATACACATGAAGCTCTTAGAGGCAACACAAGGAAATGCCTGGCCTGAATGCTACAGCTCCAATGGTAATGTGAAAATCTGAATGTAGTGATATATGAATATCACTGAAGGAATAGCTTACTGTAAGATTAAACTTTTGACATTTATGCTATATTTGAGCAGCATTTAACAGTGCAAACAAACAGAAAACTGATATGACAAAAGAAATGTCATGTCGGGTGCAGTGTCTGCAGTGTAAAGATCAGTAATAACATTTTATTAGTAACAGCCAGCATGTCAACAAGAATGTCATTTATTATCCAACACCCTCGATCTGATGGGGAATAATGATTTAGGAATGAATTTAGGCTGACAAAAAATTTGAAATCCTCTTGGGGGAAAGCAACACTATAATAAACAAGCTTTTCTTGATTTCCTAAAAATATATTAACCCTTTCTGACACATTGTAAAGGCAGAAATACAGTCAGTGCTCTACTTCTGATCCTCATGTGGAGGCACACTAAGATTCTCAATGAGAATTAAGATCAAAACAGCGTCATGAAGTTGCATCATCTGAGGGGGCTTTCACATGCTTTGTCATGATAAATTTGAGCAGGATAAGAAAGCGTGAAGTGTTCAGAACCACACAGTATGAGCACCCCTACAGAGCACTGCAATTCTGCTGCCATCTAGTGGACAGAAACGTAAACCACAGACTTAAAATAAAAAAACCAGTGTTAACCAACCTACATGGAACATGAAAAAAAAACTGAAAATGAAAATTTCCTTCTAATTTAAAAGGAAATTAATTGTTACAGTTTTCTATATTTTGTTTCTCATTCTTCTCAAAAAAAAAAAATCTGGGTAAATAATAATATATTACCCTGTATATATTATTTGTTCTGACTGGTTTAATGCCCTCAGCCCATCATGTAGAAACCCTCACGTGCAATACATATGCTTGGGAAAACCAGATGGTCAAATACTCTACCTGCCAATTTTGAGGCCATAGGATCTTCAGACACACGAACAGGGCCTTCACGCATCTCAGTGGCCTTCTCAGGCAACTCTGAGGCAACCGGAGTAAATGTAATCACAGCAGCTGCTTGCTTCACCTCCACGTAAGCCTGAGGACCTCCGGGCAGAGGCTTGGCATTGTGGAAGAGGCTGGCCCAGGATTTGGGGGGGTTGACCACAGGTGCTGAAGGGGGAGTGGATGAGACTACCGGCTGGACTTCAGAGTCTAAGGGGAGAGGGGTAACGGGGGAAGCCATTTCAGGCGAGTCCTGCAGTCTGTCTGCAGCCTCTCCCGAGCCCATGGACTCCTTTTCATCAGTGTTAGCAGAAATTGTGGTGACAGTGGGCATGGCCACCACAGCAGAAGGGGGAATGGGAGATGGTGGAGAGGGGCTGTGCCCCCCATTACCCAGAAGTTCTGGACTCTCCAAAGCTGGGGATTCTGCAGTCCTGGCAAAATGAGCTACCCCACTACTCTGAGAGGATGAAGATGAAGTAGACAAAGCCGCCGCGCTGTTTCTGTCCAGCAAAATGGCAGCTCTACTCATCAAGTCCAATGTTGAATTGTCAGGGCTATCACAAGTCCTTTGATGGTAAGGAGGGGCAGTTTGGGGTGCTGATGTGGTAGATATTACAGAAGCAGGGACAATAAGCCCAGCCTCAGCAAGCGCCTCCCCAACAATGTCCTCTGAGCCCATGAGAGGGGCAATTGGAGCATGCCCATTTACCACAGCTGAACCCCCAACTCCATCGGCCACCATATCAGTGCTGTTGCCATTGGAACCTTCCAGGTAGTTGTAATATCCTGGTGGTCGCTTTTTCTTTTTCTTTCGTTGTCCCAAGCCGCCTGAAACCCCGTCCATGTCCGAACAGGCCTGGTGGCTGCCCAGCACTGAGGTCTCAGAGTTGGTGGAGCAAAGGGATTTGAAGTCCGCACCATCTGGGATGTCAGTAAACGACGTAGCTGTGGGAAGAGCCTTCTGAGACGGTTGACAGCCTAAGATGAACTCAGGGGCCTGAGGATTCAGATTGCTGGACACTTTGTACAGTGAATCTTTCAATGCCACTGGTTCCAAACCCATTACCTCGTCCACACCAAACTCAACATGCTGGTAGTCGTCTCCTATAAACCAAAACATCTCAGTTAGAATGATGTAAATGGGAGGCTTACATTCATTGCAAATTCACATTCATGGGAGGCCATCATTTACTCAGAGTCATGGCATTCCATGACAATCCATATTTTCCATCTTTAGGTGACCTATCCCAAATATCCTAACACTGAATACTTTCTTAAAGAACTGTATATGTGTTACAAATTATACTTCACTAAAATCAAAAGGAAAAACATTTCTCTATATATTTTATTTCCCATTCATCAGAGTTGTCACTATCTGATTGGATACACTGTTTAAGTGTTTGTGGTATTAAACTGTGCAGACATTAAGCAGTGAAAGAGAAAGTCAATGAGGACATTAGTGAATGCAAGGCACAATTACTCGAAGACTTAATTTGTGCCCAAAAAGTGCCGTTAAACAGCAAACAAAATCAAAAGCAACCAGACATCATTGTGAGAACAAAAGCTCCCGAGCAATGGAAAATGAAGAACATCTGCTGTTAGTATTCACTTCAGAGGGCTTATTTAAAGACATCATGGAGGACAAACTCATAAGCAGGTTGTGGACTAGCAAGAGACCTTGTTTATCAGCAGTGTTCTGTTTAGAGGTCTCGTGAGGGGGTCCCAGATTCACAATTTTGTTCCACGTGAACTGATGATTTAAAACATTTCCAGAAAAGTAATAAGTCATAAAAGCTTCCTGTCGGCTCTGCAGGTAGATGCATATATGTGCCAGAGAGACACCTGGCAGCATGCAAAGCACCACAGATTAAACGGCAGGCAGGAATCAGAAGGGTTTATGGTTGAAAAAGGAGGTTTGAAGTTTAGAAATCTGTCAGTGTTTAATATCGGTGTGAGTTCTGCAACAAAAACAGAAGAATAAGGCACCGTGTGGTGGACGAACACTCACCGCAAACCTGTCGTCTCAATGATTCCGTTATGCAAGGCATAGCAGGAGTGTAGTAACCTCCTAAATAATTGATACAGATGAGGGTGAAGGTCACAAGTACCCAGGAGGGCAATATGATACTGTCTCGGGACAGATTATTAAGACTACAGAGATGGGCATGTAGTCTAAGGAGGTCTAAATTAAACTCACTGGCAAATGAGGACCGTTTTATTACAGTAAGTGTTCAAATGTAAATAGAAGAGATGAAACATTAGGATTTTCTATCCCCTCTGTGATAGTTTGGGAGCAATTCTGATTAAGGATCTACAGATGTGGCTTTTAAAAAAGTGTTTTTTTCCTACAGAGGTGCGAGTGGGGTGGAGATTCATTTGTTTCTAAAAGCTGACAGCTACAGTACAATAATAGTGGTAAATCCCCTTTTCCAGATTTACCCTCCGTGGTGGCCAAAAACATTAAGGGAAGCGTCCATTATTTAAAGGGGAGATCTACGCATCAGTAACAAGGAAAAAACAGAGAGGATTCGTTCTCTTTAAAAACAAAAAGAGCTTTCTTGTTAAATCCATTCTGCTTTAACACATTTTTAATGGCCACATCTGTATGTCACATCTATATTTCTGAATCAGTATTTTTAGAGTAGCTGTTTATAAGGCTTGATCTTACCTGACGGATGACTGACACAGGTGACTTTATCATTGAAAGGAGGGAGCTGGTAAGAAATATGCACAAGATCACTTAATCACATGAAGTCAATAAAAACACACATACAAACAGAAACTTTACTCCATAATCTACTTAAGATATTGTTTCCTAAACTAGAGACAGACGGTTTTATATCATGGACTTTGGAGTGGAGTTTAGACAGAAAAGGATGTGTCCTATAAAATGTCTACTGCATTATAAGAAACAATCAAACACATGAAATTATATTTACACTGGTAAAGTGAACCTCACGAAAACCTGTTTTCTCAACCCAAATACTAAAATAATTAGTAAACCACCAGCTAAAATCCCATGTCAAAAATCTAAATCCAAACATAGGCTTCATTTTGTTTAAAGCAAATTCAACTACAAAAACAAATACAAATATCTCATTACTTTTCAGCTGAAACATTTCCTGGACATGCTCTTGGCAGGTTTCGTGAAATTCACTCAGTAGCTCATGAATGTAGCAACAAACGTAAATACTTCTTCAAAAAACACATTAGTTAAAAGACACATTAACATTTTGGGATTTATCAACTTATTTTATTCATTTTCTATGTGTGTATTTTTTACCTCAACATAACAGCGAGGAGTCACAAAAAACTGGTTAAACTCATCTGGGCTGAACTCCCCAAAAATGTACTGTGAAGAAAGAGAGACACATAGTTAAGTGACAATAAGCAAACGAATTCTTTTAACAGCATTGATTTTGAGGATTGACTGTGTCTGACACCCATCATAAAGGCATGTCTTAACACAACTGGGGTAACCTGTTTGACGTTGCAGTTGAGTAGCAAATATTTTAGACTATTGTCTCCCACCCATACCCCCCTTCATGTTTGCTCAGCAGGAACAAAGAATGATTTTAGAAACACATTTTAGAGGAACAGAATTAGCTTCTACTTCAGAGTAGGGTCCAACCCAGCCCAACAGAAACTACCAGTGAAGTAAGTGTATGCCGACCTGCTGAACACAGAACAGTATTTATACAGAAAGCTCATGTTAACAGCATTTACCCGTTACCTTCGTCTTTGTAAGTAATGCACATCACAAACTTAAATAATTTAGAGTTAAAATGTTATCTCTTAAACAACGAGGATGAGTATCAAAACCGAGCGTGAATTCTGAGTCATGATTTATTTCATACGCTCCGTATCAGTGATAAACGTTCCGCGATAATTGTAGGCTTGTATCCAGATGATTGCTGGTTCGAACTCCAGTGCTGGTAGGTAGGCAACTAGTGTGCAAGGTGCAAGGCATCTAATGCCATGTGCAAGGCATCTAATCCCAATTGAAAAATATATCTCAGTACATTTGAAGTAAATGTGTGCCAAAATTATAAAAAAATATCAGCCTTAAGGTTGCAGGACACAGGTTGCTATTGACCAATAACACTCAGGCACTGATTACTGCAAAGAGGCAATGTTACGACTGGACTTCTGACCCTCAAATCCCACAGCTTCAGTTACAGATTAGTCATGCTAACTCAGTCCACTAACAGGTGTGCTCTTCTAATCTATGAAACTACGGACAAATGGATGTACTGACACTGAAAAAGACACACTTTAACCTTATAATTTAAAAGATGTGTATTCAGTACACAAGCCGTGCATTTACTGTGTTCATTTTGATTTAAAGTAAATATGACTGGTGTAAAGAAATGACATGCAGAAAACCACCGTCGCCCTTTACACACAGACATGCGCATGCTTGACTGCATTCAAGTGAAGTGCAGCTTTCTGAGGTCAGCTGCAGCCTGACAGACGGTGGTTCACACTTGTTTCTGTGGCTTAAATCACTTAATCTACAAATACACAAAGTTACTACTTTGCTGTTAGTTAAACCTTGTCAATGGCCACGTTAATGCTCACCATAGTTAAAAACAGGCGATATGAAGCAATATAAAGTTCTGAAGGTGAGAATCTTGTTTCTAACAGTCATTTATCTTCTGAGGCACATCACATATATACAGTATATTAAAGACAGACAATATGTATAAAGCATAAATATAAATGCATTTGACAAATGCGCTATAAGGTGGTGATCATTGCATCTGATTTGAGTCTCTTATAAAAAGAGTTGCATAAAAGTTCATAAATGTTCACAGGAATGTACTTGGATTATTAGCGTGAAACTTATCTGCAGTACACAATGAGTGTACCACGGTATGAAACACTGGTGGTGCATGATGGTTTTTCAGCACGCGGTTTAAACACGGAACCGTTTGCCGACCTACATGCTGAAGTACAACAGGAGACCAGCAGCAATCCCACGACTCCTGGATGGCCAGCAGAATCCCACAGAAAGAACGTCTCCAGCTCTTTTCTACAGGTGTGCCTCACACAACACGACACACTAAGCTCATTTGGAGGGGTTTCCACAATTAACCATCTGCATTATTTCAACATGTGATAACACACACACTCTTAACTAAATGAGCCACGAGTCAAGCTCGTGCAACATAGATTAATGAGGAACTATTGACATGAAATGTTGCTTAACTGAGGCATGTGAAGCAACAAGTGAAGCACATTTATTATAGCATTGTCACCGATTCTGTTTAAGCACCATTCCTCCAGAACATTCACTGTGGTTAAGACAACTGTGTCAAATAAACCTCTGAGGTTAAAAACAAACCAGACAAGTCACCCGTTTTTTCTTCTGCATTTTGTACACCATGAGAGTATCATGGTGCGTACAGTGGATGGTGTATTGCTTAAACATAACTATAATAGTTGTTCATAAAAATGTTAAGGTATTATAAAAGTACTTCAAGTTAAAAGCACAGAACTGTTTAAGTGAATATATTGCTCATAGCAAAAGTGCCAGAAACACACTGTGATTCTGTCATTATCTCGAGTCATGTTTATATAGTGATGACACAAACTTTGTGTTGCTTTCAAGAACAAGTGCACGTATTGTCAATCTTTTCTTTCTGCACAAAAACCCTTTCAGACCAGCTTTAAGAGGCTGCTTTACACATGCTGCTTTATGAGGACTTGTTAATATTTGGAGCTAGCTTTTAGATGAGTCGCAATGGCCGAACAGCGCCACCTACGTTACAGGATGTCGGATGTCACAATGATGGTGCACATTCACGTCCCTGCACACTTCTGCACACGAGTGCAACACTTCACGTGCTGAAGTGAATGGACGCTCAGGCCGAAAACTCGAGCGGCAGAGTTTGAATGAGGCTCGCGACGGACGCAACGCCGCCCCCGAACCATCGGGCCCATCGCCGCGTTAAACGCGCGACTGTTCGACGCGTTTCATCTTCACATTTAATACAACGCGTCACAATCTGTCAGTGAACAACCAGCAGTGTGTGTGTGTGTGTGTGTGAGAGAGAGAGTTTGTGAGTGTGTAAGAGAGTGAGTGTGTGTGTGTTACAGTGTGTGTGAGAGAGTGAGTGTGAGAGAGAGTGTGTGAGTGTGTAAGAGAGTGAGTGTGTGTTACAGTGTGTGTGTGAGAGAGTGTGTGTGTGAGAGTGAGTGTTACAGTGTGTGTGTGAGAGAGTGTGTGTGAGAGAGTGTGTGTGTGAGAGTGTGTGTGTGAGAGTGTGTGTGTGAGAGTGTGTGTTACAGTGTGTGTGTGAGAGAGTGTGTTACAGTGTGTGTGTGAGAGAGTGTGTGTGTGAGAGTGAGTGTTACAGTGTGTGTGTGAGAGAGTGTGTGTTACAGAGTGTGTGTGAGAGAGTGTGTGTGTTAGAGTGTGTGTGTGAGAGTGTGTGTGTACAGTGTGTGTGTGAGAGAGTGTGTGTGTTACAGTGAGTGTGTGAAAGAGAGAGTGTGTGTTACAGTGTGTGTGAGAGAGTGTGTGTTACAGTGTGTGTGTGAGAGAGAGTGAGTGTGTGTTACAGTGTGTGTGTGAGAGAGAGTGAGTGTGTGTTACAGTGTGTGTGTGAGAGAGAGTGAGTGTGTGTTACAGTGTGTGTGTGTGAGAGAGAGTGAGTGTGTGTTACAGTGTGTGTGTGAGAGAGAGTGAGTGTGTGTTACAGTGTGTGTGTGAGAGAGAGTGAGTGTGTGTTACAGTGTGTGTGTGAGAGAGTGAGTGTGTGTTAGTGTGTGTGTGAGAGAGAGTGAGTGTGTGTTACAGTGTGTGTGTGTGTGTGAGAGTGAGTGTGTGTTACAGTGTGTGTGTGAGAGTGAGTGTGTGTTACAGTGTGTGTGTGAGAGTGAGTGTGTGTTACAGTGTGTGTGTGAGTGAGTGAGTGTGTGTTACAGTGTGTGTGTGAAAGTGAGTGAGTGTGTGTTACAGTGTGTGTGTGAGTGAGTGTGTGTTACAGTGTGTGTGTGAGTGAGTGTGTTACAGTGTGTGTGTGTATGAGAGTGAGTGTGTGTTACAGTGTGTGTGTCGTATATGAATGTCACGGAAAGCGCCGCGTGTCTCCAGTGAGGTCAACACGGTCCTGCTAATGCGCGTTATTACACGATCACACACACACACACACACACACACACACACACACACGGCCCGCGTGAACTCGAGGGGTCCGAATAAGCGCGTCAGGCTGTGGGCCTGAAAGCATGCTGCCGCTTCAACGCGCCGCACAACCGACGCGCCGCGCGTTAAAGCGTGAAGTGCAGCAGAGGCGACGCGTCCTCCTGAAACACGCGGGACCGAATCTGGATCATGTGAAGTGACGCCCGCACGCGGGACACAGGGCGAACGGGAGCCGTACCTGGTTACCGCGCGAAGCCATGCTCCCGGTGCGAGTCTTCACGGCGCACGCGAGGAATCGGCTGTCGGAGGGAGGAGAGGGTACGGGAGTCTGGAGTACTCGGTGTGACCGGCAGACAGCTACTGCGCCACGGTTCCCATTTTGCGATGGTTTGTCACACGGTGCTTTTCCTCCGGCTCATCACGCTGTCTCCCCCGCCGCCGCCATCTTTATCTCGCGCTGTGTGGGTGCTGCCAGGAGCGCGCCGCGTCCTCAGCGCACGGGCGCGTCAAAATGACGCTCGCGTTGAGACGCTTGAGTACTTCTGTAAATAAAACGAGTCGAAGTGCGTCTGAACTGTTCGTTCTGCTTGTTATGCATGACAGTGTAAAGCGTAATAATGTTTCATTTATCATTTAATTTTGTACTTTCGTTTGTTTTACTACTTTTATTTTTTCTCTTTTTCTGTGGTGGTGTCAAGATTGACTGTTTGTGCCATTTTGTTGAATTAATATTTTTTTATTAAGGTTATTATTTCTTATTAGAGGCACTAAAGGTCAAGGAGCTTAATAAACTCTTCTATCAGATCAAACTGCCCCCTTATGTCTCCAGCATGGCATGCGGAGGGGCAACATTTATGCACTGGGATTGTTTCTCATGCCCTTCCGCTTCCCTCCTCTGCAGCTTCCTGAAGCCCTGTTAGATGCACTTATTCATCTCGGATTTACTCCTGATGTGTCTTCTTCATAAAGCTGCAGGAGATATACCCCATCTAAAAATAGATAAAAACCCCATGGAAGAACGGTAGAATAGCTACGATTACAGAGGATTCAACAGCAATCTGAATGGGGCAGACGTAGCAGGAGGGTTTGGTGTGCTGGGAATTATTTGTCCCATAAGCGACGTGCTGGTCATTAGAGCATTCAGATTTGTGCAGAAGATGAAGCAGAGATGGGTGGAAGATGGCAACCTCTGAAGATGATTACAGCAGTGCAGAGAGATTCAGATGTTGACAGCACAACATCTCTGGTTACTATCATAACCTGGGTTCCTGAGAGACGGGAACGAGACATTGCGTCAACAGTCAACAGTGAAGTGGTAAAGACTGTTTTAAGAACCATAAGCGAGTGTGACACTTGCCAGAACAAACGTATTGACCCTGCACAATAAGCACAGGGTCAACAGTGATAGCAGTAATAACTGCACTATGACCTGGCTGAACCTGTCTTGAACAGTCTGGTTTTTAGTGTCTTGTCATAGAATCTTGTTTTTTGTGTCCTGTCCAGCTCAAAGCTCAGAATTTGGCCTGAACCCAGAGTACTTCCCCATTCATGACTGAGGCAGATACCAGCCAAGAGTGAGGCAATGGGGTGGAGGAGTGATGCTGCAAAACTGTCATGGGACAGAGGTGAGGGATGGCTATATACACACATTTGAATTACATGTCTGTGCTCCTCCTGAACTTCAAATAAACTTCATAATGAGTGTTATTATGGTTTATAATCTAAATAATCATTTGATTTGCATGATTATAAATTTGCATTATTTAGTAGTAATGGTGCTTAGCCAATTACAGTCGGCTGCATTCAAGTGCAACACTAAATAGCCCTTCAAGATACTTTTTCCCTTAAATTAACCAGTGAAATGCATGAAGTGCAGCCATTCATATTACACTACTAGATTAAATCAAGCAGAAAAATCAGCTTAGTTTAACTGCTCTCGGGTCAGTTTTTATCTGGTGGGATCTAAGCACACATGAAGCACCTGCAGCTGAATCTTACAATGGACAGACAGGAGATATAAAGGATTAGATCAGTGTCAAGTCAATATGACAATATGAGACAATATGAATAACTCGCATTATCAGATCAGTCTTGTATTGGACTCAATATGAGGGCTGATTTATTAAAGTTATGAGAGGCCAAACAAAACGGTGAGTTCAATGATTCATAGACATAACATGAGGCGCAATTAAAGACACCAGTGTTCAGTAAATAATGTGTATATTATAATCACTTTTTCATGATATAACCAATTAGAATACCTGAAATGATTTCGTAGATAAGCAGACATAATATAGAATTCAACTATGTAAAAAATCTTATTACCAGGACAGTCTGTCAGACTTTGTATAAATTCACGTCATGGAATGAGGGACTGTCATCTTTTCAGGTTACAGCCTCATGCAGCTTTGCAACTTCACATTTTCCTTCAATAATTTTCCTCACACACCTGGCGTGGTGGAGTGACCGCTGCACAGGACAAGCTGTCCATGTCTGGGAACAGAGAGAAGACCCCGGACTGATTTACAGTTCTATTTCATATGACACTCCCTTTCTGCAACACATACTGAAACTGGTGGGGGTATATATATATATATATATATATATAGACAGGAGATATAAAGAATTAGATCAGTGTCAAGTCAATATGACATCATGAGACAATATGAATAACTTACATTATATATATATATAAAATTCAAATAAATTGTCTTCAAATATTGTGACTTATTTGATTTCATTTTTTCTATGCGTTTTATTATATACAATATACAGGCACCACACAGTCCATTTTCTGTCCAATAAACAATGTGCAGAACAGAAAGAAAGTTTTGAAGAATGGTATCCTAAAAAGGGATGATAGAAAATGTGATCCATTTTAGTATTTAGCCCTCAGTATGTACATAAAAAGCCAAGAAAGCATCATCATTCTTCTCCATATACATAACGCCCAAAAATATTTCCCCACACCCAAACACGTTTCTTGAATGGGTCACCAAACTTCAGTTTGTCATAGAGAATGCAATTACACAAAGTGATAAAGGTTAGACTGAAAAGCAGTGTGAGAAAACAATATGGGGAGTGTACGGACACTACTAAAGTGACTTGATGAAACTGTCATAATACTCCTAAGAGCTGACATACAAAAATGAATGTGAGGTATATATTCAGGTTCATGTTTCTAACTGCCTCTGGAAGCTGCAAGCTTCCAGGAAGCTGAGGCCCACACGCGAACACACACTTCGCACTTGATATTCGATTTTTAAGATGAGAATGAGAACTTCAGTGAAATGTCAGCAAAAACACCATGAAACCATGTTCTTGCTTTTCCCATACGGATAACTGCCTGTCTCACAGACATGTGAGAGTTCTTTTAACCAGTCGACAGAAGGCACATTGCTTTAAATCAGGCAATAATTCTGTACTTCAAATCATTGCAGAAAAAAACGTTAGTCAAAACAAAGGAAAAAGTCCATTCAGTGCATAAAACTACTCATGAGGGCCATTTTCATAGTCTATATTTACTACATCTATGCTGACTGTAACCTCATTATAACTGAAACAATACACTGTTTTTGTTAATTTAGTGACAAATCAATCTTAAATTTAAGTTACGCTGTTCAAGTACCATTTTAAATAGATTTTTGGGCAATCCTTATGGACTAAGTCGTTTAGTTACGCTAACAAAATAATGCTAAATGAAGGGTACAGCTTAGATGATGCTACACTAAAGATTCCTATTTAACTGAAGGTGATCTAAACTGCACAAACAGTAACAAGCAACATTGTTCTCAAGACTTCTCAGACACTTCACACAGTTGACCTGAGATGAAGGTGCTTTAGAAGAATATTGTCAATTACATTTATAAGCCGCCCATCTTAAAAACATTTAGAAAGCTTACCGATGATGAGTCACATGATACACCAAACACATTAACAAGAGTAAAACATGGAGAAAAACAAAAAAAGACAAATCAAACAATTGCTCAGACCAAACAGCTCCTTTCTATAGTGGCCACAAATGACATTTTCTATGAATGAACCCTGGGCTGCAGGGTGAGCTGATCTGAGTGCATTATACTAGAAGTATGGGTAATAGTGCACATTGCTAAGTGCAATTGTGAGTATGGACATGTTGCACTATGGTTAAAGATATGTATTCAGATATTTGTGATTCTGCTTCATCACTGTTGCTGAAATCATCATCATTAGTCTTCATACTATCAGCTCTTGATTGCATCAGAAAGAATCCACTGCTTCCCATGCAACTTCAGGGCAGCAGTCTCTGGTGATGTCACAAGGGATCACTCGGGAATGGCCAGGGGCCATCTTTCCCATAGTTCCCTTGTTGGGTGTCTTTAAAGTTTGGGAGGGGTAGCAAGTCACTGCCAGGACTGAGGGGGAAAATTGTTGACCTCTGCCAGGTCTTGAACAGGAGAGCCTTTGTGAGTGTACGTCAGCTTGATCCGCATTCGCAACTGTTGCTGTAATAGAAAATCAAGTCAAGCATGTGCAAAATGCACATATGCAATTCTGTTAAATGTAAATGGTAGGGCTGCACAATTGATCAAAATATTAATATTATCGCAAATGCTTTTACTAATGTTAAAGATGTAAGAATTACTGCAAGCAAACTTTAACAAAAAGCAAGTATTATAATTAGCTACTGTTACTGCTAAAATTTCTTCTGTTTCTTAAAGATTGAACTAAGATCTAAACTGGGAGCAGAGCATGTGCTCACACTGATGTTTTACCTTCTGAGGGTTCAAAACTCTGATGACCTGTGTGATGGTTCCCTTGTTGAGTGCTGGAAGTACATTACTGCTGGGGGAGAGAAGCTGCAGCTGGTATGTCTGGAAAAACAAGAATATTTTCATATTAATTAGAATTTAGTTATATGGTTGTTCCTTTATATTCAGCAGACAATTTTATCCATGCACTTTATGAAAGAAAGAAAAATAAAGCAATTCAGCCAGTTCATCAGGAGTATTGTTGTCAAAAGAACCAGATCTTTGTTACCAAGTCTGAACTAAAGAATAAATAAGAAAGCTGTGCCAGATTGTTTTTAAAGTACCGGGTCAACCCAGTACTGATGCACAGGTAGTCAGTCGGGAACTTTTCATAGATGCAACAAGACAGTGGGACTTCTGGTGATGCTGCAGCTCTGAATCCACAAGTTCATGGACAAGAAATACTTATTATGGAATAAATAATAATCAAAATAATCTGAATAATCAATCAGTAATTAATCAGTTTTGAGACTTGAAGATCGAGTAAATGTCATGGAGAGTCAGAAGTGAGTTTCATAATTGTGGTGCCATGGCACTAAATAATCTAGCCATAAAAGACAGACAGGAACAAGGAACAGTAAGGAGTCCGGAGTCCAGAGTCTGATGACCAGGAGTGCAGGAAAGCAGCAGTGCTGACAGATAATGAGGAGCGTGACCATTTAGGGGTTTAGGAACCATTTAAAGGTTAACAGAATTATTTTGTACGGTTTACGAACAGAGACAGCCAATGTAATTCATGGAGTAACAGGGTGAAAAGGTTCAAACGTTCTGGCCTTAGTAATGACTTTGGCAGCAGAATTTTGGATATGCTGTAATCTGGAAATCATTTTAGAAGGCAGGCCAATGATTAGGGAATTACAATAATCAAGGCGTGACATTATGAGAGCACGTATCAGAGTTTTAGCAATGCAGGGGCTAAGAGTAGGCCACAGAAGAACAATATTGTGCAAGTGAAAAAAGTTCTGACATGTAAGTGAAGAATCTAGCATTACCCTCAAGTTTTTTTGTTGGAATTGGAGTAAGGCGTGTAGTGGTGACAGTAAAACTCAGTAAAATTTAACAAGGACGATGGACCAAATACAATCAGCTCAGTCTTAGTGATAAACTGAAGAAAGTTATTGTGTAACCTGTTTTAATATCAGCAATACAGGTGTTCAATGTAGAGTGCAGTGACAGATGAAGCAGTGATATAGATTTGAAGGTTATCTGCATAACAGTGATAGTTCAGACCATGACAGCAGGTAATGTGAAAGGAGTAGAACAAACCATGACAGGGCAGAGCCAGAAACACCATGAGATGAGAATTTTATGCAAAACAACATTAAAAGCAACACTTAGGTCCAGCATTATAAAGATGGCAAGACAGCCAGAGTCAGCAGCTAGTAAGATTAGTGATTTTGAAAGGAACAGTTTCAGTGCTGACCAGAACCAATGCCAGCTCTAGCATGAGGACGTGGCTTAGGCTGATGTTTATAACCAGCTGGAGTAAGCAAGTTTAAATAAATATTTAAAGAGAGAAAGGAGGAGAAAGACAGTTTTCTTTTAGTTTTTAATAATTTGAGGGATGCGGCTGATTGGGCAGAGTTTAGGAGATTGTTCTACCATCAAAGAATAGTGAAAGTGAATAAATGCTTTAGCCAGATTAAGCCAACACTCTAGAAATCTTCACAGATACTGGTTTTACAAATCTTCACAGATACTGGTTTTACAAATCTTCACAGATACTGGTTTTACAAATCTTCACAGATACTGGTTTTATGAATCCTGGCAGACAGTTGTTCTAGAAACTAAGAAGTGTGGAGCATGTAAATAACAGAATACCTTTATAACAGATGAAACTGAACATACCTTTGGTACTGCAGCCTGAAACACAAAGTCTGTCATGTCAGCCTCAGTGGAGTTGGAGGCATGGATGGTGATAACTGCAATATTTGGACTGGAGTTAGATCTCTCAAATGTAAACTCTATTTTCAAGCCATTTTTGTTGTACACTGTCATTGGTGGAATGCCTGTGAAAGGGAAAGAAACGTCATAATGGTGCTGTCCCATTCTGCTCCTAAGGCAGAGACCTTTAGTATGAAAGATTTGAGCTCACTTGCTACACTGTCATTGAAAAGGGGCTGTGAGGTGAGACCATCCAAAATGAAAGGGGGCTGGGACAAGGGCATGGAGGGAGCAGGGCTGGAGGTTGGACCGCCTACAGAGTGAGAAGAAAAGTATGTTGTGAGGAGGATTTAAAGCAGGGGTCTCTAATCCCTGCTCCTGTATGTTCACAGACCAGCAGGGTTTAAACTCTAAACTTTGCAGGTCTGTGGACCTTGTTGTGACCTCAGATTTAAAGGGTTTGTTCACCCAAAAATGAAAATTATGTAAATTACTCACCCTCATTGTCATCCTAAACCCATGACTTACATGTATCCATTGAACACAAACTGAATTGTTTACACTATGAAAGGGACTGGCCACAACATTGCAAAACATTAGACGAATGTCCATACAATGCTTGTTCTGTACTCCATATATAGCTTTATATATGATATGATATCGTGCACTGACAATGTTCTCCTCTCTGTAGCTCTCAATATAATGAATAATAGAATAAAATGTGTTTTGAAACAGTATGAAGGCGAGTAACTCATGACAGAAAATTGTTCTAATCAAGGTGATACAGCAATGGTGGGATGTTGCTGATGTCATCAATAACATCACTGTGTAATCAATAAGTGATGCACAGAAACCTACAAGGGAGTGAGTTTATTACAGAGCAGCAGAAATCCGAGCAAAGTGCAGGCTGACCTGTCAGAGAGAGATCTCCCAGCAAATCCAGCAGTTCCCCTCCAGCTGATGCAGGGTTTGTGGGAACAGTCGTTGGGATGACAGGTACATCACTACCTCCGAGCAGATCTAATAGAACACTTGTCTTTAAAACAGTAAACATACATGGACCATTAGCATTGTTTTATCACAGCTCCACATCTTATCTGCTCACCCATACCCTGGAGAATCTTTCATTACTATTAAATTACTCTAGCAGTCTCACCTGACTGGCTGGCTGAGTGATGTTGGGTGGATGTTTTGTATCTGGTACAGATGATTCTGTTTCCCCATTGGTCTGCACGATCTCTGCTGGGCCATTACTAGCAGTTTTCTCCATGATAGGCATTCGCTCTAGTAATGCAGGTCTTCGTGGGGGGAACAGGAAGTGAAAGGCTATATAGACAGTACATACATTAGAAATGAAGTGAGGGGCTGAGCAGTGGTGCTTACCTCATGAGATCATATTTTTTGAAAAGCGCGTTGTATTCCACTGCTCTCTGCTGCAGCTCCACATCTATGCTGCTGCCGTATATTGACACCACTTTTTTGATTCGGCTGTAGATGAGGGCCAAAGATGAGGTCATTTGTTCAAGGGGGGGTGAACTCAAGCAGATGTGTCTTTATTCTTTATTCTATACTCATACACAAGTTGTAAGAGGTGTGCTCACTTCACACTGCTAAAACGAGTGGAGAGCTTCATAATAGCAGTGAGGGAGTAACCTCGCGTTACAGCTGTGGACAAGTTAGAGACCAGCAGACCTTCCAAAACATCAACGACCTCATCTTCTGTAACCTGTGAAGAGATGGAATAATCATGGTACATTATTCTGCCTTTAAAATAAGTGTATGTGTGTGTGGTTTGAAGGGCCTTTATGGGCATTTACCTGAATAGGCTCCTCTTCCTCACACTGGCCTGACACCAATAGGTCTCCGTATTCTCCTATGCACCAGGACGCCACTTGTACTAGAGGTTGCTTTAAGAAGAAAACAGTTAGTACAGCCAACAATGAAAATTCTGCCACTATTCCACCACTGTGTAATTCCACTGTATGAAAAACAGCAGTTTAAACTGTATAAAAGAGTCAATCAGTCAAACAGTTCTGAAATACAAAGACAATATTAGACCACTTTACTGAAAACACACATTATGATGATGCTCTAACCTGTGAGATGTCATCCAGCAGGGCTTTGTAGAGTCTTTGTACAGTGTAGGCATGCATCTCTACACTGTTTGTAATGAGCTGGATGAGATAGGGCACAGAATCGTCCCGGACGTAACTCCCTGCCTATAAAAACAGATAAACCAAAATGTCATTATTGTAATATAGCTCAACAAAGAGAAGAAATTAAAGCAGCATAGTAGTGAGAAATGAGAAGAGATATTTACCGTTGTCAAAACCCTCATTATGGTGTCTATGTGCCATCTTTTAGAAGGGGCGTATCTGCAATAGATCAGGCAAGCAATCCGAATCACTCACATACTCAGTTTAAAGTGCTCCTATTATGCTTATACTAATATTACCTTTATCACAGTGTATAATATAGCTATACGTGAATGCAAACTGTCAAAGTTATAAATCTGAAAGTGCATGATAGTTAGTCTTCCAAAAGAAAGTACTGACTCTGAACCATCTTAACGAGTCATTGTCTGTCCGAATCTCTGATCTGGTCTGCATACATGTCACAGCATAACATGTTTGCCTAAGGCTCGCCTATGGTCTTCACTGACAGCCCACAGACAATGTATACTCAGACATGCCATCAAACACATCTGCTAGTTTATGTTTACATCATGTCGAGAAGACGCTTATTATACTACCGGTTGTAGCCTACTTCATGACAGCAGAGTGTTTCAGCTTCACTTGTCATTCTGATACAGTTCCCACACATGCACCTCAATACATCAGAAATCCAATAACAGAGATATGACATCATGTAATGTATCACATACTAAGTTTAACTTACCACTGAGAAACACCCTGTTTAAATCATGCTTGCGAAAATCAATGCAATTTTTCCATTCTAATAGCATCTCTGGAGATTGATAAACCTCCAGAGAATAATTGAACTTATGGTAATGGGCGTTTAGTTTCCAATACGTTATATGCAGGAATACCAATCACAACACACTGAGCCAGCTGACCAATCAGAATGGAGTGAGCTCACGAACAGGTGGGTTTTGAGACACTGAATCTTCGAACTAATCATTTTAGAATCTTTGAGGAATGAGGTGATACTAAATGTATAATTATGAGAAAATGACGTTGTTTTTTAAACTTGGATGCATGGAAACTCGTTTCAGTAGACTCCAAAACAAAATGATTAAACTTTAAAATGGCATAATAGGGACACTATAAGATTAAGATACCCACTTAAAATCCTTGATCAGATCAAGGAAAGCCTTTTAAACCTGCTTGATCAAACTCTTTCTGGCACTGTCAGATAAAAGGTATCAACAGCCCAGATGATCACTCATTTTATCAAATTACAGAAGCTCTTTTACGAACAAAAATACCATAAAAGTAGTCCATATGTGAACTGTTCCTTTGATCATCTGTAAACTAATTCATGGCTCTTAACTGGGCAAAGGGAAAAGGACAATTGTTGGTCCCTCCTTTCACGTTTTTTTCTACAGAGCTCATCACAATAAATACGGGGTCTCACTTCTCAGTGGCCAGGAGGATCCCTGACGCGCAGTTGGCTTTGAATTCAGGGTCACAGGAGTCCAGGAAATACAGGAGCTCTTTCATCATGCCCCGAATGTTATTGCCATTGACCAGGGCAAAGCTCAGCTCCATTGCCCGCCTGCGGATGAACATTGAGGATTGCAGTGGTTAACATGTAGCCTTAATGATAAGGGATATAAAATCCATTCTGCCAGGGGATAGATTACCTTTTAATGGACACATCAAGGTCTTTTAAGCAGTCTACAATAGTGCTTCGATGTCTCTGTACAGCATTGTGGTCTGTTTGAACCGTCTTCAGTAGAGATGTCAGTGCCACATATCTGAGGGGGCAGAACAGTAATGTCAAGGCTCTGTGATTTTCATTAAGTCTAGTGTGCACGTGTAATGGACAGTAATGCTGTCATCAGAGACAATGAGATCATCATTTGTATCACTCAGTCGATGGATCACTCAACGTCTTCATCACCGAACAGCAATTAAACCGTTTTCTTTCAGGTCACTGTATAATCAAGCCTTATATGTTTACCTCGAGTCACAGGTAAAACAACGTACCTGATGTTTTTGTCATTGTTGAGAAGAAAACGCCCAAGAATATTAATGGCTAAAACCTAAATAGAAATAACAACAACAACGTTGTCATGTCCTGAAGACAAAATATCATGAATCAAGCCACAATTAATCAATGATCAACAAGGCCATATGAATTTAGCAGCTACTGTCATTCATAAAGTTACAAAATTCTGCCCTGTGTGTCTGTCTAAACACACATGGGGCTCTGACAACTGTCACAAATCTATCAGGGTTGCATTTCTCAAAAGCATCGAAAGCCTAAGTATATCACATATCTATTTGCACCAATGGTCTCTACAATCAGCTTAGCTGACCAATGATTTTGAGAAATGCAGTTTTGGGGCAAATGATCAGTTTGCACTGCCCTGTCATTGTCAGCAATACTCACCCTTAATCCACTTTCTGATTTGATGTCCATAATAGTAAGAACAGTTTCGTAGAGGATAGCATTGCCTACGTTTTTACTTGTCTCTGTGTTTGTTGCAACCTATTTAAATAAAATTCACTGTCACAAAATGAAGTTGATGGGGAAGCTTTAAAGACAGCAGGCACATCTTGTGCTCAAGTGCATCTAATCATACAGCTCACCTGTGCAAGAATGTCATTCATAGCTTCACTGGAATCATCATCACCCTTTCCCAGAATTCTCAGTAGCCTCAATATCCGCACCTTTAAAAAGCCAAGAGACACAGTGTGGCCCAGAGGAGCTCATCAGATTGCTTTATTTTGAGGATATAAAGAACAGGTTATCACCTCACAGACTGAAATTTCATGACCACTCTAAAAATCAATTACTTGCACCCGACCAAAGAAGTGAGAAGCTTTAAATACAGCAAAAGGAGAAAGTTTGTCTATACCTGCAGGAAAGGGTCACTGATGCCAGACACATCATGCTCAGGGGAGTAGCCTGACATGATCAAGTTCTTTAGGATTCGTACCAGTTGTGGAACCAGCTAGAAAAATACCAGTGGGGGGAAAAAGACAAAATGTCAGCAGTTATTCTGAGTTTCTGCACAGAAGGAGGTTTAGGCAACTTTCAAAACACCCTGAGTTGGTCTTCAGTTTTGCAAATGTCTCCACTTGATATCGACCACTATCATGTACATATTGGAAAAACTACAACCTTAGTAATTAAAATCTCAAAAGTACAAAAGTGAAAATGTTTACAAGGTTTACGTAATCCGGTATACAGGGAAAAAAAACACTTCTATTTCTAATTCTAACTTAGAATTAGAAAAATAACTTCTAATTCTACAGTCTACAAACAAGACTACATCTACAACCACGATGAAGAGAGTTCTTTAAAAGCATGCACCAGCTATGAGACCAGAATGTCCTCTTACCTTCTCATTCTAACACAATGCAGGAATTGTAACAAAGACAAATGACAGAAAACATATGAAGTAGATGTTAAGGGGAGACTGGAAGAGTCACTTTCAGAAAAGAGCTTACTATAATGTTACATTTATGAGCATGACAGGTGGGTGTGCTGGCACGAGTACAAGCAGATATACAGAGAGGAAGATATAACACAGCTGAAGTTAAATGCAGGACACGGATCCAGATTTCAGTAAGGACTAAATTCTCATTCCAGTAATCATATCAACGCTACTAATAAACAGATAAGAGTGTTTTTGCTCAGTGTGTTTGAGGTGGTGTGTGAACGGTTTCATGTGACTTTTAAAACTCAAGGTGTAAACGGTGGCTGCGTACCTTCCTGAAGTGAGGGAGCATGCCAGGACTTCGCTCGCACATCTCAGTGAGCAGAACAACAGACGTGTGGAGAACGCCTGCAGAAAACAAAAGAGGAATAAAAACTTTTCACAAAGAACAACCACAATCCTAATCTGTTCATACTATGAAAATGCACAAATGGAAATACTGCTGTTGATGATCAATGTTAAAGACTTTGCCTTCTTAGAAATCAATGCGGTAAGTAAAAGCCTTCGACTGGAAAGGCAGGTAATTTGACATTCATTTCTTGAAATATTTTAAAATTGATACAGGTATCATCAGTTTGGTTATCATTATATTGCAGATCTGGCATTTTTTGACACTTGGCATGCATGCTAATGCCCGTTTTAGTATTCACTATATTACCTTATATAAAGTTATATTCTTGCTTTATAGTACTATATAATAGTCCAGTTGCATTTCTACGCCAGTGAAATACTTGCAATAACACTGTGCATTCTACATATATTGTAATTTTTCAGCTTTCCATCTTTTCTTTTTTCATTTATTTGCATTAGTTTTTGTCTCTTTTTGTCTTAGAACTGTTTGTTCTTAGACAAACTGCTTTCTGTATAGTTGCTTTCCTTCAATGCTAACACAAGCTAAAATCATAAACTGTTAATAAAATTGTAATGCTGAAAAAATGTGTTTAATAAAACCTAAATTATGTTTAAACATTAACAACATGCTAAAACCACATACTAAAGTATTTAGAACCATTACACACTTTTCAGGCCAGGTTTTTTCAGTCTGAGGACAAACTTTGTTGACTTGACAAAGCCAACGTATTATTGCATTTAAGCTTATTTTTATTAGTAGTGCTTGTGAAACAAAGCATCACTATTACTCGCTTTCATATCTTTTTCTGGACAAAACTTTGGCACGTAAATTGACCGGCTTTTGTGCTATGACTTTTATAAGCAATCGGGTGTAAATTGTTTTAGGCGCACGAAAAAGTGGGCGAAAAATTCATAGACTTAACATTAGGCTAGCAACCACCCCACTGACTTCTACTGAAAAATGAGAGAGGCTTGAGAACATCAGAGATAAGTGGCTTCAGAGACAAGTGGGTTGTCTCTTTTGACTTAGACTGAGTGTTTAATTATCACCAGCGAAAATGCCCAGGCACACCCTAGCAACCATTTAGAGCACCCAGAAACCTTGTAATGACATTAATAAGCCATATCTCACAATTAAAACAGAGACATGTCAGTGGACTATTTTGACTTCGGCTGTCAGTGGGTTTAAGTATTACCATGACTACTTCCTAGTCAACCCTAGCAACTGCATAACATCATAAGCAGGCCTGTATGATTTTCACGGACTGTAGCGCCTATCATTGACATATACATATCCCACATGGGTTTGTGAGTAGACTGTGCTGTTTGCTGTGACGGTATTCTAATGAAAGTGAGCACTAATAATTGTAGCCTATCGGATATTTGAAATGTCTAAAATATAACTTACCGCGGATGTGTTAAGGAAACGTCTCTGTTGATTAGCTGAAGCGAGTTTTACACCGCACTGTAAAAATGATGAAAAGTCTTATGAAAGCCTCATCATGAAACACGCTTAATTCATCACAAGAACGTAAAGATACGCTGTACAGATCTTTCAATTTGCTATAATATATTGGTACACAACCCCAATTCAAAAAAGTTGGGACGCTGTGTAAAATGTAAATAAAAATAGAATGCAATGATGTGCAAATCTCATATACCCATATTTTATTCACACTAGAACATAGACAACATATCAAATGTTGAAAGCGAGACATTTTACTATTTTAATTTGAATTTGATGGCAGCAACACCCCTTAAAAAATGTGGGACAGGGGCCTGTTTATCACTGTGTTCTTTTAACAGTCTTTTAACAATTCTTTTAAATGTCTGGGAACTGAGGAGACCAGTTGTTGGAGGTTTGGGAGGGGAATGTTATCCCATTCTTATCTGATGTAGGATTCTAGCTTCTCAACTGTCATGGTTCTTCTTTGCTGGATTATTCATTTTATGATGCACCAAATGTTTTCAACTGGTGAAAGATCAGGACTGCAGGTAGGCCAGTTCAACACCCAGACTCTTCAACTATGAAGCCATGCCGTTGTAATGGATGCTGTATGCGGTTTAACATTGTCTTGCTGAAAGATGCAAGGCCTTCCCTGAAAAAGTTGTCTGGATGGGATCATATGTTGTTCTGAAACTGGCATATACCTCTTAGCATTGATGGTGCCTTTCCAGATGTGTAAGCTGCCCATGCCATAGGCACTAACGCAACCTCATACCATTAGAGATACAGGCTTTTGAACTGTGTGATAAGAAGCCGGATGGTCCCTCTCATCTTTAGTCCGAAGGATCGAAGGATGTGCCGTCCATGATTTCCAAGCAAATTTCAAATTTCGACTCGTCTGACCACAGAACAGTTTCCCCCTTGGCCTCCATTTTAAATGAGCTTTGGTCCAGAGAAGATGGCGGTGTTTTTGTATTGTGTTCACATATGGCTTCTTCTTAGCATGACAAAGCTTTAACCTGCATTTGTGGATGGCATGGCGAACTGTGTTCACAGACCTTGATTTGTGGAAATGTTTTTAATGCAGTGCCATCTGAGACCCCAAAGATCACTTTCGTTCCACGTTTCTTTCCTTATCCCTTGCACACAGAGGTCTCTCCAGATTCTCTGAATC
The DNA here is from genome assembly GCA_036877525.1 of Chromobotia macracanthus. NCBI lineage: Eukaryota > Metazoa > Chordata > Actinopteri > Cypriniformes > Botiidae > Chromobotia > Chromobotia macracanthus. The sequence continues at coordinate 2,393,488 of JAZGTH010000091.1, forward strand.
ATTTGATGATATTATGAACTGTAGATGATCGGATATTCAAAATCTTCACAATTGTCCATTGAGGAGCATTATTCTGAAATTGTTCCACAATTTGCAGACGCTTTTTTTTGCAGATTGGTGAACCATCTCCCATCTTTACTTCTGAGAGACTCAGCCTCTCTAAGTCATGTTACTGACCTGTTGCCAATTAGCCTAATTAGTTGCAAAATGCTCCTCCAGCTGTACTAATTATTTTTTCAGCCTTTTGTTGCCCGTCACAACTTTTCTGAGAGGTGTTGCTGCCATCAAATTCAAAAGGAGCAAATATTTTGTGTGAAATAGTAAAATGTCTCACTTTCAACACTTGAAATGTTGTGTAGTTGTGTAGTGTGCATGTTCTAGTGTGAATAAAATATGGGTAGATGAGATTTACAAATCATTGCGTTTTGTTTTTATTTACATTTTATACAGCGACCAAACTTTTTTTTGAAATAGGGTTGCAAGCAATATTCTACATAATCTAAATTTACACACAATATCAATATAAATACATTGTCTTGACGTCTGTTAGTTTAATTTAACTTAGTACTAATTTGGTGTATTCAGGAGTCTCTCTAAAACATCAATCCTTTTTTTCAAAGGATGAACTGCATGGAATCTGCTTTCAGCAGCAGTTAAATGCATTTTACAGAGGCCAGTATTAATTAACCTTTCAAGTACTGTTTTTAGGGGGGAAAGTATAAAAAAATAGGATGAAAAATGAATAGAAACTATAAGCTCAGTTAAAATTTTTCTTGAATTTTCTCCTTAATGTGTCAACTGAACCAAAGATCTGGTACCTCATTGTGAGGGAACAATTAGATGTCACTCATAAATTAAAGCTAATGAATAAAATAATTCAAATTTGCTTTTTAAAAATATAACCTGTGTTGTGCCGCAATTAATGCTCATCTGAGAAAATTATGAGATGGTGAGTAAATGAGTGCCGGCCAGAAAGAAAAAGGGAGGTGATCTCATGAACACAGTTCATGAAATCACTGGCTTTGACTGTATTAAACTAGGGACTGAGAATACGTTTCTGCAGACACCTCAGCTTTGTTGTTGAGTGCAATAAAGTTTAAATTGTTTGCCACCTGAAACCCTTGACTCAAGAGCCTTCTTTCTGAAACTGAAGAAATTCATCACAACATCATGCTGAGAAGTTAAATAATGTTAGCATTTTTCCAAATTTTGCTAGAACATGCTAACATCATGCTAAATCATATTAACATCATGCTAATACATGTAGCATCATGTTAAGCATGCTAACATTGTTGAAATGTTCTGTTTGAGTTTTGCCATGGCATGCACCAATCACAATTTCATCAGAAAATGTACCCATCTAACATATCATTCTATTTAAGCTTATAATTGGTGGTACTTGCAAAGCAAAGCATCATTGTTACTCTCTTTCATACTTCTTTTTCTGGACAAAACTTTAGCATGTAACTCGTCCTGATCGGGTGTATGATGTTCGCCCAGACTGCGAAAAAGTGGGCAAAACATTTCAGACTTTACATTGGGTTGAATTTTGTGGTGCCAGCTCTGCATCAGAATGTCATAGAGAATTGGGGGTGGGTCCCCAACCCTTCGGCTCAGCAAGAAGCAACAAAATGTGACATTACAACTTCATAGCCACGCCCTAGCAACCAGTTACAGTACCCTAGCAACTGCCCCATAGACTTCCATTTAATAAAATCCCACAGACTTAACATTGGGCAAATGTTGTGAAATCATAGCTCTGCATCAGAATATCGCAAAAAAGACTTTGGATGGGCTTATATCGCTCAGCTTAGCAAGCAGCAAAAAATGGTAACATTTCAATTTTATAGCCATGCCCTAGAAACCAGTTACAGTACCTTAGCAGCCAACCCACTGACTGACTTCTACTACTGAGAAAGGTGAGAGGCATCAGAACATCAGAGACAAGTGGGTTGTCTCTTTTGAATCAGACTGGCAAGTAGACTTTATCACCATGAAAACTATCCAGCCATGCCCTAACAACCAACAATAAAGCCATTTCTATATAGCCAATATAGAAATGGCCAATATATATAGCCAAAATCACCACACATAGTCACTCGTCACATAGTCATCTTCTGGCGATTTTTCAAAAATGTTGTTCAGCAATTCAGTGGAAGTGACTGCTTAACACATAATACTAATAGGTCACGTTTTGTTACTATTTTATACTAGTTTCATATTTGACAACACAAATAGAATATATGTAAATGACAATGGCTACATCATGTAGTGCCATAGTCTTTCAAAAAAAAAAAAAAAAAAAAAGTTAAATCCAGCCATCATTTAGGTCATACCGATTACTCGGTACCTTCTAAATTGTTTATTCACATTCTTTAAATGACAAACAAAAAGTTACTTATGGAAAGGTGAAAGGGGCAGAGCTCACCATGATTTTTCTCGCTAAGCAGGTTCTTTGTTGCTGGCAGGAACATCTCCATCAGCTCTGGGACCTTACGTATGATGTGGATTGCACACAATGCTGCCTGAGGAGAAAGGATGTTAAATCTGTTCATACCTTCAGAGCTCAACATTTAACTATACACCATTCTCACATTCCGCTGTGGAGAACTTTCAAATACCTTTTTCCTCAGGTAGGAGTTTGACGTTTTGAGGACCTTCTCTACTTCTCCAGCCAAGTCACGGCACATTTCAGATGATCCCATGCAGCCCAGGGTGCACAAAGCCAGTCCTTGCACATACTGTGTACTGTGGTTCAGATCACTGCAATACACCCAGATGCAGCATTAGATGGAGGACACAAAGGGAAGTACAACAAATTAAATATTTTAGACAGTGCTTCTCAACTGGTGGGTTGCAACCAGAACCCACCAGTATGTTCTGATCTGAGCGTGGACATCAGGGCAACACACAATGCTGAAGATGCGTAATGAAAAATGGTTAACCGTATAATCAAGCATGCAGACCAGTTTAATAGGCTTATCAGCTCTTTAAAGGGTGGAGAAAATATATTTTGAATATTTCTGATGTCATAATATTTTATACGGTTTGAAGTTAGCATTATTAGGCATATACTGACAGGATGCTTGTCAACTGCTTGTCAACCCCTCATTCATTTGATTATTGTTGGGCCTTGGTGGTTTATCTTAATATCTGTATTACAATTTCATTGTATTTGTCTTGTTAAACTTCAACTTTAATAAACAAGCGGCAGTGGGCATGTACGTCAAACAGGCAGAGCGCAGTAGTAGAAATGCAATTATTCTGACAAACATGTTTTTGTTAGAAATTAAGAAATTCATTTTAGGTTTCTACATAACACAAGTAATATATTCTACATGTAGCACAAGTAATATATTTATGAGAGCAGTAAAGACACACAAGTGAATGTGTTCCTCATTCCTTGTACAAGTTAACATTTTGTGCTTTTGTTTATTATCATTTTTAATGTAGCCATTTTAATTTCTGCTTAGGTTTAGAATGTAACGTTTGTATTGTAAACTGTTTTTGCTTATAACTAACAGCATAGCCTATATAGAACATACATGTTTGTTTGGAGGACAGCACTGAGCAGGATGTGTAATAACAATGTTTAAAGTAAAGGATTAAAATAAACTTAATTTAAAAAAATAATTTAAATGTATAATAATTTCTAGATTTTTCATGCGATTAATCAATTACTCAAAAAAGCAGCCCTATTCTCAAGCCAACATAATTAGGAATTTAAGACGTTTTAACAGTTTTTTAGGATCCATGGGAACCCTGCAGACACTTTATGAAGGTGTTGAGCTCTGCTCACTTACTTTTTGATGCAGTTAGTCATTAATAGATGGACATCCTGTCTTTCGTCTAGGAGAAACATGGCCCCCAGGTATCCTATCCGCTTGTCTGTGAACTTCTGTGATGCAATTAGTTTCAGGCACTCCATCTGAAAAAGTACATTTTCCCGTCAAACACTATAAAAGTCTACCTCTGGGACTCCTCTGAGGAGCTTACAGTATATACATGTTTTATATTATACTTACAGTATATAACATTTTATAACTCACCTGGCCGAAGTGTGCTGGGTATCCCAGCATGTGCATGTAAAGCAGCTTGGCAACATTTCTACAGCGGTATGTGCTGTCCTCTTCTCTGAAGGATGACCTAATGACAGCGCATTCTTTCTGGATCATCTCGCGCTCCTCTGCCTGGGTTCGAGCCGTCCGGATGGTTCGGATCAGCTCCCGCAATCTGATCGGAGCTGGCATTCTCTGGAATCAAAACACAATGTTAGCCAATGTACTGTCACAGAAGTGCTAATGAAGACATGCTACCAAGATAAATGAAGATTATCCTGTGCTCACATTAGCGAAAGTATCATTGTAATTAAACTAAACAGGACCCTAAAATCATGGTTTTATAAAGGACTTCATTAATGACATGGACTGAAAATCATTCCTCACTGTAAAATAATGCTTTTTCTGACCAAGTATGAAGTGACTTGGGTAAATTTGAAAGGACTCTTTAAAACAATGTTTTAAGTGACACACTTTTTATGCCAGTTGGAGGCGCTATGACCGTGACTGACAATAGCCACCTCTATGGCTTCGTTTACACTGGAACAAACAATTGTTTTTTTTACTCACATCTGACACAGATCGGAATTTGTTGCACATGTAAACACAAAAATCAGAACGAGATACAATTTTTTCATATCCAATCTAAGCCACTTTCAAATGTAGATTTAAATTGGATACATATCCGGTATCCAGACATCTGACCTGCGTCTTAACACACGTATCCGATTCACCTTGGTTATAACGTCACGGATTGTGTTGAACGTCATCATTTTGCACATCTACCAAACCTGGCTGCAATGCCAGTGCGAAATAAAGAGCATTAAAGCCAAATATATGACGGCTATAAGGATATATGGAGTTGTTGTGTCACAGATGTGGAAAGCATTAAACGGTTTTATGAAAGCAGCATTAAAAAACGTGTTTGCGTTTTTGTCTAATTAATTGCTATTGTACTTTTGCTGACTTTTCAGCAGATGAATTAGAAAAAGTCTATCAACAATTTGAGGGTCAATCATGGCACTTATATTAGTGAACGACTGGAGTCTTTTTGGCGGGATGATTAATGTAAACACATCAGATACGAGCTGTAAGTGTAAAGAGGCGGGACAAAAAGAAATCAGATATGGACTGATCTGAGCATTAAGACTTGCGGTGTAAACACTGCCATTGTCATCAGTCCCTACAGCTCAAACAGAAATGAAATCACTTAATTCACACAATAACTATACGCCACTTCCTGTTTCCATTTTTGCCATAAATTTATTGCCTTGCAATAGCAGCACTGTTCAAGAAATCAAAAATCCCTTCACAATTTAATATTTTCAATATCTTGGCATGATGATAATTTAAAGATCGCTACACAGCAAATTCAAAGTCCCAGTCTGTCCCTGTAACTTATTTGCATATATTCTCAATTTCATTTGCACCTCATATCTAACAAGCATCATGAGGGTCTGGACTACAGGAAAGAAGGCCAGACACTGCAGAAGATTATTGCCAAACACAACTATAACTGCTAATTTGGGGACATGAACAAGTAATGTTAAAGGATCTGCACAGAAGAATTCATTCTGCTTATAACAGACCATTTAGGAAAAGAGTTTGCTAATACTATTGACTTTTACAACTGGATTATTAGACTCGGTTTAGCTAAATAAAAGAATAGCCCACTACTGACCAGCTGTTACAATAATATAAACGTATACCCTAATGTGGAAAAAAACATCTAATCAAAGGTTTATGTGGAATATACCTTAATCATTCACTATGCATTACTCTTCAGATTATAATTTTGTTACTTCATACTTACTATGTGAGCCTAAAGCTAAATTCAGGTAACAATGTAAAATATTATATCTCTATTATCTATACTCAGCTAGGAAGAGTAGGAGGAGACTTAAAGAAGCCAAGTTTGATTAAGAACTGGTATAAGACAAACAGAAACATGTTGACCACATCAGGTGAGAGATAGAACAAGAAATAAGAAATAATAAGAAGAAATAATAACTCAAGGGGGAATGTGGACATTTGGATACAATAAACAAATATCTTACAATTAAAGGAGGAGAGAGAAGGCAAATATAATCCCGGAATCACGCCAGTGTCGGATGAGCTGACTGTACACGCTGACAGACGGTCACTTTATATCTATTTATACATTATATCTCTATATTTATATCTGTAATCTTACTCATGATCATTCATACTTACATCCAGCCACAGCTGTAAAACATCGCGGACAGACTCTGTTTGACTGATTTATTTCCACAGGAGTATAATGGTCAGGATGATTGATCATTTCCCATCGACAGCATCAGGTGACATCACAGTCACGTATAAAGCTCACGTTACTGACGCGTAACGACGGCACTTCACTAAACACTCGCACTGTTTCATTTATATTCATTTATAACAGTTTCAGAGACAGTTTTAAGTCTGTCTCTACACTCATCTCTTGCGCTATAATACCCGATATCACTATTAAGCTGAGGGATGAACATGAAGCTACATCCGTGGTTAAAGTGTACGCATTCAGGTTTGAACTCGTTCACTTTTATAAATGACCTTTATAAGTAATGTCGTGAATTAAGAGCTGCGGGAATCCGTTAATGACGGAGGAATTAACAAGCAAACACACACCGCTCACAGCGCACGTTTACCGGCCGCTATGGCCAGACATCGCGGTATAACCGGAACGACACGCCGGCGTCACGTCGTCAGTGGAAGTACCGACACCGTGCGCCCTACTTCTTCTGCAGCCTGGAGACGAACCCCCGAAAAGCGCATAAATTAAGCCGCTTGACAGCTACCAAGCCGCTACTCGTGAACCGGGCCTTCATGTGGATGGCTGCAAAAACGTCCCACTCACCTGCCGTTACGATACCAGAACACCAGCGCGATCTGTCGACGGCAGGATGAACGAGCGGACATTCAAAATGGCGGCGGCACTAGCCTCAGCACTGCTGCCGCGCGCGGAAGGTTACGCGGACTGACGTTCACAAGAAACGCGGAACTTCTTTTAAAACTTTAATGTGCTTACAGGCGTGACAGCGATGTGTGTCAAATAAAGTCTTATAGCGTAATAAACATAACAAACTGACTTCAAACGCGCTATAAACCAAAACAAGATCAATATATTACACAATTTACAGCGTTTTTCTTTTTAAAAAATGAGTAAATGGTGTCGTTTCACTATGAAATTAAGGGAAGTTGTGGCCTTCTGGCTGGAGCTGGAGCAGAAAGTTCACGTTTATGCATTTGGCAGACACGTTTATCCAAAGCGACTTACAGCGCAGTCAGTTACACATTTCTATCGTTTATGCGTTTTTTCTGGGATCGAACCCGCGACCTTCGCGTTAACACAATACCAGCTGAACTCCAGGAAAACGTTGCCATTTCAATTCCCAGTTCTGGTAACTGAGCTATATTTTTTGTCAGCCCTAGTAGCCAGATTTTTCTTCTGCTTACAGATGAACAGAAACAGCTTACATTATAAATCATTATTATAAACACACTGTTGTAAATTGGGGAAGGGTAATGAGATTGTGCTGAACACTGATCTGTCATCTGCTCAGTAACTGATTTTTGTCCATTTTTAAGTTTTTGGAGGCTTACAGTCTTAATGTTTCCTCTGCCGACACTGAATCAATGATTGCATCTTGTCATTGACATCATGACGTGTTTTATACAAACCAAAATGCAGCACACTGAAGGTGCACAACCCATAACTAAGATGATCATTGTGTTTCCTAATGGTGGTTGGGCAGCTGGTGCGGCAGATGTCTGCTATAATGGAAATTCCAGGTTTTACATTCACAGGCTGGTTTAACATTCACAGGATATGAACACTGCATAATATTGTAAAGATTAAAATAGATTATTAAACTTAATTTTTACACTGTAAATAAAACTTTGCTGCCTTAAATTTTCAAGTTGCTACACAAGTCATTTACCTTCTTGACCTTAATCTTGACTGGTCTGGAAATAGTGAAATAGTTAAAAAGACACTTAACCTATTTTTTTAAGTTATACCAGACAAATTTAAAATATTATGCTGGAATGACTTCAAGCCAAGTTGATTAAACTTAAAAATGTAAGGCAGTAGAGTTTCTTACAGTGTAACAATTCATGATTTATTACTCATTTTACTAATTGAATTAAATGCACAGACAGACACAGACATCAAGACAGCACGTTAATATCAGATATATATGTGTGTGTATTATATTTATATAAACACACACACACACACGCACACACACACTTTAACATGATAAATGTAAAGCTTCCAAGTTAGCTGTAACAATAAAAATACAATATCTTTGTGTCCTTACACAGAATTAAAACATGAAAACAAAAAACAAAACAGCCCTAAGTAGTTCACAGAGAGGTAAAAATATACAGTACAAATCTATTTTATTCAAAAAAGGGTACAAATAAAAACTCAGCAAAATATAGTCATTAATGCTCTGTAAAGGTCAGGTGTGTGGGGTAGTCTAAGGGAGCACTTTGGGTTGACAACTAAGGCTTTTGAGAAGAATACATATTGGTACGGCCATACAATATTAAAATGTACTATACAAAGTTTATACAACCTGGATTATACTTGAGGATTGAATATTACACATACATCATTGCATATATTTAGCAGATTTTATGCATTAAAAAGATGCCATTTCATTTAAAACTGGTCACAAATCACATTACAAGCAGTGTCACTTAGTTCTAAGAAGTACAATGTCAAATGCGAGTGTATATTATCATCCTTTTTAAACATTTAAACTGTTAGAAACTTAATTTTAGCCCACATGACTGACTCTGGCCAACATGTTCTGCCTAGATCTTACATTTTTACAGAAACCAATACAGTAACAGTTGGAATCATAAAGCCTTTTAAAATTGTATTTATATAAAAATATGAAAACAATAAGACTATGTAACTCACTGAAACATTAATTATACAGATAACAGAACAATCTATAACCCAGACGATTTTCCTAAACATCGTTCAACCAGTCTCGCCTCATGAAAATAAAATCAGTTCAGAGTGAAATCTCTCCTTTCAGGCTTGCTATCATCACTGTTGTGAAATATTTCCCAGAATTCAACAGGATTCTTAGGCCAAATTATATAACTGCAGAGGTATTAGATGTTAATAAGAAAGGTCAGTTTAACCTCCTTCATTCTATGCACCATCTCCCGATACAGTTCAGCTTTGACTCGCCTCCTCAAACCAGTTTAGAACTGTTGTTTTTATCTCAGTAGTGATGCCTAAAACAGATCTAAAACAAAGTCTGGGTCATGATTCAGAAATTATATTTCGCTTCAAAATGATGAAGCATGTTTTTAGGACCTTTAAATTGACATTTATATAACTACATACATTTTCCCATAAATTCTCATTACTGTAATGTGAGGAAAAATACAGTAATAAAAATCATCCTGTCCAGACAAATATACAAAATATGTATATGCAAGTATATTTGAATTATTTTATTTTAGGAAAAAACAAGGCCAAGACATGTTCGTGAGAGTTCTTTTGAGATTCACTTAGGAATAAAGTCATCACATCACACAGTTTTCTAACCAGTACAAACTCCTGTGTCCTGAATCTGACCATGTACAAAGCAAGTGAGGAGAGAACTTATCAACAGTGCAAAGCAACTATTATAAAGGCTTTTCTTTACTTCACTAACCAGACCCTATATAAGACTTTATATTAAGCTTATTTTGTGTCCAATGAGATATACACCATGAGCTAGTCCAAAAAAAACAATATCTTCTTAAAATCAGTGCAACTTCACTAATCAGTGCAACTTCACTAATTGTTGTCAATGAGCAACCCAAGCCACATTAGTTTGAAACCTTTACAGAAGTCCACAGCCTTCTGAAATCAACCACAACTGACAGAGACTCTGTCTCCTCATGAAATCTTCTGACCTTGCCGAGTGAGAAGAAGAGTCACTTTTATGCATCATTCTTACAATGCATCTTAAGGCGTTACTGATAAGCTAATAGCTAATACTATACAAAAGTTATTTTTATATCTGTACAAAGACACACATTGTTTGATGATTGTTTGACATGTTTTGATTGATTCAATATAATAATGAAACATGAGCAAAGATTACCGTAACACTATAGATGAGGAGAAATAAGTGCAGAACATCGCATCAGAGTGATAAACGTCTACGGTTTGTAATTAGGTGAGTCTATGGAAGAACAAGACAGGTTTCCTTAATGTGAGCCAGAGCTGATAACATACACGGTGGAGATTACGCTGTATCACAGAAGACTAGCATTGATTTAAATGGAGACACAAGAGTTCGCTGAAGTGATGGTACCCCATCTTCTGTTGCAACACACTCTGACTTCTATCAACTGACATGTTTTCAGAAGTATGCAACACTCAAAATGCACCTTGCACATCCCTTCCCGTTAAACACTCCATCTGAGCTGTAGTCTGCAAGTACATTAATCGACGTGAAATGCTTTCACCAAAGGGGCGACGCAATCAATGAACACAAAGTGAAGTAAGGACATGATCTGCTTAATTTTTACATATCCATACAAACACGTGATGCTAAAGAAGCACATTATCTACAGAAAGCCCAAAGATATGATGCAGGATGCAGAGCGTGATGACTGATACACCACATGACAACAAAAAAGAACAAACTGGGGAATAAGCTGAATAAGACAGACCAGAGTAAAGACATTTGGAAGGCACAGATATAGCGTTGATTCTTCTGCTTACAGTGCACAGGACAAACTCAGCTGTTCTTTATTGAAGAAAATATGGAATAAATAATACAAAAGTTTCCTGAAAGTCTGTGGAGTTTTTGGTGATACCGAATTCAATTCAAGTCTACCACACATTGGTTGTCTTTCTGAGGAGTCTCTACTGCATAGCTCATGTTTAAATCTTTCTGGTATTTCAAGAAAAGTATTGCTTATTCCAAATCTAATACTTGCGTAATGTGTACTATGAGAATGGCAAAGGTTTTGTACTGCTCTTCATGTGTTACATCTGTCCTGCCAATGTAAAATACTACACTGCTGTCTGCATAGGTCACAGCTGAAGACAGAGGAAGGCTCACCCCTGATTGGCTGTTCATGGTCAAAAGAACAAAAAGGAAGTGCCCTATGTGAACTGGGTATAAAGAGCCCCAAAGGTCACAGAAATGTTCTGACACAAAATGGAAACAGAATGAAGAAATATAAACTAGGTCTAATCTGAACTATCAATTGGATGAAAGTGGGAATTCTTCAAAGGAGAAACAGTCTCCAAAAAAATACTATGAATTACTTTGAGGCTCACGTTTGGACTTGTGCACAAGACTACTTTTCACAGAATTATTTATTAAAAACACAAAAAACAAGATGGATTTAAACAAAACTTGAGAGGTTAAAACCAACTAATGTTTTTGCTAATGCATTGCTATTTTTCATTGTTTTTTTTTTCCTTCAGATTGAATCAACCTCAATTTTGTTCTGTTGACCACCCTTTCAGCCTGACTGAAAGATGAAATCTAACCAGTCAAATGCTAGTGTTACATTTATTATGATATATATATTATTTCTAACCTAAAAACTTGTTTTAAAACCTTGAGTGATAGCCATAGTCTAAAAAGCATCAATTATGAATAAATTAAATTCTGCCCAACCAAGACACAACTATGTCAATATACAGCAATACAAACAAAGACTTTTGATTAGAGGACCTGGCCCAAAAAAGACATGAACATATCACACGTGACAAGCAGAACATGGTATCAAAACACTGAGAAGAATAAAAGAAAATGCAAACATAAGTCAAATACTGTGACCTGTGCTAGATAATGGAAATGTCAGGCTGTTTCAGAATGGTGTTTGAAATAAACATGATTTTTCTAATGTTTATAATATTTGGTCTAATTGCACTTAAGTCGTGATGTCATCCATTTGAAAATGTTCTACAAAAACCTGCAGCATTTTTTTCAGCTAATTTGTAAACAGTGTCTACCTTGCCTGTCAGTTTCTGTCAGAGCCCAAAACAAACCACCAACAAAACTAAATATATAAACAAGTCACAAATGTATTCCCTTCGTTATTAAAAACATTTTGATTCCCATTAAAAGGTCAGTGTGAATTAACTGTAATATCTGTGCAATACAAAACCTGCAGAAGTTTTTAGAACCACTCAAGGGTAATACTGCAGAGAAGACAAATGAAATACTGTACAATAACACACCAATTAAAGACAGCAATGAAAATACCATTAAAACTTTAGTACAGATCAAGAAATTAGGAAACTGCATTAAGAAAAATAAATCAGGATGAGTTCAACTTAACACAGCGTCTTAACCAGGCGTGACGTGATGCGCTTTAAAGCTGAAACACAGTACAGACACAATCACAGCCAATCAGAGCACATTTAATGCTTAATCTACTATTATATTTGGAGTTTTGGACAAATGATTTACACCACAAGATATAATGTGACTGACAATGCCACTTGTGATTGCAGCTAGGTTAAAAAAAAAACACATCACGTCTGGTTAAAAGACAATGTAAAGAACTATGACCTTTATATAAAGCAAAAGCAGATATATTCTGCCCTCCTAATATGTGAGTCTTTAGAAAAGAGCTGTGCTTTTATATTAGGCATCTCTGAAGACACTACTGGTCAGATAAAAGTTTTTAAAACTTTTTTTAGGGATAATCACATGCATTGAACTCCTGTAGTAATTGTTAGAATCACAAAAGAAAATTGCGTTATAAAAACAAAAGAAGTGCAGGACAAAGTTCAAAAGGGTCTCTGCTTAACACCGAAATACAAGAGGTAACACACCCTGTAGGGACAAAACACATGAAAATGTGTAAAACCCAGCCTTGTCTTCTAAAACTATTGCTTTGTTTTGGTAACTGAGCAGGGTTTGTCCACACCCAACGACAATGGGTGCACACTGCTGCATGCTATACGCTCCCAAAGGAGACGCTTTCATTTACACCTGGGTGTTTCATAGCAATAATCCACTTCCACAGGAACAGGCCATTTGCTAGTAGCCAGAACCTGCTCCACATTTGGTCTTAGCCTTGCAAGTGGTGGGGATTTTGGCTGACACCACGTGCTGTCTCCAGAAAAATAATACAACAACAAATAAAAAATAATAGAGTACAATCAAAGAAAACTTGACTGTGAGGTAATATTTAGAGGCAGTTTTAGGCTGACCTTAATAAATCCAATGGGTTGAAACTGGAATGCTGAATTCCAGAATGCATAACTGAAAAAAAAGAAGAAAATTAAATAGTGACTGAAGACTGCGATGCTCTGGAGCATGTACATGTGACTATTAAAATGGGCACTAGATTTTATCTTGAAAATTAAACCCTTCTCTATACTGATTGTAAAAAGATTATTGGATCAATTGGTTGATGTGGCGATGATGGGTAATTGTTCTCAAACGCCACACTAGAAAAGAGTTCTACTCAGAAGCACTCCGAGTAAAGGAGAGGGTGAGTGTGTACATCAAGTGAAAGAAAGAAAGGAGACACATCTCTAGAGATGGATGTGTTAAAAAAAACATCCAAGCTTCAAGATCTTAGCCAATAAACACCTGGCATAGCAACAATGGAAATAGTCGACATTTAAAGATGCCTGTCATTTAAAAAAAAAAAAACATCCAAACAATCTATTCTCTGGGAGTTTTTCAATTTTTGGGTTTTTTAAAGTATAAATGTATTATTGAGCAAACCTGAAAAGACTTGTCATGCTTCTATGGCTGTATCCCATTCCTTTCCCTGACCTATCTTTAAAAAAATCTGTTGAAAGAACTGCAAGGTATCTTTGAGGAAGTAATCACTGCCAAAAATGATATTTCACCCACAGGAACACACAGACAACACAGGCTTTGGTATGTGATTTACCAGATAAAGCTGCCCATGCAGATAACTGCAGATGCTGACTGTGCCCTGAAAAAACCCCCACAAAAGAAGTTCTCTGCTTAAGACCAGAACCAAAGAAATACAGAAAAGGGGGCAGAAAAGGAATCTTCCAATATGTGCAAAATCTCAAACATTCTGAGGCTACATTCTCTCTCCTTCTCTCTCCCACACGCCCTATTTTGCATCCTCGCGCCCAACTCTGACACTTAGCTCCCGTAGACAATCTCCTGCTTTTGTGTTTGTTGCTATGGCTATTGCTACTTCCCCGCATTGGAGCGCCCCTCAATGGACAGCTTGACCTCCTGAGGGATAAAGGAGGGGCAAGAGGAGCCAGAGGTGACAGCTGAGGCTAGATTCCCCTCCTTGTTCTTGATGCTGTATCTTTGGAAGCCAGGGGCAGACCAGCGCCTCTGGGATGCCAGACAAGAGGCTCCCGCTCCAGTTCCTGGTGCAGCATGACCCTCAATGTGCAAATAATAATTGCTCTGGCTTCGAGTGTGCTCTACTGAAGTCCTGTTCATTCTGGGGGGCACATCACTGTGTCGCGAACCGCCCACTTGTATGGACTCCTCCTTGTCTCTCTCCCTGTGGATGCGTTCCATCTTTAGTTGGTTTTGCGGCCGTTGGTATTGGGGGGCAGGGGGGGCCATGGGCTGAGGTGGGGCCCCTGACATGGAGTTGGCTTTGGTAAGAGTCCTGGCCTGCACCTGCTGCTGTGGCTTCTGCTGCGGTGCAGCTTGTTGCTGCAGCGTGACGGACACGCAAACATCGCCCACTTGCAGATGATGGCAGGCGAGGCCGTACAGATGAGCAGTTCGCTCAGGGCTACATGAGGACCAGCCCTGTCCATAAACGAAAAACGGATGTTCAGGGGGCACGTCTATAGTTAGTTTGCTTTGCTGCTCTCCTACACTGAAATGCAAGGCCACCAAACCGGGCCGCTGTTGACTAGACTGGATGTCCACCACCATGCTTGAGTCGATCTTCAGGCCACCACTCATTTCAGCGCTTCGCACAAAGTCCTGAGTCTGCAGATCTTCCACACGCTTCAGCTCTCCTGTAGCCAGCTGGATGATGGCCCCCTTCATGAAATGCGATGGGCCGGCGGGAGCAAGCAGAGGTGTTTGAGGAAGAGCTCCAGCAGTTGTGACAGGAAGCTGCAGGGAGGGCTCCATCACCACCTGATCTGTGAGACACACTGCTACTGTTGCATCTGCGGCTTTCGTGTTAGGGTTAGTTGTGGGAGAAGCTGTGGCCACCACATCGTTGGGTTGACTTGGGTAATGCTGCTGCAGTTGTGGTTGTTGGTGGTGATGGTAGTCCACAGGCACCAGAACAGGCTGCCCATTGGCCAAAACCACGGCGTGGCCCTGTTGAACAATCTGCTGCTGATGAGCCCTGGATTCAGAAGGATTTGATGCATATACTGTACTGATGTCCCTTTGAGTGTCTCTAGGCCTATGAGACAGGTTCAGGGGATTGTGTGCTGCATCCTTCCGACTCGTTGCATGACTTGGAAAGGCCAATCGTCCAACCACTTGCTGGACCTACAAGAGAACCAAGTTTACTTGTCATTAAGTGTCACACAAGATGTACAGTGAGAAATAAAGGCAAGGTCTCAAAGTGACAGCAAATTCTGCAGAGCATAAATCAAAAACCCTAACCCGTGAGTGGGACAGGAGCTCACTTCTCCCCAACACTGCAGGTGAACTTGGAACAGGTAAAGCCTAAAATGGCTTACGATTCATAACACACCTAATTAATAAATTCTGTACTATGTATAGAAAATCAGAAGAGCCCAGAATATGAACGCATGGTAACATCATTTCAGATATTAAAACTTCCTTTGCAAAGTAGCATCTTCAATGTCTTGACATAACAGCCTGAAATTGTCAGAAAATTCACATACAATCCGAAATGGATGACTAATGAATGTAATTAATGAATGGCTAATGAATGTAATTCTGAAAGCTTGACAGGAACAATGCATGTGCCAAGTCTGGTGACTGTAGGCAAAACTAACCCCATTACTTTAGTCAAAAGGGGGCACTACAGAGGCTCCCACCACACCCATGTCTAAACTTTTGCCCACATCTAACTGCTGACCACTATGGTAGTGCTTTGGCTAAATGTAAGTGTACTATTTTAAAGTTTGTTTAAAGTGACACACTTCCTGTTGCGAGTTGGTGGTCCTATGAGAGTGACTCACAATAGTCATATCAATGTCACCAGCCCACCACAATAAACATATTTGCCAAGTCTGATGTAAATCCCTCAATGCATGCTGTAGTTATTAGAGACTTCCTGTTTTGATATCATTTTATGGCCTCACCATGGCAACACCATGTGAGAGGTGAAAAACCCCTTCGCAATTTTGCGTCTTCAATGTCTTGACATGGTGCTCATCAAGTTTAGTTACAATCACATGGAATCCCTAGGAGTATTTAAAGTTCACGGCATGCAGTTTTCAGAAAATCCCAAATGGCTGATTTCCTGTTGTGCAAAGCTAATGGGTGTCAGGGCAGAATTTGTTCAGGTCGACTTGACCGGTACACTTACCAAGTTTTGTATAGGTGCATGCCTGTTTTTCATATATACACCATCATTTTGTGCCCTATACCGAGGGTGCTATCAAGTCCTTTCAGTGCTTGAGCCACAATAATACCAAGGAAAACAATAAGGCCCTTCCAATTTATAGTGCTTTGGCCTTAAAAAAAAAAAACAGTAATCCTAAGGAAAGCAATATGACAACACCTTTAAGAAATCAAAAATCCATTTCCAATTTAGCATCATCATTGTATCTCCTCTGTTTTGAAAGCTGTCTACACACTTTCCGTGCTTAGGTCCTAATTAAAATTTATGTTAACGTATAAAGAAAAGCATATATGTTAAGTCTAGTCTTTTAAAATAGTTCCATTCAGGTTTGTTTACATAAATTATCCTGTTGTGATACTGCATTTTTTTGGAATTAACTACGTAATTTTACAAGAATTTGAAATGTTGAGTTAATGATAAATATAGTACATAAATGTGTTAAATTAAAATATCAAGTTAACAGGCCAACATTGGAGAAATATGTAATAATATCAATATCACAAATTATTTTATATAACCACAAAGACCTCAGCAGAAGTCATGGAATCATTAAGAGGCAGATTATCTGTTTTTGTGATTGCAATAACATTAACTTGTATGGTTGAAATTAATCAAGGTGGTGCCTATTTTAAATAATTGTAAATAGTTCTTTTGACTTGCTAAACCAGTTTGCTAAAGATAAAGATAAAGCATGTCTTTCTCATTTGGTATTCAGATAACATTCATGAATTTTTGAACATCTTGGATTCAGGATCTCCATTACCACAGACACTCTGAATTTTATCTTCATGTTTTGTTACGCTAACTTTTTATTTTATTTATTTATATTTTATGTCATATCAGAACAAACCTGCAATAGTTTTGCAGGTTTGTACCTTAATATCGAATTATAATGGTCTAATGATATGATATACTAAGCATTCCTCTCTCACCTCAAGATCAGTGTCTGATACGGTGCACTGGCCTGGGGAGACCCTCCCTTCCTGTCTGCGGCTTTTCATGGTCTCTACTCCAGCCTGCAACAATTGTGCATTTCTAGCCAAATAAACAGAGTCATGATCTGGCTTGATCTTGAGGCTCTCTCTATCTCCATGTTGCCTGTCCCCTCCATTCACCTCCTGCTCCAGTGGGCTGCTGTGCATATCTCTCAGAGACTGAACGCCCCTGATGGTGGGATGGTTGAATATGTTCATTCCTTTTGGGTTGAGCTCTGCAGAAGGCAACATCCCTACAGTCCCGAGCTGCGCTTGCGTGGCTGCCTGCTCAGAAGGCACCACCAGGGGAACTCCATCAGGCACAGGCATTTTAGCATGGGTTGACACCTGCTGCTGTGGTGAAGAGATCACTCCTTTCTGAATGACAGATGGATAAGGAACCAGGTGGGACACTGGGTGAGGCTGCGGAATGGCTAACTGAGGTGGTATCAAAGGGCTGGGAACAAATCCTGGCGGCAAGGTGTAGGGAACTGCTGCTGCATATGGAGAACTGACAAACTGCAGAGATGAGTGAGGAATCTGGGTGTAGCCAAGTTGGGGATAAGGAACGCTTGTGTGCTGTAACACTGGGGAGGGAACAGTGTAGGCAGGTGATATGTGGCTGAGAACGGGGTGCAGGCTGCTGGGGGAATAGGTGCCGCTAGGTAGAGCTACTTTGTAAAGCATGTTGTACTCATCCACAGAAAGTCCCACCAGACCCTCAGAACCCTCCACCCCATAAAGAACACCTGGATGAGCTTGCAACCATTCGCCACTGTCGCTCCTGCTTTGGGGTTCTCCACTTGTTCCAAAACTTTGTGAAGATGGGGTCTCCTCTGTTCCACCACACCCCGGACCACTGCCTCCTGCTCCACTGCTGATGCTACTGCTGTTGCTGTTAGTGGTGCTGTTAACTGGGAGGTCCCGCTTCTTGGGAGGGAGGCACTCCTGGTTGCGCTCATGTACTGGCTTCATGGTGATTGGGGCTAAGAAGGGTGTTGTTACTGAACAGGGTGAGGGACAAAGCCTGACAGCCACAGGAATATCACCACTGGAATGAGCTCTGATAACCTCCTGCTGGCCTCTTCCATCACCTTACCTAAGTGCTTAGAGAAACAAGGTCTACGTGAGTCTATACTTGTGACAGATTGACATATCAGCCAATTACAAGCCAAATAACATCATTTTGCCTAATGTCTTTTCCAAACTGTACAGACAACCTTGATATAGAGATAATCTAATCTATATAATAATAATCTATATAATAAACCATAGCACCAAGTTATTCCAGACTAGTCTTGGCCCATCATGCATTGTCCATAATTTATAAACCGAAATATGGCAAAGAAATATAATAAGCCTGAGCTATTTCTGGTCATGTTCTCCTAAAGAAACAGACATGACATGTGGGCCACACATTAGGTAAATGATTTTTTTTTTAGGTATATCATTTATAAATTTAAAATTCTTTAAAAATATAAAAGCCATTTTTAAAACTTACAATCATTAACGCACTTGCAAAAATTAAAAACTTTCAAAAAACGAAAACATCGCCACCTATCCTGACGCTGATCGTCCTGAAGTGAAGATATGAAGAGCAGAGGAAACATCCTTCAGCCCCGCTGTTATTGATTTATTGATTTATTGACATGTCGGTCACGTGCTCCGGGCTGTCAGTAATGTCATTTCTCTGGTCCTGGTCGCGGTACGACACAGCTCAGGTAATGTTTTCATGAGACATTAGCCAGCTGCTATTAAAGCCTTTAACTTCATTAGCTCGATACTGTGTGCATGAAATATTCCGCCACAGTCGAATGTAACTGTTTGGTGCAACCGTGTCATTTATTAAAAATGTTGCTCCGTGTTTTAAACTACACGAAGTTAAAACGGGAGTAAATCAAATGCTGCGATTTACACATGAACGCCGCCCGCCGCTAACAGGCTAATCGCCCTTCCCACGTACTTAAACAGCAGATTATTCACCCGCACACAACTGCCTACGACAAAAACACTCACCTCCACATATCATTGTGTAGAGGACGTACAAAAACAGACTCTCGGGGGAGTTTGTGCAACAAATCAATGGTGAAATGAGGGCTGATGATGATGATGATGATGATATCTGCCCATTCCAGAGGCCAGCAGACTGAAGCCTGGCGGCGCACGCTGATGACGTCTGACGCTCTCACACACAGCAGACATCAGCGCTGCGTCCGCAAATGTAATCTTACATTGCTGGTTGCAGAGATTTCTTAGTTTTTGGGAGAAAGCTAAAGCTGAATATTTATGTAAAATGATCTATCCTGTTCTCCCTCGTCAGCTATCACAAAAACGAGCAATCAAAACCCAATATAGCTGCAAGCAGCAGTGACGGACCAAAACACTACAGCGTCATTTCACCAAGAAGCTTCTCTGAAAACAACGCATAGTGGGCACTTGCATTTAACTTGGTAAATAATGGTGGACTGTAATTAATTTTAAGTTGCACTTCCTGCTGCCAGCTGGTGGCACTATGGCTGTGATTCACAAAAGCCACATCCATGTAATCCGCCCTCATGACCAAACATACAGCTCAAGTGTGATCTAAATCACTCAATGCATGCAGAAGATATGAGATACTTCCTGTTTCTGCTCTACATTTATTCTCTCACCATGGCAACACTGTTTGAGATTAAAAATCATTTTGCAATTTACTGTATTCAATGTCTCTCCTGTATTCTGATCAACATTAAATTGTGTTGTGAAACTTCCTGTTGCTGGTGATATGACTCACAGTAGTCTTATTAATGTCAATATCCCACCACACAAACCATATTTGCCAAGTTTGATGTAATCTCTATGTTGTAGATATAAGAGGCTTCTTGTTCACTATTTTTACACATATGTCACATGACTGTGACAGCTTAGGTGGCATTGTCATCAAATTGTTATGAGAGTCTGGATGTGGTTACAATGACACATGCAAAGTCTGAGTCTGAGATCTTTCTGGCATCTTGCCATCTAATATCTTGCTGCATTACTCAAGAACCATTTGATCTATCAAAAACATTTTAATAACTTGTCAGTAGTGTACCTAGATGATGCACACAAACTCTTGTGCAAACCAGGCCAGAGCATGAAGGATGGAATAAAAGGGAGAAAATGAAGAAAAAGGTTCTAGGGTAATACATAGACATACTGCAGTACACTACAGATTGTGTGAAATGAAAATGTAACTTGCTCTTACAATAATAATTGCTTATTGCATTGTTTTAATGAGGACATGCAGAGTACCTGTGAATGTACGTGTCTTTCACCTCAGTGAACAGTAAATCACTTAAACACAATCTCAGAGAAGAATTTATAAATGTCTCATAGTATCTTTCTCCTTTAAGTACGAACACAAGAATGTTGGACAGCACTGAATGTTATGTCCCATTGTTAGGAGCCCAGGGAGAAGAGGTTAGGCGTGCAGAATAGATTTACATGCTTTCTAAAAATTCAGTTCATGCAGGGGTATGCACAGCCCTTCTCAGGGGAAGGGTGGAAGGACCAGAAAGGGCACTGAAAATTACTTTAATGAACATAACCAAATGTGTTTTTTTACACAATTCAATTTAAATTATTTATGAAATACATCACCTGTATTTAAAACAGTACTGGTCTGTCTGTTGTGTTTTTTAATATTTTAATGATTTCCTCACATTAATAGGAATGTTTTTTCCTTTTTATCACTTCTTAGTATTGTGAAAAGATGCTGATACAAACAGAATGTATAACACAATAAACAAAAAAAGAGGATGATAACAATACACGTTTTACTTTACCAAACAAAAAGTGGTAATCACTGCAAGTAAACATGTTCGTGTTTTATTCATGTTGTAAACCTCGCTTGTATTACACGGATGAAAATGTTAGAAATCATGTATTAAATATACATTTCTTACACATTAGAGAGTTCAGCGTTGACTTCACTGCGGACTACACTATGTAATACGGTCTTGAATGGCCTTGAATAAAAACAAATTGAATGTCATTGTAATCGAGACGCTTGCGCGCTTACGTCATCACGATGACGCACCTTTTTATTTTGAAGAAAAGCGCTTTTCACTGCCTAACAGATTCATCATTTATAACTTTTACTTGATTGTACAGCTCCTATCACACGATTATTGTGGAGACTTGATGGAGGAAATTGCAGCTTTATTCGCAAACTACAATTCCTGTTCATCAGCAAGGTAAGAACCAGACCCGTTATAAATCTACATACTCAGATGAATTAGATTAGCTGAACATGTACCATGTAACCTCGGGCGCGGTTCACAGTATGGATCGTTTTTGCGGACAATTTTAAGGAATTGTAAATTGCGTTTTGTGTTTGAGATTGTGAAAGTTGTGACGCAATTCCGATGCGCTCACTGTTAGTGACGTCACTTCCCAATACAAACACGCCCCATAGTATAGTCCCACCCCCGACATTGATTGACAGCTTCGTGTGCGAGCCATCCGAAACGCAAAAATCAAACAATTGCGATACTTTAAATGACTCGATACGAGACGCCGACGAAATAAAAATAGCAAACGGGTAATTGCTATTGCAATTTAATTATGACAGGGCCATAACTCGTAAGATTATGCAAACAATTGCAAATGAAATTTTTTTTTTTTTGCAATTTCGTAATTTGCGATTCCTTTTCAAAATTGTCAGGAAAAACGCTGAGAATACCTTAATAATAATAATAATAATAGTTACTAGTTATTATCCTCCATTGCCTCAATCTACATTAAATCCTATTAAATTCATCTCATAACTTATGCTTCAAACCACTACTAGATACAGGCTACAATTTTATTGCATTAATTGCGATTAGGCCCCACAACCCGCCTCGCTCACAACCAATAGTAAATGACAACTTTCTTGATTTCTTTATCAGCAAGTCATTGTGCGTACACACAGTGTGCTTGTTCGGGCCAGACTGCATGGGCAGATGGGATTTTAAAGTGTCGCTACACTATGTGTAAACAGTTAGAGAATTGGTTTTCCAAAGCCAAGCCGGAAAACGTGCTGTGTGGACTTGGATCCTGTGTTCAAATCCTCATGAAATTGCAGGGCGGTGTCATCATGTGCAATGATAAAAAAAAGACTTTAATCTGAGTTATTTGATTTGTTCTTAGTCTGCTAGTGGAGAGAGAGGTGGAAGATGAAGAATTATGAATAGAGATCTCACAACACAGCATGATGGGAAAGACGGGCGGAAAAAAGATGGGATGAAGGACACCTGAGATGAAGGAAAAGTTCACACTTCATTTTCCCCCTTTCACACGTGTCTCATGGAGGTCCTGTGAAATGTATTAATTTGTCCTGCTGTGATCATTTCTACTCGACATGTTCATAATGTGAAATATTGGTTCTTGTCCCAAATTGAGATGGGGTAGAGGGGGGAAGGGTGAACGCGGCAGCTTAATTTTTTAATCAAACCCTGCTGTTAATGGAACATTATTAAATTACACAGCTCATACAGGGGAGTGGAGCGGTGCAGTGTGAAAAGAGCTTTGTAGAATAATTAAATAAAATGAATAAAAAACCCAAGAATGAGAAACCCAGCGGCTACATCTAAGCTCAGATTCATTTGGTCTCATTTGGGACCTTGGGAATGTAGCATGACACATTCGTGGAGAGGGGAGGTAATTTAAATTAAGAATATGTTAGTTTTTTCATCATGAGACTTACAGTAGGGATATGCATGTCTGTGTGAATCGAGGTAAAGAATTAAATATAGAAAAGGAAAGTGGTGGATATATTACTATATTGAGCCAGGATTGCATCATATTATTAAAGACATGCATGTTTTTTATTTGTATCATTAAATACTTGAGTCAAAGTCCTTTGCTTAGAAATAATGCACAAGGTGTGAATTTTGGACATTTATTATCATGGCTTGCCTAAAAGCGTTGTGTCATCATCGTGAACGTAATTTCACAATGTTTTTATAATGTCATTTTTAATATGTTTTATAGGTGATTATGTCATAATTGTGTGTTGTTTTAATCTGTGTACATGTGCTCAGAGATATTTGGCACAGATGATGTGTGTGAACAATTTAATTGGGCATGTAATAGGGCTAATTGGAGCAGTGATCTGTTTGTCTTAGGAACGACAGCAGATTGGCAGTGTCTCAATTCATGTAGCAAAGCTCGTTTCCCTCAGTGAGCTGAGCTTTGGTATTGGATGGAAAATGTTGATGATGTGTTGCTTGCTCATTCTCACTCTTGTGAGAGTGATCTGGGGTATGAACTGCAGAGGGGTCTTGTTTGAATTAGTTTACAGGCAGTAAAATGAAGAACACCCAGCTGTAATGTGGAGGACTTCACAGGTCTGAAAGCCGTTGCAGACCATCTCCGGCTGAAAGGCACTATTGTACATTTCAGTGCAGTAATTAATCACTCAGCTATACTGGATTTCTGGTCTTCTTCAGGCAGAATGTCCTGACTTGCCCCCAAACCAACACAAACGTAACCAAAATTGCTGAATTAGAGGTGTTTAGAAATTTCTTATCTTGTGATAAAGTATTTTTTCAAATAGCTGAGCATCCCAAGGTACGATTAAACTATCTATTAAACGAACTATTTTAACTGTCGTTTCTAGTAAACATTATTGCTGAATAAAGTATAATACCAAGTATTTTAATAGTGACAACAAAAATAGTTTCGCTCATATTTCAGATCTCAGAGAATAATGTCAGAGATTAGTGTAAACTCTACTGGTTCTCCACATAAACTCAACTCAAGTTTATGTGTTTCCCCTTTCCTGAATGATGGAAAACCGAAGCAGTCTGTACTCTGTATTTGTTTAAGTTGTTATATGACTTTTAAAGGCAGTTCAAATAACTGGAATTTTCATGTCAGAGGAATTTCTAACCAGTAGGACTATAAACGGTGTACAGTTACTGAAAATGTGATGCCGTAACCGTACGGATCCTTTATATTCTTGTTTTTTTTAGGTTCCTTGTTGCTTTGATGTAAGGTGCTATGCATGTTATCTTTACTGCCTGCCTGAGCTCCTTGGATTCATATTTTGAAGTATTTAAAGTGTTCTTTTGTCCACATTATAAGATTATCTAAAAATTCTGAGAATTTTGTTTGAAAACAAAGTGTGCTGCCAATCCTGTGATTATGACATGATAATGAATGATGTTAGACATTTTCCAAATTTTGTCCAGATGCATAAATTTACTTTAGATGCTTTAGATATGTCTTCTTCAATCTACTAAACCTCCAGTACAAGACTCTCCCTCAGTCTCACAGGGAAGACAGAGACCTCGGTGCTCTGAGTAGCTGGACTGTTCTCCTTCTGCTCTTCTGGAAAGAGGGAGTTTCTGTGGTTTTTATGACTTAATCACTCCTGACAGCTTTCTTTAGCGAGACGAGATAAATGTTGCAAACTGTCTGGCACCTCTTGTCCTTCTCTGTCCTGCTTCCTCTGGACTCAGAGTGGGGGTGCAACCTCTTTACAGATGCTGTAGAAAGTGTAGTGTGGTTTAAAATGGGTAGTCAGTCACCCACGGTAAACCAGGGTCCTCGCCCTGGTGGTACAATTCCACGTTGTGAGGTGATAACCGTTGGACTAGCAACTGAAAATCAGTCATAAAGAGAAGCTTCAGATTTGAAACCCTGGTTCTGGTCCCAGATCACGGTCTGTAATGGAAAGTGGTAAAACAGTGTCAGTTTCTTGTTCTGTGTTAAAGAGCAGAGTTAAAAAGGAACAGTTAAAATCTTGATTTAAAGCACTGAAATCATAGCTGGACAGGATCTGAGGCAGGAATGGGAATTGGGGACATTAGTTTTTGAAGTGTTTGTCTTTTTTATATTGAGCACTCTTCTAAGGCAGCCTGGCCTAAAAAATATTTAATTTTGCTCCAGCAAATTTCTGTGTAGGAATAATTTGAACCGAGCATCTGTCAAAGCAGCCGTTTAAATACACTGGTCTCATTTAAAGAGGAGATTAGTCTGAGTACTTTTTGCTAATGTGAGATCACTGCTGGTTTTAGGGCTGTGGATCCAGAGTTTAATCAAATTCTGGCCTGCCTGCTTCTCCCAAGCCATACTGCACACCTGGTGCTGTGATGCTGCTGTGGTTGAAGTGGGATTGTTTCAGGATTCTTGATGCCTTGATATTTTTATTTACAAATCTTCAAGGAGAGAACAGGCCAGTATAGATGCCTGCTGAGATGCCCACAGTAGCTTGGTAATCCAGCATCCCTGGTGTCTCGACATGAAAGAACTCCTTGTGTTACTGCAGGGTGTGTGGAGGGAAATTTGATCAGAGTACACAATCTGAGGCGATGTTTTATCACTGGGGGAATGTTAAAAGAGCATGCATTAGAGCATCTGACAGCAGCTGTCAGCCTTAACTGGACCTGACTGGGTCGGTCTGTTTGGGAATCATTTTGGCTTGTCCTGCAACAGTAAAGGAGGTTCTGTGTGGCAGCTCAGATCACCATGTGCACCCATCATCTATTCACTCCACAAGGAATACATTAAGTGACACATTGTGACACAGGTGGTAGATGTATTTCTGGCTGGCCTGTCACATGTTGTTTTGCATATTCTCAATGCATGGCATTGAGAATATGCATGGCATTTTCACAACAAGTTCTGTATATTGATTTTAGGTATCTGTTTAGTACCAGTCACAGTGAACCACAACTTCTGAAGTAAAATGGGATACCTGTCATTTCATTTACATTGCATTCATGCAGTTTCCAAACACTTTTCAATCTAACTTCAATGTGTTACATCTAATTGAATCTGTATGTTTGTTCCTTTCCTTAAGCTTTGCGGTTTGAGGTACAGGAATAACCTCACAAATGATATCAATAGTTTTAAGGTCTTTGTGAAATAGAAATTCTGCATCATGAATTTGAGCTGTTTTGCCTAAGATTTACTTTGCTTAACCTTAAGAGGCATTCTATGTAAACCTGATATATATTTCAGCTCATCATATTGAGTAAACAAAAGGTTTCACTGACAGATGAACAGTAAACTGTTCAGAACTAATTTCAGATAGTCATTTTGCATGGAACTTTATGGAGACGATCAAAACAATGATGAAGATGATGGAAATGATCAAAACAGTATTTAATATCAATAGAAAGCGCAAATATCCATCTACATCCTGCTTCTAACCAATTTCTGTGTTCTTTTGCACCTGTGGGTGGATAAAGACAGTTTGCGTGAGCTGAGAAGTCCAGATGTTATCTTCTGGGAAAAATAAACGGCACATTACATCCAGATCATCTTGGAAGAATATGAAACAGGAGAGAGAAGTGGAAGGGGTTAGTGGATGTCCACTCCAGGGGGGAAGCTGTGGATTATTAGGGAACTGGGAATCATATTAAGCTCTCTCTCTTTGTCTCTCTCACTCTTTCCATCCTCACTTTTCTGTTTTTAACATGTGCAGTAAATTAGCAGCACCCTTCAGCTCAAAGTTGAACTTTCTCTCTTTATTGTAGTGAGGCAGTGAAATATGTTCAAGCAATGGGTTCACAAGCTTTTCCGTTTTGTCTTGCTTTCTCACGTCTAAAATGTTCTGCTGGCTTGATTCTCCCAGAGGTTGTGAAAAGGAATCCAGTAAATCTTTGTTCTGTCTCGGCTGGGAGATTTCTTTGTTGCATGCTCGAGGGGTCACACCAGGGGATCCACACAATTACCCTAAATATGCCATTCATATCAAAGCATATTTGTCTTTAGTATTAATATTCTATAATTTACATTTATCCAAAGCAACTTACAGTACATTCAAGTTATAAATTTTTTCAGTGTGTGTGTTCCCTGGGAATCGAAACCACAACCTTTGCGTTGCTAACGCAATGCTTTACCAAGTACAGGACCACTTTCACAACTGCAGAAATATTTTCTGAGCTTTGGGCAAACACTTTTTGGTGAAACACGTTCACCATTAACTACAAATTTTGCCTCAATAAACTCCTCATTTACTTCTTATAGTAAGGTAGTTTTTGTTGCATTTAAGTGTAGGTATGGGGTAGAATTACGGGATGTGCAGTATAGTCATGCAGAATAAAGCATTAATATGTGCTTTTTTTACGTACTAATAAACAGCCAATAGGCCACTTGTTCAAAGTGTGAACTGGTGCAGACCAATGTGCAGTAACAGGATTGAAAAGCACAGTGGTGGCCACACAACAACGTCTGCCTCTGAAATCTGTATTCTTTAAACTCTCCAGTGTGTTTTAGATGTTGTGTGTAGTGTAGAGTATTAACACAAGACTCTGTGTCTATTGGGTTGCTCTATATGTTTCAGTATTTGTCTGTCTGCCCATGTGTGTGTCTTTCAGGTTTAAGAATAATTTGGCAGCACAGCTGTGACAGTGATGAATGTTGAGAACATTTGAATGATGTAGCAGTTTAGTAGCTAGCCTCTGCATGCCACACTGAGATATGGAGCAAAAGCCTGCTGTTTTTAAAGGTTCATTTTTACATCCCCTCCTGAGCTTAGGAGCCCAGTTGTTGATTGATTGTTGAGACCATTGATCTAATTTTGAAGCCTTTGAATTTTTTCCCTCTGTTCTTCATCTTTGTGAGGAGTTGAATAAACCTATTATACCGACGCCACATGCAGAGGCAGTTCAGCCTGTGTGAGGAGAACACAGGGAATAAAGAAAGAAATCTGTAATTGATCAGACTGGATCAATTAAGTGTGTCTTATTTGGAACAGTAGGACACCGTAGCTTGATAAGAGGTAATATGTTGCAAATTTGTTGTAAATGCCTCTTGCTGTGAAGCCATTAGGTAAGAGAATGTTACTGTGGAAGTATTAACATGAGTATTAGCATGATTACACAGAACAAGCCTGATCTGAACCAAATAGAGAGTCAGGAATGGTCTCAGAAGGATGAGAAGAGGGCATTTGCACAGCCCAGACTGCGCTGGCCTGCTGTGGGACCCCCCAATATACATCTACTCCCCATCTACTCAAAGCTGTTTTTCCAGCCTGACCAAGCTGGCTAGTCTGGTCTGATTTCAGTTTTTTAGTGGTTTTGCCATTTTTTACCTGTTCAGCCTAGTAAAGCAGCTGGATGGCAACCTAAACCAGATAAACACTAGGCTGGAAGACCAGCTAGACCATCTTAAACCAGCAAAGGCCAGCAAACCCCCTTAGACTGTGTTTTGTCAGAATTGTGCTGTAGTAGTTAACACCTAGTTAGCTACCCTCTCTCCCTCACTGCTTTTAAATTAACTTCTTATTTGCTTGTTTTAATGTGTATAACATTATTAAATCTTTATTTGCACTCCCAACCCTTATGCCCTTAATACTTTAACTGCCCTCTTCGAACTCAATTGGCCCTACCTGATCCTCCTGCTATTATAAATGTGTGGGTTTAACTGTCGTGTGACTACATTAGCGAGAACAGGCTTGTCGTTTAATAAATATTAAAATGTTCAGAGACACAAGGCTGCCTGAGGACATGTAACAGGGTTTATCATGCCACCAGCCCCTCTGATGACATTACACACTCTTGTTTCATTGGGATTGCTAGCTTCTCTGCTTGATTGCCCATGCCCACACTGGCATGAAGTGGCAGGGCAGTATTCCACTAAAGCTTTGACTTCAGCTGGTGTCACATTTTAGTGCTACTCACTCTCCCCCTTCTCATTGCTCTGCTCCTCTCGCCTTTCAGCCTCTTACATAATCCACTAATGCAAATTTGCCTTGACTAATTGGCATCATCAGCGTGTGGCATAATCTGTGTGGCTCTTTATGTGTGGTTCTGTGTAATGCTCAGTGTGGGGCACAATGTCAGCATTTTCTGTGATTCTGATCCACAGATCTACACTAAGAGCTGGGGCTCATTGACACGGAGGGGCTGAGGTGGGAACAGAGGGGTGTTGGGAAACAAGGTGAGGAGAAAATGTGAATGAAAAACAAAACATTTAACAGAGTTAAATGTTACAACAGCTGTTTGAGGATGCTAATCTAACTGAGAGGTTTGAGAAGGCCACCTTCCCTGAATCATCAGTCTCAGGTTTGGTTAATTGTAGGTAAGGTTCTGTAATATAGCTTGTGTGTTTGTACTGTGGCTGAGTGCCACACATTTGTTTACTTATTTTTTTAATAGTTTATCCAACATTTGGACTCATTTACTCACTGTCATGCTGCTTTGACCCGGTACAATTCTTTATATTCTTCAATAAATTTTTACAATTTTAATAAGTTGTCTAGCAGAATAAAATACAATAAAAATAAGGAAAGTACTGTGAAAGTGGTACATACTTGTGCTTGATTTGTTTGTTAGCATTCTGAGTGTTGAACAGCTAATTAACAGCGTAATTGGCAGCTAAAGAATGTCTGGGGAATTCTGGTGACCAAACTGTTTCTTTTGAGATTTTGATCCATTTATTTAGAATGCTGGTCTGCATCTTTCCACCTCCACCATTGCAGCCATTCTGTGTAGACACAAAAGGCTCCAGCATCAGCAGAATGGAGGTGGCTGCCACCCCTGCTCACACAGGCTGGAGTGTGATGAGATCAGACACGAGTGTGTGATGCTGGCGGGTTAACTGGGCATGGAGGTTCCTATTGTTGTCTGTTCCTCATACGGGGTCTGTAGGATAATCAGGACAGTGACTGTCTGAAATGGGAATGACAACTGGATGTGTGCACAAAGTGTGGCTAAATCAGTCTTTAGTGAGGACGTGAGTTTATCCAATTTAGCTTGATTCACACGCATTCATTTACACTTAATTATGCTGATACTGCCAGCCTCCTAAATGCTAAAGGCTCCTAGGCTCTTTGTTGGGAGCCTAGAGTGAACTTTCAGGAGAATAGATGTAAAATATTGATGGTCCTTCTCTGTGTCCATTGCAAAAACTCATTATTCATCCCAGTCTGAAGGTAGGATTGCAGCCTTCTCATGCAGGGTCCTGTGCAGTTGTGTTTGCTCTTTCCTAACTGCTGATTCTGTATAGCTGTGATGAAATATGGCTCTGCCCTGACTTCAGTCATTCACATTCTGCCTCTTTTTATTTCTATGTGAAAATGAGATTTTCAGTGAAATGAGGTCAATCGAGTTGAGGGTGTATGTGTGTGTGGTAAAGGTGGATACTGTCTGTTTGTGTGGATGTGTGTGTATGAGCCCAGGAAAACAGACATGTGATGTTAGAGCACATATAGTATTAATATTGACATCAAGATATGTCTTCTGGCACATATTCCTTTATTTTTAAATCTCTTTCTTTTTTTAATGTGGATATATTCATGGGAAAGAGATGTTAAATCTCTATATGTTTAAACCAGTGATTCACCTGATAATAAAAGTTCTGTCATCTTTAACTCATGTTATCATGTTTTCTATGTAATGAAAGTAAGTAAGAGTTAGAGCTGAAGGTCTTCTGAATTCTTCTGATTTCTTTGCGTGAGGAATGATCATTGATAATTTCTTTGCATTTATTAATCAATGATAATCTTTAGTCAATAATTAACAGAAGTTCCTTTTTTGGCTTCTGTAGCTAGTACGGACTGTGGTATGATTATGGTTAGAGCAAATGTTTTATAGTGCAAATTTTATTTTATTTCTTTTCTCAGGTTCAGCGACCCACACAATCACAGCGACCCCTCAGAAGATCTTATCTTCTGAGCTGCTATAATCCAGTGGAGACCTCAGCCTGCAAGATCAGTGATGTGGAAATTGGACCAGGTCAGTTCTGGGCCTTCAAAATTCTGCTAATCCAGTGAAAAAGTAGAGAAGTGCCCCAAGACACCTGGAACATCTTGCAGGTTCTGCACACAAAGACAAAACTTCACCAGTAGGTTCGGGTTCAGTGTCAGCACCCTTTGATGCCACATTTATTTGGCTGCATTTTTATGTATAATGTGTATCTAAACCGTTTGAGCCTTTCTTTAAAGAATTGAAAGAAAATCCTGCTGAAATAACTTCAGAGTTTGAGTGGTCTTGCTAAGGCATCAGCTGACTCCACAGGCTCAGTTCCCAGGTCTTCAATAACAAAGGAACAAAAAGCACTAGGTTAATCTTGGGATAAATCTTGAGAGGAAAGGAAGCACCAATGTGAGCACAGAAAATCCTATCAAATTCATATTTTCTGAGCTGAATGGTAATATCTGGCGATAGTAATCGATAGATGGACTTTCAGATAACTGCTCGGATAACTAATGAGTACATCTAAACTCCTCAGGTCTGAATCTTTCAAACTCCACCTTCGAGTGTGTGAATTCTCAAAAAAGCGAGTGGAAAAAATCTACAGAACCGCGTCTGTGCATGACGTATCGCAGCTGCATCTTGAAGTGTTTCATCAAGGTGATTTTGGCCTGTCAGTGGATTTTAGGTTTTGCTGGATCATATCTCAGCTTTGTCTAAGCTGAGACTGCAGTGACTTACCTTTCCAAACATTCCTTTTGCAGTTAATTGTTATAACCCATAAGGAGTTTGACAATAGTCGGTGCTCCACACAGAGATCTGATCTCACCATCATCAAGTTTGTCTGGGATAACATGAAGAAACAGAAGCAACTGAGACAGACTAAACCCAGTAGAACTGTGGTTATGTCTCTAAAACGTAAAAAGAAATCTACCTGCAATTTTGCAATGCAAGTTTTATTTTCAGTCCACGGTGTGTACTGTGCCATATTCAGTTAGTAAGCTAATATGCCATTCACAACGTAGCCTTTTGCAACAAGAGGGCCATCTGTGGTGTGTGCTTCTGAAGGGTTGGCATAACACCTCTTTTTCTCCCCCATCGCCTGTCCCTCTCTCCCCAAGCTCTTCTTCCTGTAATCTATCATTCACAGGTAGTCTTATACCTTGTGTTTGTCCACCGCCAGCCAATCACAAAAATGAGACATTGTGGAGGTGGCAGCTCAAAAAGAGATGCATGAAGCCGGACAATTTCATTTCATTCTTGTGTTACGCAGCTTCAGATCTGCCAGTTGCCGCTAGTTGAGTGTGTTACGTTACAGAGGGTTGTCATGATTGCTGTCTATGTTATTTGTATGCCTACTCTCGTTTACTTTCTCCAACTCCCATCAAGTCTCTTTAATGTTGAAACAGAGCTTAATGACAGGTAGTGGATGAGTGAGGCTTAGTGGAAGATCAGCATTTATTCAGGTTGAGCTCTGCACACTCAGCTCTGTTTGTAAGCTGTCCAGAGCAGCATCCCCTGCTCCTCCTCATCCAGCTTGAATCATCAGTCTGTGCATGGTGGGGAGGCTCTGCAGTGTACCCACACAACTCATTGGCTCTGGCAGGAGAGGATCTTAGTGATGGACCAGTAGCCATATATCAAATCTGGGTTGTGCGACAGTCCGGTCCCTGAATGGCTGAAATAATGAGTCTAAAAAAAAAAAAAAGTATGAGCTGGCTGAACCTGCCATCACTTGTTTGAAATGTTATCAGCCCTTGTAAGGAGCCGTGAAGCTTGATTGTGGATTTCTATGTTGCCTGAACTGGTTTAGGATTGAGATTTCTCTCTCTCTCTCTCTCTCTCTCTCTCTCTCTCTCTCTCTCTCTCTCTCTCTCTCTCTCTCTCTCTCTCTCTCTCTCTCTCAGTGTTCCATTTTGTACCTTATCAAGGATGTTCCTTCATTTTCTTAGTAAAATGCAAATTGGTAGAAACACTGATAAGAACTTATTACAAAATGGAGCCTTCCTCAGATGAGAAGAGGGGTGCATCAGTATGATGGGTGGGGGGCCTGCAGGGAGGGGAACCTGCAGGGAGGGGAATGTTATTCTGTGGCAGAGATGGGAAAATTAGATGAGGGATTTAGTTGTCTTGCTTTATATTCTTTATAAATACGTAGGTAAGAATAGGTTCAGAAAGGGTGGGCTGGCTGTATCTGCTGTGCCCTGTTCATCCTCACCTTCACATACTGTCTGTTCTCTGTCATTATGCATTCAAAGCTTTGTCCAGTTTCCCAGCATGCACTGCTGTGATGAATAAGTCTTACCTTGGCAAATTGAGAGCTTAATCATTTTTAGTTTTTTTCTTTTTTTTTGTGAAAATTTCATTCTCTGTTTTGACCTTGTGCTGGATTGACAGATGACCAAGTATTTTGCCTATGCCTAATATAGGCACGCATTGGAACATTTTAGATTGATTCACATAAACTGGAGGTGCCTGTCACATATGTGTGCCGTTATGGGTAATTGAGGCAATTATGTCTCCTGTCCTTTTGACCTAAATGAATAATTTTAAAAGGAGCATGTAGCTGAGAAATTCAGCTTCTCTGCTATCTCGGATTTTCATTTGAACACAATTTACTTTGCAATTAAGTATGAGAGATTTCTCTGAGGAAATTTTTCATTTAAATTTCCTTGAGATGTGCTCATGTACACATTCTGTAACATCCCAAAAATCGATTGCCTTCTATCTTATCTACAACATAATATTTAAAATTTGAAATGGCTATATCTACCATACCAAAACTACTATCTTAGATATGACAGTTTTTTTGTTTTACTAAAAAAGCAAAGATAAATATTTTTATAGATATTTGGTTGACGTACCTTAAAATGTTGTTTTAAATATTATTTATGGTAAATAATCCCCTCACACTGCTATTTGTCTTTGTTTGGTTGCATGATGCAGTACCAGTGTTTGACCAGAAGATGGCGAAACATACCCAGCTGTCCTTCTTCTTGCTGGGATCTGGGTTTGTTCACCCCTGACTTGTGACAATGCTCATGGTGATGCCTCCCCAACCTCAGCACCCCCCATACCCAAACCCAATGCCCCCCCAAACCCCCCCCAAAGTCAGAAAAGAGCAAATCAAAGAGAAAGGGGGGAGATGGGAAAGGCAGTGCAGTGAGTCCCCTGCAGTGAACAGCTATTTCACTGAATATGAAATGAATTTGTATGGCCTGACATT
Source organism: Chromobotia macracanthus (assembly GCA_036877525.1). Lineage (NCBI taxonomy): Eukaryota > Metazoa > Chordata > Actinopteri > Cypriniformes > Botiidae > Chromobotia > Chromobotia macracanthus. The sequence goes on from JAZGTH010000091.1 coordinate 2,427,923, forward strand.
ATAACCTCAAGGATAATGCTCTGCTTGTCCCCCATGTTTATCCCCCTTTTTTTTCCAACACAACACAAAGCAAGACCGGACTAGACAACAACAGCTGTGCTGGTCAACAACATGCCTCAACCACAGTGCCATAATCGATTTCATATTGTGTAAATCTGTCTGTCTCTATGTCTATCACTTTCTCACTTTTCTGCACTCATCTGTTTTTTGTTTCTGTCCCATACGTTATCCTTTCTTTTGCAGTCTCTCTGTTCTTACCTCTGCTTGTCCCTCTTGTCCAGATCACCTCAGAAACACACACACACAGTTTAGTCTGTCACCATCTCAGATAAAAAATAAAAGCTCAAATGTGTGAGGTTTTGCTTACAATATCTGAATTTGTCCCCAATATATGGTTAACTAAACATGCCTATTTCAAGGTAAAAGCACTGTGTTTTATCTCTGGCCCCAACCTGGAGGACACGGTTACCTCTGATGCTCATTTTTAATAAACCTTTATCTCTGTTCTGCAACAAAGTTTTACTGGCCTTGTGCTTTTATATATATTATAAAATATATGAAGCATGCTGACTAAAGTGCATATGACGATTTGTCTGCTGCTTCTGTTCCAATCCACATCCATTTCATGATTTCGTTTATTTTTATTCACCTCAAAATAGACCAAAACATTTGTAACTTAAAGTCAATTAAATGTTTTACAAATGTTATATTTATAAATAAAAAAATCTCAAATCAGTTTACAATCTAATTTATACTAAGTAAACCAGTTACTCTATAAAATTAAAATATATTTATTTATACTAATGAACATCAAATTTTTGTAAGCAAATTTTGAGGGTGAAAAATTTGCATACAACTTGCGTATAGTAAGAAATTAAGTAAATTAAGTATATTTGAATACATATATGATAATTCAGGTAAAATATAGATATTTCAGTGAAATGTAATAAAATATAAATGTAGATGAAGCACAGCTGTCTGTGTTATAGGCAGTCCTGTATATATGCAGAAGGGAAAAGGCAGTTTTGACCAAACAGCTAAAACTTAGCCAGCACAAACAAAACAGAATCCACAAAGCTACGGTCTGAATCACTGAGACAAAAAACAACTTTATATTTCATTTTTTGTATTTTAATCTCATTCTCTGATTTGAAAAAATATATATTTTGTATATTTAGTTTTGAGTTTAATAATGATTTTATTTTAAAATGTTGCTCTCTTATTTGACTTAAAAGTAGAGAAATGTATGTTGGGGATGTTGTTTTATTTGTTGCAGAAAGCAAGAATTTAGTTATATTTGTATATTTATTTGTAATTTATTATCTGTAATGTGTATTGCATAATATTGTATAATCTGCCATAATTAATTTTAAATGTACAATCTATAAACAATGAAATTTATATTATTCCTTATAATATATAGAATATGATTATGTTTACCACTAAAACAAAATCTTTTGAAATCATTGTACATTGTTGATGCTGTTTTTGTTGTTGACGAGCAGATGTTGAGAGGCCGTGTGGGGGTTGCGTATGGCGTAATTTATTTTTCATTTTTATTTGTCTGGTGATGTATCAGGGTCATCCACCTTCGGCCTCTTCTTTGAATAGTAATCAGAAATAGAGAGGGCCCCATTTTTATTGTTCCCTGCTCCTCTATCTCATCAGCTGGTCTGATAGGCATGAATCTTGTCACATTTTCCATCACAGTGTGTATAGTGGGGGTGTGTGAGAACGTGTTGAGAGGTGCTGCAAGACCTAAACCTGCAGCATCACACGCACATCACTGCCCATTCTGCTCTTGGAGCCCACAATGCTCTTACAAAAAGTTTTCACTGTTGCATTAACATGATTGTGAACGTGGCAACAGGTTAGGCAGAAACACAAGCTTTGTGGTGTTTGTTTGAAAAAAATAACAATAATGAAAGTTTGCAGTGAATAGCAACTCTTTGCAGCATGGTTGTGCATGGAGCAGCTTTTTGACTCAATCTGATTTCGTCTTCCTGGGTTCCACATGTGCTCAGCATATTTATTGTAAATGTTCAGCCTTATGCACATTGTTCCTTCAGCTTGAACTTAAAATGCTGTTTTATTTCTTTATTCGTTGTTTTTCTCTCTCTTGACTATACCAGGCTGGAGTGATTCATGTTGACAATGGATATTTTTTACCATCATCAGGCAGATAGTCAGCGTCTCTTTGACAGCTGTCATTTACCATTACCTCTGTGCTGTTCCCTGGAAATAATGTGATTTCTTATTCCTGTTTGAAATGCTGCCAGAGGAATTGATTGTGCCTTGATGGGGAAAAGCTGTCTCTCTCTCTCTCTCTCTCTCTCTCTCTCTCTCTCTCTCTCTCTCTCTCTCTCTCTCTCTCTCTCTCTGTCTCTCTCTCTCTCTCTCTCTCGCACACACATGTAGCACTTACACTCATTTCATGCGCTAATTCTCCTCTCCTGAGAGCGTTAATTGGGTTTTAATTACTTTTAATTGCATCAGCTAATTAAGATAATTTTCTTTGGGTTAAATACTTTAATACGGTAACTGGTGGAAAATAATTAAGCTTAATTATATAATTATATTAATTATCATTAGGATATGGCAGGTATCATTGCCAAAATTCCCACCTGCAATTAATGCTATCACATATTTAAATGAAATTCATATAATCAATGTATGTTAAAAATGTTATGACTTTGTCACATTATTAGTTAGTGACAGATTCAGATCATACCAACAGTTCACATATCAAATGTGAATTACAGATTCTTTAATCTGCCTTGATGGAAGCAGACAGAAATCAAATGATGCTTGTTTAAAATGTTGTTTAATTACACATTATTTATTTGAATGCAAAATACATTTTTCTTTAACTATTAATTTGGTGCTTTGAAAACAATTGCAAATCTGAAAGTAACACTATATAAGCATATACTGTCAGGAGTATATTTAATGCAGTATAAAATGTTTAAATGCAATAAAATATTGTGCCTGACGGAGAACTTTAAATTCAGCATTGATCCTGTGATGACCCTGATGCAGGTCTAGAAGGGTCTGTGTTCTCTGGACCAATCACATCACTTTAATGTGATCAGAAATACACTATTTACCTACAGTTCAGTTGTTATGCTGGTGAAGCTGGCAGAGTAGTGGAGAACATTACATTGCTTTAGGCTTTGTTAGTTCTTGCTCTCCGTCTCTCTCTGTTTTTCTCTATCTGTATCTTTCACTGCTCCACACACAATGTTCTCTGTCTGTCTTTGTTTAATAAGGAGAATTGGTCACATTCTATGACATTGTATTTCCCCCCTCCCCACTACTGAGACTTATAGTTTACCTATTTGCTTTTTAAACACACGTGTGTTACACGCACATGTAAGCTACACATTCTCCTGTTTGCCTCAAGATGTACTGCTGGGATTTCCTGAACACCTTCACTGACCTGACTGTTCTGCGTCTAGAGTCATGATGAGATACAGCATTTCTGTGTCAAGTACATTTTTAAGCAAAAGAACCCACTGTGACACATGCACTCAAATATAAATATATATTTGTATTTATGCATCGCTAAAATCTTTATTTTGGAGGAAGGGCAGAAATTTAATGTTTATGTTTATGCATCTGTAAGATGTTTTTATCTATAGCAACTTACATTCAAGGCATGATTTCTTTAGTATGTGTTTCACAAGACTTAAACTCAAGACCTTGATGTTGCAAGCACCATGTTCCACTATAATAACTGATATGACTTTTTTAAAGGTAGGGTAGGCAATTTTAAAGTACGGCTAGCAACAGAAACCTTGTTTTGAAAACATAACCCTCCCTTCAGTACGATCTCCAAAGTCTCCAAACTGTTTATATTAGAAATATTTACATGTAAAAATATTTATATGTATTTTACCACTTTACTTTGTGATTGCTGTCAGTATGTGAAGAGACTTTCAACCAGCATAAATGTGAAAATATATAACATATATTAACATATAATATATAATAACAAAAAATTGCCTGTCCTGCCTTTGGGGGACTCACACTTAATTTAGCTTTGCTGTTGTAATGGTGTTTGTAGGAGAAATCCAGCAGAGTTTTGTGTGTAGAAGACAGAGAAATGTAAGAGGAGAAATGTAAGAGGAGAAAAGTAAGAGGAGAAAAGTAAGAGGATCGTATTGTTTTACTCTGGGCACTATAGGGAGAACATGTGCTCTGCAGGTGGAGTTAGACTTTACTGGGGTATCATGTGCATCAGTGCCTGGAGAATGTTCACCGGGTGTGTATGTGTGGGTCAGAGGGGTGGCAGAAACTACAGGATGAGCTGGGCTGGTGGGTAGCAGCAGAAATATATACTAGAATACTAAAACAACAGTGCAAGATCAAGACGGGACTCAAAGGAGCCAACAGACTGCCCCAAGAAAACTAAGTTTGCTCTGAAGAAAAAGCTGTCCACAAATAACAGACTGGCTTTAATTTGAGCTTGGTCATCTACCTTTAAGCTATTATGACAACCCTGTCCTACCCTAGTAGCTGTCACATCTGCCATCTTGCCAATATTTCAGTCCATTATGCAGGGAAACTGCAATTACTGAGTGCATGAAATGTCCAATTTTCCAAACTTGTAGTACAGTACAGTATATCTCATAGTATGCCAATATGCAAATTCTGACAGACTCTCTCACATAGTTTTCCAGCTAGCGCAGCCTCAAGGCAAAATGTACATGGCTGCTAGATGCTGCTACACTTATGCTTCGAAAACAAGCAAATCCCCTCGAAGGATGCTGCTACTGTGGAGTTGAAAGAGAGGGATGTCTCTGACCTGGATAAAAATGGAAAACAGAGAGAGGATGGGTGATAAAGAGAGAGAACTGGGAGGCAGGGCCAGGAGGGGAGTTACTGCTCGGCTGTCTGAGGGGAAGAGAGGGAGAGAGACCATGGAAAGAAGTCTTCACAGTCCACTAGTTCTTTCTAGAACATTTAGCTTTGACCCTCCCATGCTTTTCTCCCACCTCACACAACCCCATGTACACACACACACACACACACACACACAAACACAGGTTGTATTTACACTGGCACAAAAAAATTGAAAATATCTAGACATCTGACCTGCGCCTAAACACATATCCAATTCACCTTGGCTGTAACGTCACTATTCTACGACAGATTGCATTAAAAACGTCATCATTTCACACATGCACCGAACCTGGCTGCAATGCCAGTGCAAAATTAAGAGCATTAAACTAAATATAAGGAGGCTATAAGGATATATGAAGTTGTCGTGTCACAGATGTGGAAAGCATTAAAGCTGTCTTTATGATGCATTATATACAGCATTAAAAAACGTGTTTGCCTTTTTGTCTAATTAATTGCTATTGTACTTTTGCCGACTTTTGAACAGATCCATCAACAATTTGAGGGTCAATCATGGCGCTCATATTAGTGAATGACTGGAGTCTTTTTTGGCCGGGAGATTAATGTAAACACGCATCAGATATGAGGCATAAGTGTAAACAGGCGGGCCAAAAAAATTGGATATGGACTTAAGATCTGATCTGAGCATTAAGACTTGCAATGTAAAAGCAGCCATAGTCATACACACACACAGGCTAACAGATCTGCATATTACAGTAGTCACCAGCATTTTATATCTACCACAGTGGCTGTTTTAAAACATATCTCTGTGAAGTGATGTGCCTACAGGTTACAGCACTCAGGTCCAGAGGTGGATGCAGAAATATAGCTGCTTTTTACCTTTCACATGCTTATGATGCAGTGTAAAATGCATTAATACAGATAGCAGTGTAGGGCATGAGGTAGAAGCCTTTTTTGGTTGAAGAATAAAGATTGCTGTGGCTGCTAGCTAAGGAGAGATAGTGAGGAGGTCTGGGTAATTTGTGGGCTCTATTTTCTCCCTGTTTCTGCACTGCTGATTACGATGCTGCTGATTGTTTGGTTCATGGATTCTCGGCAGCTCATCACCAGGTGACTGATTATGAAAGAATAGAGAGAGAGCAAGAAAAGAAAGAGAGAGAAAAATTGGCATCATCATAGCTCCCAAAGTGACATGCTGTGATATCTGTCTGTGTACTGCCTTTGCTGTGTGTGTGTGTGGTCCCACGGTCACCCAGTCTTCTTTAGTTTATTTGGCACGTGCTGATGTGGTGTGAGGTGAGAGGGAGGGGTCAGTCGGATGCCTGCATAGCAGCAGGCCTTTCTGTGAATATGCAGATGAGAGTGCATTCTGTGGGGTGCATGTATGTGCGTGGGGGGTGAACGTTGTTACATTCACCCTATCTAGTCTTATGCTTGACAGGGGCTTTTTTTGTGGGATTTTCGTTCAGTGCTGTTTGGGAGGCGTCGGAATAAAGGGATGGCAGGACAGGGTAGTGGGAATATGACAGCAGAATTTGGGATGGGAGAGAATGGAAATGGCAGTATGAGCTTCAGGGTGGATTTTGATATGACACGACATGGATGATCACCCAAACACATACACATGCTACACCCCCCTCCCTCGCAAAGTGCTGGGGCTTTTTTCAGCCTCATTTGCATGTCAAAGTGGTGGAAAGGCATTATGCTGATTAGTATGAGGTGACATAATTATGTAATGGATTAAACGCTGCCGTTTAGCTGTTGCACAGGCTGCGCTACTCACGGGAAACTGATCCACTCATCTTTCTCTGTGCTCTGTCTCTTCTACATTCACGTGCAATTAATGTTTTGCTTTTCCAATTTCTTGAAATTGTGTAAATTGTAGTTTGTGTAGCTTTTTTGTGACTGTTAACAAGGTAACAGATAAAACAATATGGATTTATGATATCAGCCACAATACTGCTTACTGGCCTAGTAAAATTAATTTTTAGCCCATCGTTTGGACTCACTCAAGTGTCTGTAGCAGCAGAAAACATGTAACTTATTATTTATTAATTTAACTCATATTGATCTACTGAATTAGTTACAAACTCTGACTCAACCATTCATAACACAGAACACTTAATCAAACTTAGTTAAACTTTTTCATAGATTCTCTCAGCACAGGTTCATTGTTTAAAATTTTAATTTAGTTAGTTCAATTTTAATATCATTAAAAAAGAATACGACTTTTTTGGGAATTTTTGTGATGGTGAATTTTGAGCAGCACTCTCTTATTCTCTGTTTCTCTGTGTTTATATATATATATATATATATATATATGAACTAATTTTTCTCCTCTTTCTGTCATTATTTATTTCATATTTGTATCACTCTGTTTTTGCTGTTTTTTGTGCTGCAGGGCTTTGACAGCTCGTCTGCTTTTTCCTCACTATATTATAGTTTGTCTTACAGTACAATACCTACCTGAGCTGATTTCCTTTTTAGCCACAGCTGAAATGAATTCTGCTCTCATCTATAAAACACACACACCTTACACCTCACTCAAGACTGGCAATAATCCTGCATGAAGAACTACAATGAATCTCCTTGGGGACTCAGAAGCCCTTGAATCTCATAGTCTGGTGAGAGAGTGATGACTTGTGTGTGTACGTGTGTGTGTGTTAATGGCTTTGTACTGCTGAACTGCACGCTGATTGATGTTCAGGAGGGGGTGGTGGTTTGATGAAGCTGGGTGAGACAGCGGCACGCGGTCAGCCCTCCTGCGGGTCTCCACAGTAACACAGTCAAGTGTGTCATGCGCACCATCCGCGCCGACAGGTTTGAGAGACTGCCGCCATATTGAGGGAACGTCTCTCAACTATTGACCATGTCACATGACCAAGTCACCTGACACGGCCTCTTTTAAATTAGATATTAGTTGAAAATTTGATAGTGACACAATGATGTTTTACTTGCGTAACATTTCTGAAGAAATAACATTGGGACTTAACAAATGTGTGTAATTCGTTTGTTAAAATTCTTACGTTAATTGTTACATTCCATTCAGGTAAGAATGGATTTATAATGAATTTGCAGAAAAATTAATTCAGCTTGTCTTGTCACAAAGACTGAGGGTAATGAGGACACTCTCAGACTTCTAGCCTAAAATGTGTGAATGTGTTTGGTGCTAATAATCAGCTGCATAAACCCAGAGGTGGTGGGGACGTGCGTGTGTGTGAGAGACGGTGATTTGATGCTTTTTGTCTGTGACAAAGAGGAACATACAAGCGCACATACACAGTCCAGCAGCCCTCTGGGCATGGGTGGAAATTGTGAGGGGGTCGGGGGTTTCAGGACCCTCCCCATCTGAGGATTGTCCCCCCCAAGAAATCATTAAAAACCACGCTTTGTATTTTAAATAATAAAATGATACATACCTAAAATAATTGTAAGTAGTAAAACAATACAAACACAAATGGGGCAAAAAAATGTGTTTTTAATTTACAAACATTTTGAGTCCTCCTCTCTTGCTTCATAGTTCTTTTGTTCATTGTCTGGTTTCCCCCTTTACTTCACCTACACACACAAGTCTGAAGTTCTGCAATAATTGTATAACTACAGTATATAGACTGTTAAGGCTTTTTTATCCACTTTAAACATCGGATGAAGTGATTCACTTTAATACAGATGATGTCGGGTCATTAATAACCTAGTCAAGATAAAAATGATGACAACTGATGTATGTTAACAGCGACACTTCACTAACACAGTGATAAGTGTGTGTGAACTGATATTAGTTTAATATTGTAGATGTACTGTTGTGTTGGGTTTTGCTTAATATGATGTTAAGTGACATCAGTGGGCTTACTGCAATTGAATATTTAAGAGACATCCTCTGACCCAGAAAAAACCTATAATACTGTGTGGAGGACGCAAGATAATATAATAATTATAATATGACTGCGTGGTAAACCTATAAACCTAATCCACATTTAAACAAATATTGTTTTGTGCTGTTGAGCAAATAAAATGACAGAGAAACGAATAACAGATTAAAACATAAGATCATTTATCAGTGCACCAATAAAGAAATTTGGCCATAATTAAGGCAAACATCTTTAGAAGAATGGGTTCTTAAATGGTGTTGAAGAAGATATTTAGGTACATTTAGTCATTTTTTTCATTGAACCAGAGAGAATCTTTGAGAATAAGAAAATGGCCCTTTATTATATACAGCCATGCTTCTGAGATGCACGCTTCACTTTCTTCTCACTAGGCTAAACACACAGAGATGGACGCATGACCACTCATAGAGCACTCTTTATTAGACTGTACATACAAATCATATACACAGTTAGTCTAATCCATACCAACACATATCCCACATATCCCCAACACAGTTAACAAAGTCGTGTCCTACAGGTCCTCCTAATAGTTTTTCTGTACAAAAGTATTGAAAAGTAGAGTAATAAAAACCAAACAATCATCACGCAACAATGCTTTTCCAATAACACAGAGCATGAATAATGTGACACTATTAGTTTATCTTAGCGAAGCTCCAGATGTACCTGTAATTGCATTGAGGTTTGTTTTTGTTGCACACCACATCTCAGTTTAAGTTTTGAAGCCTGTGGCCGCTCCACCACTGATACAGAAAATACAGGGTAGCTGCTATTGAACCAATGAAATTGTACATGCTAATAAATACATATACACTGGAATAAATATTGATCGCCTAGGCTGTATGGACAATACATGTTTGAATTGATTTCCACAATTTGTGAACCAATTAGGTTGTTAGGTCTGGAGTGAGAAGCTGTATTGGGGGAATTATCTGTTTTGGCTTGTTTGTGTAATCTGTAAGGTGACTGTGTGTGTATATTTAACACCTGTGTCAAAAAACAAGTCAACAAATTGGTGTGCGAGTGTGTTGCGCCATCTGAACCAAACTCTTGCCCTGTGTCACTATGCAATGCAGTTTTTTGTTTCTCCTCTTTCTGTTTTATTGCCAATAACGAGGACGGGCAGGAAAGAGAATTATTGGCATTGATCTACGCAAGGGGATCATCAGGAATCACTTTCACTCCACAGCTCTGTGCCGCACAGTACCAGCCAGCACAGACATTGCCAATTTATCCCTATTAACAGTCTGTGTGTGTCTGCTCATATGGAGGCTGCCCGGAGCCCAGTGCAGTGAGGCCAGTTGTACTGCCCTGAAGAAAGTGGCCACCTCCTAACAAAGCTCCTATGGGGCACAGACATGGAGACTTGTCTGCTTCAGCTGAATTTAGCAAACGTCATGGAAAAGAAGATGAAAAATTATTACTTTATTAGCTTAAAGATAAAAAAAGTGTATTTATTGTCTTATCATACAAACATAACGGCATGGTTAGGACTTGATACAATTTATGATTGATTCTACCAAAAATTACTTTGTAGTGTTCCACACTTTGTAAACCAACAAAAGTCAGTGGGGTGGGAAATTTTCATGCCACAAAGGTTTCCAATAACCTCAGCTTGTATTTAACAAGGAACCTTCTTTTAAAAATAAATGGTTCTTAGTAGCACCTGAACTGAACCACTTCCACACGACTTGCCTCCGGAGACTTCTAAGGATCCGGTGGCAGGACAAGGTGCCAGTCACAGAAGTCCTCTCCAGAGCAGGCCTGCTGTTGGTTCACACCCTGCTGATGAAAGCCCAGACACACTGGGCCGGCCATGTTGCAAGGATTCCAGACCACCGCATCCCCAAACAACTCTTCTATGGTGAGCTGTCTCAAGGAAAGCGATCGCACGGTGGACAAAAGAAGCGATACAAAGACACGCTGAAATCCTCTCTCAAGTCCCTGGATATCGACACCACCGCCTGGGAAACCCTGGCGCAAAACCGATCAACATGGTGCACGCTGATCCACCAAGGCTGCTAGACATCTGAATCCAGAAGGACAACCATAGCACAAGAGAAGCACTCTGAACAAACAGAGCTGCAAATGCTGCAACAGTGGTGCCCACACATGTCTGCCCGGCATGTGGCAGAACATTCCGTGGACAGCCCACAACCCGTTAGATGTCAGGGTCCTCTTCGAAAACGGTGGATGAACATCATCATCATCAGATTTGAGACATTGCTTTTCTAATCAAGAATGAATTTTTACTGTATAGGGGTTCTTTACCTTCTTTAAAGTACAAGTATGTAGGCAACTCTGCAGATTTAGTGTGTGATGACATAAGGAACAACCCATGAGAATCTAAATGCTTATACATGTAACTGGGTGGCAAATAGCCTCTTAGTATGAGTCTCTCCTTGGGTTGGTAAACCTGTATTTTACTTGAGTGTGTGTTTGTGTGTGTGTGTTTGTGCGTGCATGTGTGCGGTACAATGCGCATGCACATTTTGTGAGACATGCAGTGTGGGAGGGATGCACAGTCGCGGGGAAATTCTGCAGTATTTTTCTTGTGGAAAATACAATGTTTATTCACCATATTTGTTGTAAATACCACTGGTGGAAATATATTTAGCAGTCTTCTACAAAGAATTGTTAGATGTTTGTGAATATATGATGAATATAGGCCTGCTCAGGTTGTTTCATGAAAATGTTCTACACTTTAGTTTATAGTCATTTCATGTGATCTGTACTTTATTTGTTTTTTATACGGTGTACAACAGTAATGTTGAAGAGAGAGAGTGGTATTATGGAGTTCATCATTACGTTATTTTCTCTTCTCTTAATTGTTTTCTTGTGTCTTTTAAACTGTGTGAGTAATATAAAAATGTACTTATGTTGCAATCTAATGTGCATCTGGACTGATTGTCCTCAGTTGTGGCAGTAGAGACAAAGCAGATGAATTGTGAAATGTATTCTGAGAGATTAGAGACAAGCACCCCTCCATCTCTACTCCTCCACCCACCCACCCTCTCTCTCTTTCTCTCTCTTCCCTCAGGATAACTGCCTCTCCATTTTCAATCCTTTTGTCTGACACTCCAGATAAAAAAGGCATGACAGCACTGCTCTGTTTGAGCAAAATATCAGAAAAAAATGCATTTTTTTCCTTATTCAGATGACATGATCACATATTAGTTGCTCAGTTGCATGCATTGCCAGATATTACAATGGACATTACAGTGTTATTTCGTTTAAATGATCAAAAACCAGCAGTAGTTATGCAGAGGAAAAATCATTTTTGGGTCACTTGTGTGAGGACAAAATGCTCCATCTCTTGTTAATTATCAAT